>CM021101.1:820024385-820046171 GCA_007115665.2 Sequoiadendron giganteum
GAGAGATGTAGAGTAAATTTTGGTGGAAGAGAGAGAGGAGGGAGGGATAGGTAAAGATGGATAGTTGAGATAGATAGAAGGAGATAGATATAGGTAGAGAGAAGGTAAAGAGAGATAGAAAGAGGGGGAGGGAGAGAGGAGAGATAGAAAGAGGGGGAGGGAGGGAGAGATAGAGAGAGTAGAGAGGGAGGAGAGAGATAGAGAGAGGTGATAGAGAGAATTAGAGAGGGAAAGAAGGTGGAGATATTGAGAGAGAGGAGGAAAGGAGGGAGAGAGAAATAGGTATAGAGGGACAACTAGGTAGAGATAAGTAGATATGAAAGGAGAGATATAGGGAGAGGTAGGGATGGAGAGAGAGGTGAGACAAAAATAGAGAGAGGTCTATGTAGATAGAGGGAGGAGGAGATAAAGAGAAAAATAGAGGGAAGGAGAGAGGGAGGAAGAGGTAGGGATGGAGAGAGAGGTGAGAGAGATAAGAGAGATGAGGGATGAATAGGTAGGGGGAGAGGGGTGAGCTAGAGAGAAAGAGAGTAGAGAGGGAAGGGGAAAGAGAGAAGTGAGATAGGTGATAGAGATGTGTGATGGAGCTTCAAATTAGAGAGATAAGGAGGAAGGTGGAGAGATTGAGATGGAAGGAGGGGGAGAGATATATGTATAGAGGGATAGGTTAGATAGAGAGAAGTAGAGAGCAAAGTTGGGTGAAAGCAAGAGAGAGGGAGAGAGAGGGAGAGAGAGAGGAGGAGAAAGAGATGTGAGACAAAGAGAAGTAGAAAGGGAAGGAGAGAGAGAGGGAGATAGATAAAATTAGAGAGGGAGGGAGGGAAGGAGAGAGAACTGAGATAGAGAGAACTAGAGAGGGAAGGAGAGAGAGAATGACAAGATCGAGTGTAGAGAGGGGAGGAGAGAGCGAGGGAAGCAAAGAGAGAGAGAAAGAGAGGAGAGGGAGGGAGGGAGGGAGGGAGGGAGGGATAGGTAGGTATAAAAAGTAAAGAGAGATGTATAGAGATTAAAGGAGAGGGATGAGAGATAGAAAAATATAGGGAGGGAAGGAGGGAGGGAGATAGATATTGGAGAGGGAAGGAGAGAGAGATGGACATGTAGAGACATAGTTCTTGAGCTCAAGGAAGATATTGCTAGATAAAGGGATGGAGAGTGAGAGAGAAAGAGATCTAGAGAATAAGAGATGAAAATGAGTGAGATAGAGAGAGAAAGATGAAATTTGATCTCTTGAGTACTAAAATTTGACCTCCTGATTACTGAAATTTGACATGCTGATTACTGAAATTTTACTAAGTCTGAAATTTTTAAGATCTTCCAAAAACTAGAATTTTCATTATAACTCTTAGAGATCTTAAACCACTCTCAAACATCCTACCTATATATACATGAAATATAACTTAAAGTATAAGAAAGTAAATGTCCATATGTAAATGTCAACTTATACTTAAATTTTTATTTCATGTATATAGTTTCCCTGACAAAGAAAGCGAAAATCTAGTTATGTGCAAATTAGGCCATTTGGCACTCGCCAAATGTGATGAGTCATTTGGCGAGTGCCAAATTTGGCGCTCGCCAAAAGGCCTGCTTTAGATGTGTTAATTAACAGGATTTGCTAGATTTTCTCATATTTTCAACCGTGCTCCCCATCTCATTTGCACGTCTTCCAATGCAAGTTTATAAAAAAACCATGATAACGTTAACCTCTATCTCAGCTATCTAAATATATAAAAAAAAAAATCATTTTGATTTAGTTAAGGTTTTGATCCATGGCTTCTATTGTAAATGCCTTTGTTTTTGGTCAAAAACCAACATGTGCTAGGTTTAGGATAGATTTTTACACGTTCATCGGAACATGAAAGAAATTATGTTTTTTGAAACTAGACTCCATTCTACACATGATGAAAAAAAAAAAAATCAATTTTTGATTAGTTTGCAAAAAATTTGGGGGGGAGCACACTCAAATTTTAGCTTTTCAGGATGTGTCCACTTTCAAAATTCATAAAATATTATATATTCATTAAAAAAAATATCCGAAAGAAGGAGGATAAACTAAATGGTGTTAGCTAATTTCTCACCATTGGGATTTTTGAAATTCTAAGAAAAAGTTAACCAAAAAGTGGGGAGCCCTCAGGTGCTATGCTATTTTTTTGATAAAAATAGGACCTGTTTTGGGCCCCCCCATTTTCAGACCCTTAATCTTCATTAATTTCAAAAAAAAATAGTAGCTTAGAAACTAGACTCAGAGCACTTCAACTTTTTTTCTTGCTGCATCTTGAAATTTTGAGCGTAATTATCTTCATTTTCTCATGCAAATCAGATTTTCCTGATTTCAGAAGAAAAAAAGTGGCATCTTAAGAGCCAAAATTGTGTCACAGATTGGTGCACTTACCCTAGGCTCATCAAAGCTACCAGTGGCTCCTTTAGCCACCAAGAAACATCTCTAGCGATAGAAAAAACTATTGTTATATAACTATTACTAGCTGTATTCACCAAAACTACAACAGGAATTCCAGTGAAGCTACTAGCGACTTAAAAACTTGACCGCGGTCGCTAGTAGTTTTGTAAACTGCCTATGTGACCAGTTTCCCAAACCATCAGTTCTTCACTAAATTTATTTCTCACAATGCCACCCAACAACCACCACCACTAGCATTGCTACCCAATGGCCACCAGGGGTCCACCAGGGGCCACCTATAAGAAAATTGGGCCTTTTTTTCTAATTTGCATAACTTTTCACCATGGTGTTTGTTTTTCCAAAGTGAGATATCACTGAAAATCTATAGACGGGCACTTTCCATCAATAGAGGTATTGAAAATATTTTCTTCCATTTTTTACCAAATATTTCAGGTTGAAGTTATTTGTTGCTAATTTCTTCAACAAGACATAACTTTCATCCCAATACTCTAATTTTTGGAAACGAATAGGTGTTAGAAAAGTATTGAAGAGCACTATACAACTACATGGTTAATTTTTTATTAGGTTTATTGTATATTGTAACTTAAATAATTTTGGTTGTTTTGAACCTATTGAGCATTGTGTCTTGGAAAAGACTTTGTAATCGCACTGCACTATAAAGCTTCAACCTTATAATATTTGGGAGGGGGTGATTTTTGATACTAGTAAAAATGGCGAGAGTGTATTGGTGTTCTTTGTTGTGTTCTTTTGTAATCATTTGAGGATTGTATCATGGGTTTTATATTCACCCTTCGGTGATAATACTAGATAAGGCTAATTATGTAAAAAAGGAATTATAAACCATCTTAGATAGTTAAAACTTATGCCTTACCTTTATAAGCTCATACCTGAACTAGACACACCTGAAAAGAAATTAGTAAGAGTTAATAAAATTGATCATGCATTAGGATTATTTGGTTCTCATATTGATAATGACACTATGTGGGATATAGTGGACATTAAATGTCTTTGCACACTTCGGACAAAGATTTGGGATATTTTTGGAGACACTCATGTTTCTCCATTCCTAGATGATCGTGATTTAGATTGCCTCATTCCACTTGATAATGTGGATAATATACCCTATGATTGTGCTACTTTAGAGGAGCTTGAGTATTATGTAGGTCTTGGACATTCAAATGAAATAGAGACTTATATTCTTTCTTCTCATCCTTAAATTGATATCCCATCAACAATACCTGTTATAGATTCAAATTCTAGAGATGCTTCTTTGAGAGCCTCCAATAATTCATTGCAACAAGATAATTTTGTAGTGTCATAAAATTGTACCCCATGGAAATTTCACCCACTTTTATATCCACCTTAGTGTCCATTCCCTTAGCATTTTTGTAGGCTCATTTCATCCCTTACATCAGCCTTTTTCCCATCAATATTCCCAAGACCCTTTTTCAGTAGCTACCTTCTTATTTTAGCTTTGTGTTAAACCTTGTGTTTTCATCATTCCCACCATTTTTTAGTGTGCTTTGTCTAGACATTAGTGCACCGCACATACATCATTTCAATGTTCAAACAGGCCTTACTGATCATTTTTCCACTTGTCGCCTATCTTTGTCGATGGCAACAACTCAAAATGCCTTGTAACAGCCGAGGAACCTTCTTTTCCCTCCTATTCTCTCTTTAAACTCCATCTTTTCAATTCATTTTTTCTTCTTGGTCTCTCTCTTGAAAATTCTCTCTTTTCTTTCTCTCAAAATCTTTCTTTCTCTCTTTCTCTCAAGCTTCTATAGCTCTCTTGCTTGCTACAATAGTCTCAAGTTCTCACAACACTCTTTATACCTCTCTTGGCTCTCACGGCTATCTATTTATTTCTATCTCTTTTGGGCTTCCTCAAGCCTTGCAATTAATATCTCTTTGTCTTACATATTTGAACATCTTGGGATTTATCACATCCATTGTCTATTCATTATATTACCTTGTCTATCTGTATTTTTCTCTACCTATCTATCTAGCTGTCTATGGAGGTGGAAACACCGAAATGAGGGTTTGACTAAGGAAAGCCCCTAAACAGCCCCAATATTTTCTCTTGATCTTATCTGAGCAATTATTGAAGACATTTATTTGATGGAGGCTTCATTGCTTGGTTGGCTATGAGTGTTTTCTTTCTCTTCCTTCATTTCATTATCTACATTTCATTTAATCTACATTTTACTTAGTTTACTTTACTTTATTTTAGTTTTGTTATACTCTATCATCTTCTTGCATTTCAAGAGTTCCTAGTAATTAGAATAGTAGTCACTTTGTTGCTTTCCATGACATTCTCGATTTTTGGTCCGTACAATACGCTAGCACACCTCTAGGATGTTAGTGTGTCATGTTTTCCTTGTGCCACATTGTCATCCTTGGTCGAGAGCTTGTCAGTTTGTCCAAAAGACCTCTATGACTTACTCTTTTTGTCTTTATAAATCTCATCATTTTATCCCATTACCTAAGCTTTGTTACTTGAGGTAGTTGAGGACCATTTTCTCCTTGAATAATTTTCTTATCTTGAGACTCAAGGGTAGAAAATTTCCTCCTCTACACATTTGTGTCTTTTTGATTTAGTCCATTGGGACCAATTTCTACTAGATATCTCTTGTTTGTTTGTAGAGTCCCTCATTTTGGATCTAGATGAAACTATTGAGGACATATATCTCTTTGAGGACAACTTTTTTTTCCTAACATCTATTGCTACTAAAATTTCCAATGTTGCTTCCTTGAAAGCTTCCCATGACTTCTTGCAACAAGACATCCAAAGTCTTCCTGATTCAGCTTTGTGGAATGATCTCTTGACAAGAGGTTTAGACTTGCTTATGGAGACACATTTCAAAGTTGGAGGACACATTTGAGGGGTTATCTCTCATCTTTTATGACAATCATTACACAACTATTATTAAACCATCATTATCTTTGGATTATGTTCTACATCAGTCTCTAGAAGATTATGATTTTTCATCTTCAAAAATGTGGCCTAGTATGTCTAATTTGATTGTGATAGATTTTAGCATCTACAGGGGGACACTTGAACCAACTTTAGAGACTTCATATATTTTACACCTTCTTCCTACATATTCCTTTCAAGACTTGGGAGATAGCTTTCATACATAATTTGTTTTATTTCTTCCTAAAGGGAGAAACATTGTTTGATGATCATGGACCATCTTCTCCATCTAGTTTCAAGCATCTATCATTGGTCCTCTTTAGGGGGGCCATTTAGTCCTTCTCTTATTCTCTCTCTCTCTCTCTAATTGTTGGGGGTTGGCTTCTTCTTCTTTAGGGAGAAATTTGATATGTACATGGGTACCTAACATGGCATCATTTGTCGGGGCCCATCATATTTTACATCCTCCTAAGCTATGCTTAAGGGGGGGGGTGTTGGTGTAGGTTTTAATTTTCCTACTGGGTTAATTTATTTTCCCTTAGTTCTAAGTTTTTCCTACACTTTTATTAAGCTTTCTTAGGATAATAAAGTGAGTTTATCATTTAATAACTAAGATATAAGTGATGTGGTGTCCCCTTCCTTAAGGGGTGGAACACTTTCCACTTTTGGTGGCACCCTCCACTTTGTATGGTTGATTCCTATTGGTTGGATTTGCCACGTCCATCCTCTTGCATAAATTCACTACCTAGCTTGTATTTATATATATTCTTGCATACATTTTGTATACAATCATCTTGGAAGCTCTTAATGTAATTCTATTATCTTGACATTGCATAATCTCTTGGAGTTCTGGTTTGCATCATTCATGTTGTTCCAGTTTAAATGTTACTATGATTTTCTTTTAAAACATTATTTGGGTTATTTAATCTATTTCAGATTTCTAACATTAGGGACATTCAAGCTAGTAATATTCTAGCTTATTAACTTCATGGCCTCCTAATAGAGGAGGTCTCCTCTTCACTAACATAATATTTATTTAGTGACTTCTAGGTCCCCTTTTCAATATCCATTTTTTCCTCTAATCTAGCTTTGTGCACCTTAGTTTTCTTGCCCCTTGGTTTCTACCCCCAACATATGCATTTATCATTAATTAATTTTAAAGATGGAATTTCTTGTTCCTTTCTTGGTGGAAACACTTCTACAATTTCCATAATTGAATCATATCTATTCATTTATTTCCTTTTTGTCAATACCTGCTCTTCTAGTTGCAACCCAAACTTAAATTTTCACTAAAATTTCACCTCCTTTAGGTACAAATCTCTTCAAATGATTTATCAAGAGTTTTTCCCTTAAGTTAACATCTTGTCCTAAATTGATGTAGGAGCATCCGAGAAAATTGTTGATTTACATCACCCAAAATATTTTAGTTTGTTCTATTTATTTTAATTTGATTTATATTTTTGGGTTGTTTAATTCAGTTTGGGTGGTCAATTTTGTATGGATCGAACAACAGTATTGTTATTAGTTGACAAAATATCTTAATATATATTCTAAGCTGTGCATTTTAGTGTAATACCATTTAGATTTGATTGTGTAGTAGGTCTTCATGAAGATGATTCTAGCAATTGAATACTTATTTTATGTAATCAACTTACTAGAGTAGAGGCATTGGTAATAGAGATGGGTTTATAAATTCAAACAAAGGGAGAGACTGCCAAGTGAAGAGAGGGAGAGATTAAAAAATAATTATAATAAATAACATGAAATGCTTGGGGTAGCAGGTTTTGGAGAGGAGGAATAAAGTTATGATTATTTCTAGATTAAAATGCAAGAAAAAATAAGGAGAGGTGCACCAAATTTATATAGAATTAATAATCAAAGAAGAATAGAAGAGGAGTCACTCCAGGGAAAGAGAATGAGTATGAGAAACAAATTACAAATTAGAAAATAAATAATTAATATGAGAAATTTTATGTTGGCCGATATGGAGGTCGAGCCATAAGTTTTGGAAGATAATCCAAGTAAACACTAAGTGCCATGTAGTGGGATAGTTTCAAACTTAAAATGAAATAATTAAAAGTACATAGATAAAATGCAGAGAGACTGCACCATACAAGGAAGATGTATGTGAATACAA
Organism: Sequoiadendron giganteum; assembly: GCA_007115665.2. Classification (NCBI taxonomy): domain Eukaryota; kingdom Viridiplantae; phylum Streptophyta; class Pinopsida; order Cupressales; family Cupressaceae; genus Sequoiadendron; species Sequoiadendron giganteum. The sequence continues at coordinate 820,031,856 of CM021101.1, forward strand.
GAAAAGGAAGAGATACTTGGTAAGAGTAAAGAAAGAGTGAATGAATTTTCAATAAAAAGGAAAAGAGGTGCAACAACTGAGAATTAATGAATGGAGAGAAATAGAGAGAGGAGGTGTGGAGAGAGTCGCATGTGGAAGATAAAAGAGTGGAAAAAAAATGAAGAAAGGAAACATTGAATGTTTAGGCAAACCACAAGTCAAAAGAATAAAAGTAAGCAGAGCGAAGACCACACAGGTTGCGACTAGGAGTGAAGAAATAAGGAAGTTAAAAAATAGAGTTTCAAATGAATTTAAACATACATGCAGAGAGAAGACCACTAGCAATTCACCATGGGAAAATTCATCACCATGACAAATTCACCTCAAGGAATTCACCATCGTGGAAAATTCATGACATTAAAAATTTATGATTAATTTTCTGTGGTAGTGAATTGTCAGTGGTGAATTTTCTTTGAGGTGAATTTGTTATGGCAGTGAATTTTCTTGCAATGAATTGTTGGCGATGAATTTTCTGACGGTGAATTGCTAGCAATGAATTTTCTTGATGTCATACGATGGATGCAAATTGAGTTGCAGAAATAATTCTTCACAATGGAGGATTGGTTAAATAGAAATTGACATTCAGGGAAATTAAACATAGAATGGATTCTTAAATAGAAAATTGTAAAGAGAAAAATAAAATGGAAAAGTAGCAGATGATCAGAGTTACTTGCCTATAACAAAATTAAAGGATCAATAAATAAACCATTTCAGTTTGTCTCTGATTTATGTTGAATGAGAGATTGCATTGTTTAGTGTGATTTTAATTGACAAATGAAATTGTCAATTTAAAATTATTGTTTGGTTGCAAATTTTTCCAGTTTAATAAGACTCACAAAATTTGAACTGCATCATAAATGGTCCTTTACCTCATTGAGAATTAGCTATGAATATTTTATCTTATCCATTTAAATAATCTTATTTGTAACTTTGTAAAAAAAAAAAAAATTGACTTCTAATATCAGTTCTATTGGCCTTCTCAAATCATAATTTTTTTTCAAATGTTCAACTAGGCTACAAGAGAAGAAAAAAGGAGAAAATATTCATATTCTAACTCCTATTTCCATAAGAACGTCAAGGAATAGATCTTAATTTCATTTATGATCGGTTCTTTCAAATCTATCTTAATACTTTAGCTAGAACTTACAATGATGAGATTTAATGTATTCATTGACTGTGTGGGATTATTGGTCAAGCTAGAGGAGAGGACAAGGATTATTGGGAGTATTTTTACTTGTCTTTTTTCAAGAGATTGAGAGATTAATTGTGATTATATTTTTTTCTAAATCACTTGGATCAAGAGTGGTCAAGAACTCTCGTTGATATCTATATAATTTTGTGATTTTTGTTTTCTTGTAATAATCATATATATCTTATATATTATTTTGGATTTGAAAAGTGTGCTAAAAGTGGGTTATATCTAGTTTTTGTGTGATTCAAAGTTTATCTATTGTTAGATTTTGAAATAGGTAACCTTATTTACTTTAATTGTTAGTTTGATTGATTTTATTTAGATTTTTAATAATTTTATTTTATAGAGTTTGAGAGTATAATTTAAGATTTTTCTCTTATGTTTCTAGATGAAGGAGGCAAGGGTTTCAAAGCTAAAAGTTTAGTTTTCATGTTTGAAAGGCACATGTTTTTCTTGGGTTTGAGAGCTTATTCAAAGGCTTTATAATGGTCCTTCATTTCTTGATAGAGAATAGAGTGTTGTATTTTCTCACCTTTATAGGATGTCAGGGTTTTTTGTCATTCTTAAATACTTTTGGAGCACCATTTTTCTAGGTGAATTCATTTAATGGTGTTGTCACTTGATACTATCTTTTACCTCTTATTTGGCTCCATTTTCCCCTATTTTTTGTGTCTCTTTTGGGCCACCATCGCTATTGCTCCCTTAGTTCTATTGGGCTACCAAACATCATATGTTTTCCTTCTCATTTGAGGACACCATGCTATTTAAAAGAGAATTGTCCTTAGTTAGTGGTCAGACTTTTAAAATATCAAAGGAGGGAGGCTTAAGGTTTTAGTGTTTATATTACCCATGGTAATATAAATTATCAACTTTTGAAACCCTCATGTTATATTTCAACGTTGACTTGCTACCGAGGGTAACCAGTCACTTAAGTTGTTCGATTGGGCCTTTCCTTCATGCTCTTACCGGCCCCTTTTCACCTAACCTACCGGTTTCCTATTAGACACTTTGGCTTTTAATATTTGTATTGCAGAGGGTGTTTTCGGCCGGTCCCACCACTATTATATATTTGTTTACATTCAGCATGGTGAACCGTCCAATCATAGATGATTTGGACCGTTCCTCGCAGACCTCGCAGGTTTGTCTGCTGATGTCACTAAAGTGGTGCGAGGTCTGCAAGGTGCTGCCATCTGTCATATACGGAAGGGTGGGGCCTTTTCCTGAGGTTCTAGCAGTTACAAGTGGCCGTATTTTCACCAAGGAAGGATTTTAATGACGGGGTTAATAATAAATGTCCCTCACAGGCCTCTCACGATTAGAGTAAATGTTCCTAAAGTATTGTGAGGTTTGTGAAGGGGCGACACGTGGCCTGGCTCTTGAAGCAATAGGGCTTGGTGGGGCCTGCTGCCCGATTGCAACCTCCTATTTTCGTGGACTATGATTGGTTGTGATTTTTCCCAAGTGCTGATGTGGATTTTCAACACTCATTGACTCAATATGAGTCGTCTGACCTGCCAGGTCTGTTCCGCATCAATGGTTCAAATTCAAAGGGGGTATTGTTCATCCATGTGAGGAATTTTTGTGCTCTGTAACTTGTTTCATTAATGGTGCAGGTTTTCTAGAGGATCTTCTCCTAATTTTCTTGCGTGTGAATGATGCCCTCCTATTGAGTGCAATGATGGGTCATATGTCATTTCTTCATGAGCCTAGAATAATTTTGTGGTGGCTACATCAGCCACTAATCGCTCAAACGCTCATACTGCATTTGAGCAATTAATATCCCTTGCACCAATTCACTCTATAAATTCTTGCTAAGTTACCTAGTGTTATCATTGCATTTTGATTTGTTTTGTTTGCAGGTGGTGGTTTTTTCTCCTATATTCTGTGAGCTACTTTTCTTCAATGGACAAATCCGCAATGCGTAGAAGTTCCAAAGTAAAGGCCAGGAGGTTGCTACTCGAGGAGGAGCAACCTGTTCCTGGTACACCCAATGTTGTTGCTCAAAATACTGGCGAAAGGCCTGAGCGTTGTGTGTCCCCTGTTGTGAGTTCTTCAGGTTCTAATGGCAACGGGTCTAAGATGGACTCGGACTACCATTGTTACCTGGCGGCCATAGCTAAACTTATGTGGGTGGATGAAGAGGTCCTTGCAGTTTCACCAATAATTGTAATGGCACTGTGCCAAGTTGTTGGAGCTTGTGCTGATGTGGATGGAAAGAAGAAGGTGGTTCTGCCTCAAACTGAGGCAAGAACTAGAAGTGGTCACTTGTACCAGGGCTATGGGTCAACTTAATGATTGCTGGTATTGGGTTTGTTGCTCGTGGGTGGTGTTTTTGCCTGGTGGTTCATTTTTTTTGTTGATATGGACATGCACGTACCTGGCACACTTTTTTGTTTTCCCTCCGACTGGTTACTAGGTGTAACCATTTTTTGATTCCTCGAATCGTGCACTTTGTTTTCCAATGATAAGAAATGTTTTGAAATATAAATTTTGAATTTCATTTAGAATGAAATTCATTTTTGAAATTAACAATGTAGCCCGATGCTTATTGCTCTCCTGTCTATAAAGGAGATTTCATAGCTCATTGTTAGGGGTCAGATTTTGGATCTAGGAGGTTTTGAATATTTGTACAGTCAATTCGTTTACTATAGTTTTCTTGAAGGTTTTAGTTACTATATTTTCTGGTCAGGATTAATATGAAGCAAGCAAGCTATGCCGATGTAATTACAAATATTAAAGCAATAAATGATAATCATTTTGGAACAATTGCTCTCCTAATTGTATGTCATAAGTTGTGAATGAGCCTATTAATGATATATTCATTCACCTTCAATGGTATATTTGAATGTGTTCTTCATTTTCCTACTTTAAATCGATGAGTTAATCAAATTGCTTGAAGATGAGTTACAAAATTATGATTATATATTCAGGATTTGCTAAGGAGTGTTGTTTTTTTAAAAACTAAAATTCGCATGATGTAAATCATTATGGTGATATGTCCATAATATCTAGATTACGTTTTGTATGACTCTTGCCCAATGGATGGAGCACTGGCTATTTTCTTCAGGATTACTATAGGGCTGTAGTTCTAAGCATGGTGGTCTAAGATCTAAACAAACCAAAATATTAAACCCTTTCTCTTTATGAGATGCAAATCTTATATTGAAATCTTCAATCTCATTGCTCTAAGATAACTATTATTATTCTTTGGTCTGCCAATACCAGAGTAATTACTATCTCATTGCATGTGTAGGGATTGTAATTTGTAAGAAGAAGTGTTCTTACCAGTCATAAAATATTCTTATGAACACACTTAGGTTTACCCACCTTGGTTTCACAAAGCCAAAAGTGTAGGAGATTCAGTCTTTGATTGAATCTCGTTAGTTGGCCACTAGCCTTTGTGGTTCTTTATTATAAAGGTTGGATACCTCTTAGGGAATTACAAAGCCTTAGTTCGAAAAAACACCAACGGTTAGTATACATGATGGGTGATACCACAATATTGGTAAATACAATTTTTGGCCAAACTGGACACTGAACTAATTTTTTCTAACTAAATCTTCACTTTCAGGCACTTATAGCGGCTAAACCATGAGGAATTTGAAGATGATGCAAACTAGTGATTTATGACATTTTATCTATAGATTCTAAATATATTTTTTTCTAAATTTTTGGAATCATATTGCACTTCTTTTTTCATCTCCTTTGAAAACTAGTTTTATCAGTAAACAACATTTTTAAGGAGTGATGCTCACTGTATACAACATAATTTTTTTCTATGAAGGATAAAATTCTTTTTTTTTTCAAACTTAGATTTGTAACTACGATATCTAACCCTTTCATTTGGTTTCATAGTGTTTTATTAAAAATATTTTTTCCTTAATCAAGTTTTGAAGTTAAACCAATTACAATTCAGACATAGGCAAACCGTATACATCATTTTATTTTTGTATGTATTGAAATTTAAATTTTTTTACTGGATCAAGGACATCAATACCTAGCCTACACATATTTTTTAGAATTTTATTTTGATAATCTACTATTTTTTCACATGTGCAGAACAAAGAGCTTGATTTTCAGTGAAAAACTTATTTTTAATCAAACTAAAAAAACCAATACATAATAAAACCAAATATATCTAAATTATATTCGATGGATAGCTCATTTCGAGGACTACCATCATCCATTTGGGTCTGTGAAGTATCCTCCATTTTCATCCTCAAATCGAGCTTCGAAGGATAAAATTCTACAAAAAATTGGTGTTAGAGGGGGAGTAGGGGGGAAAAGAGGGGTTCAAATGAACCCAAGTTCAAGTGAACCTCGCTTGGAGGTTCACTTGAACCCCCTTTTCCATTATCTTCGTAAAAAAAAAATGCATAAAAAGTGGGACCCATCATTTAATATGGTTTGCTCAAACTAGGGTCCATCTGAACCCCTTTTGGGTCCATTCAAACACCCCAATTTGTGCAAACCCCTAAAAAGAAAAAAAATCATAGGAGTGTTTTTGAAATTTTCCTTCTTCACTAGAATTGTAAACCAATTTTGTGGATTTACCCACATATTTTCAAAAAGACCTTTATTTGGGTGCCCAATACCTACAAAAATCACCTCTTTATTTATAGCATATTATTTATTGGTATTATCCTCTAACTAGGGTGCCCAAACTTACTTAACCATTACCTCCTTTTTTGAAAAAACATGGACTAATTTTTTTCCTCATTTTGTGCACAATGAATGAGGGTTTAGAGTACTTTTACTGTCTATAGGTAACCAAAATTCTCGTATATTTGATCACAGGGACAAACCAATACTCTTATTATCATGGTATGTGACCTCTCCTTGTTGAAATTATTTTTTATATCTCTCTCTCTCCTTTTAGATTTAAATATATATATGAAATTATCATGAAATCTAGAAATAAGATACATTAATGTGTTGCCTAATTTAATGTTGAACACCCAAAGCCATACAAAAGAGGATAAATCATATAGAAGATCAACCTATACTAAACCTTCTTTTGATCACATGAATGGTGAAGTTAATTCCACTAGTCCTAGTATGGTAGAGTAAATGCTACCACTCCAGCCACCTCAACGTTCCCTCAAACCATTTTACTTGCAACTTATGGTTTCTCAATCTTCACAATAATTTCATTCAAATACACCCAACCATTTGAATTGAAGTCCATCAGAATGAAAATAAATAATCAACAAAGGTAATGCATATAGTATTTTCTCTTATCTTGGTACAGAGTCTTATAATTAGGAAATGTAGAGGGCTTACTTAGACTAGTGTTTAGTTTAGGTGTTAGGTCTAAAAATTATTAAATTTATATGATAATTTGACTTATATTTTTTTGTCATTGCACTTAAATCAACTATCTACATTTAGGTTCCCTCATAAATATAATACTAGGTCCCACTTTAGATTAGCTTATATCTAAGATTACATAGTATGGACCAGCTTTTTTCTAACTCCTAAATTTGTAAAGGATAATTTTTACATCTAAATTTAATGATAAATGAAAAATAATCAATTAACAAAAAAAATACAAACCACATCCCACAATTGAAAAATATTTTTTTACAGTTAAAATCAACTCAAAATCTCTTACATTAATTAATATACTAATACACTTACCAAATATCCATAACACTACAACCTCATGAAACCACTTTAAGTTTGACATACATTTAACATCCATCTTTCTCTAATTAGATAAGTCGGTCCTTGTCTCCATCTTTAGATGTCAATTTACAACATAAAACATGTTAAGGAATATGATGTAGAAAATTATAGTTCTATTTACTCAAGATAGGTGAGTGGTAGAAGTGCAAGTATTTTACTGGTGGTATAGAATTGTAAGATTGTAGAGATAAAATTGTATAGAGATGTCATTCTATGTATTAGAACAACAAAATATGTTTTGCATTTTCTTATATACCGAAAAGGAAAAAAGAAAACAACTTTCTATATGTCAATTTTCTATTGTGACTTGGGTAAGTCTACTAATAGATTTGCAACATTGATGATGTACACCATGTGAAATGATGTCATATTTTAAATTTGCTTTGAAAAATGCAGTTTTACACCTCACACGAATTTTGTTATTTGAAGAAAAATAATGAAAATGACAAAGTGAAATAAAAAAATTTATATAAAGGAGGAGCTTAGAAAAGAAGTGACATATTAACATGGAGTAACAAAATTATCTAGAAGCTTTGTTCAGCAACCATGGACCTTCCAATCATAGGAAGCCTTATGCTTATTGGACCCTGATAATGTTCACATAAAGAGTGTCAGTAACTTTTTTATTTTGACCTAAACATTCTTACCGATTCCACTGTGCATGGCCATGTTAACATAGACGACTTTTATATTCTTACGGAAGCTACTGTACATGCACATGTAATCATAGAGGACTTTTGAATTCTTACCGACTCTACTGTACATGCATACGTAAACATGGACGACTTTTGGTCTGTTTTACTTTAAGTAAGGTCAAAACTACCACGTGTTCTCCCTTTGGAAGATTTGGTTTCATCAATAACTCGAGCAATAGCTGAACGAATAAGGAAACAAAACTTCGTGTAATTCGACCTAAATTAGGCAATGAAAGCAAGCAAAAGTATTCCCCAAGGCTGTTTTCCTGTGTGCGAAGGAGTAGAGAAACAACAAATTTTTGTATCAATATCTATTGTTTGAAGCATCCTCTAGTCATGTCTGCGAAAAAATATGCATTTAAGCAAGTGGTAGTGATCAACATTCCCTGCGACGTGCATAGCTTTTGGCATATGCTTTGGATCGTTCATTTTGTTCATTTGTAAGGCATTATTGTGGCAGCTTATAAATAACAATGCAAGTCTATTATTTCTGTTTGGGTGAAACTCTTAACAATCGGTCTTCTTTGTAATAATTTCTATGGAGTGTTGATTCAAATCTATAGTCAAATAACTAACTTTCTAATTAAGATAGGATGAAAGCATATAAAGACTAGAATAAGGACAATAGAATAAAATTAAAAGATATTGGTGGCTAATCAATCAATTTACAATATAAGGAAATCATAGAATTAATCAGGACAATTTGACTAATTGTGAAACGCAAATTTTGATCAAGTCAAACAAATCGAATGCAAATAGAATTGCATTGATGTCAAAATAGTATACTAAATCTCTTATTTTTGATAAACAACAAGCATGTAACTAATAATATAATAAAATAAAAGAAAGGATTTAACAATAAACCAATCAATATTTATTAAAACATGAAGTGTGGTGATCTAGTAACCAAGATCTTAAAAAGTAAAATAAATTATTGGTGGTAAATTGATCGTTTAGTATAATGATTTTGAAATTCAAAGTTCGAGAACAAAATCTAGAATAATTGCATTAGTTTATAATACTTAGGAAAATCACTAAAAACTTTACTAGATTTATGAATCTCATTCTTTAGGAGGAATTTTAGAATATTACATTAAAAAAATTAATGTTGGCTATCGCTCTAAAAAATGCTAAAGATATAATAAATTATAAACTAGACTACATTTCTTTAAATGGTATAGCTCCCAATACTTGTACAACCCTAAAAAATGCTCAAGAAAAAGGGCAACAATCAAACTAAGATTATAAGACCAACAAATTTGGATAGTATGGTCAGATATGATGAAGTTTGGTAGCCAACAAACTCAATAATTTGTAATTAAAATGTTGAAATCAACCTTTGTAGTTATATGGACCCCATGAAGCCTTAACATTATCTACAAACTCACCCAAAAAAATGTGACCAATATAATATGACATTTTCAAAGCTATATGACTAAAGGAAACTGCAATACAATATGCCCTCAACTAGAAAATAGATGTAGTGACCCCATTCATAATACCACCAAGAATTATATTTAATAATTAGGACTATAAATAGGTTGTACAAACTTGCAAAAATAAACTCCAAACAAGGTAAAAACACAATACTAGGTCCCAAACTTGGAACATGAAATTTTCAGGAGGGAGTGGGGTATTTTTCTTAAACTACCTTCGTTCAAAGATATTTCTTCAAACGAAGGTCCTTGACTTGAAGGTCTTCACGCAAGAACCTTAGATCAAAGGTGGACCTTCGATCAAAGGTTATCTTTGATTGAAGGTTCTCATTAATTGCAAAAAGAATAATAAAATAATACCTTCAATTGAAGGCATTATTTTATTGTTTTTTAAAAAGATATTAAACTAACAAACATAGTTGTCAATTCATTTTAGCAAAACCATAGAACCCCTTCTAGAGAGCGTTGTCGCAGAGGGATCCCACAACCGCCATTGAGAGAGGAGACCAACATTTGAATGAAGTTCCATAGCAAGCTCGGGCCAAGGGTAAAGGTAACCATCATGCTCATGCCCTTCAACATTATAATGCAATTTAGGGTTTTCTTTACTATGAGAAATCAAGGTTTTATTTTCACAAACTTTACATGTCTTTAAACTCATTTCAGTGTAAATGAACAATGTTTTATGAAACAACAATTTATTTATCTTTATCATACATATATCGATCTCTGCAAATAGGTGTAAACATATATCTATCTCTTCAAAAGAAAGTTATGTCATCTTCTTCTTTACACATGATACTCAAATTAATTGTAGAGATCGAGTGGAAAAAGATATTTGAATTCTTCAAGATACTAGTGCTTTGAATATAATTCAAGGGGATCCCAAAATTAAATTTTATTGCAGCTAGGAAGAGTATAATATATCCTCTTTGTCATCGACTAGGTATAGAAACAAATATGATATTATCTATTTTGGTTTCCACTTCTCGTGTTTATCCTCCTAGTTATCACTCTATCCATTCACCTTCACCCATAATTTTGGACATCACCTCAATATCCAAACCTTAAATACCTCCTATCATTTACCATTCCTTCTCCATCATGTCTACAAGATCTTCCAAAACCTATTTTTCTCAATCTCATTAAATCATTATTCCTTCTTCTAGTCCCACTAGAAAGCATGGCAATGACAAGCACCAAGACAGGTGAAATATATTGTGAATAGAAAGAGGGAACTTGTTAGCTTGAATCAATTTGATTTTGTAGGGCTTGCTTTGATTTTTTCAAATCAAGAGCCCAAGATGCCAAAGAAACAATCTAGGGTTAAAAATAATACAAATGATCACTCTATCCTAGAAACAACTATTCCAGGTAATTGGAATATATAATTAAAATTTCTTTATTTGACTCAAGGTGATTATATGATTAAACATGGAAATATTAGATCGATAGAATTAACTAAATTATTTTTGTCTATACCCTTAAAATTAATACTTGTGTATCCCAAACAATTATTGAGTATATCTTGTACTATCTAAGCTTAATGTGGTTAAATTAGTTAGTAGAAGAATGTGCCTGATATAAGATAATGGAGAATTGACTAAGGTTATAGATTAGAAATGTGTGGATTAGAATAATTTACACATGGAGACCTAGAATTTGTAATGAAATTAAATTATATGGGTACAATATGAATAACTAGTACTCTCTACTTAAAAAATTAGATTCTAAACTACACGGGTATGAGCACCAAGTTCTAACACAAAAATGTCTCTTAAGATGCCACTATTTTTCTAAAATTAGAAAATTTTGATGTTCACGAGAAAATGAAGATAGTTATGCTCAAAATTTGAAGATGCAATAATAAAAAGAGTTGTAGTGCTCTGAATCTACTTTCTAAACTACTAATTGTTTTAAAAATAATGAAGATTAAGCGTTTAAAAAAGGGGGGCCACACAAAGTGGTCCTATTTGTATCAAAAAATTAGTAGTGTAAGGAAGCTAAGGTAGTAGAATAACTTCCTACACTAATCTTGAGAGGAGGATAATGCAAAACTTTACAGATCTTTGCAACAGTTACAAAAACTTAAAGAGAAAAATACCACACTCTAAAATCTTCCCAACATATTATTTATAAATCACAAAGATTACAATATACTTGCAAAGAAATCTTCTCATAGGAGTATCACCAACTAGAAATCTAGAGGCAACATGACTGCTATCAAACTCTTAGAATACATCAATATGCATAGTTATAATACAATGCCCTCATAAAATAGGGTTTCCTTCTAGGGAAAGTCAAACCAATAAAATATCGACTGCTAGATCTAAGACCTAATGATGAATGGTCTAGATTTACAATATTACAATATACATAAAATTTGGCTTTCAAGGGTGCTACCCCTGAACCCTTGCCAAGGGATGATCCCTCAGACCCCTTGTGGGGGGGTTCCCCCCCTGTGTCTACCTATAAATATTGTATTATGTAATTGCAAGTTGAGACATATTTTCCCAATAAATCTCTCACTTGTTGAACACCTTACAAGAGAAATGGGAGGGATTATAAACATCACCTTAATTGCAAGGGGTTGAAAGGCCCATAGACTTTGAACACCATATAAACTTATTTGTGCTCGCAATCTTAGTTAAAGAATGAGAAACATGCATCAAAGTCTCTACCTTAACCAGTTTCACCCTACCATAGATTCCATATCTCTAACAAAATGATACTGTATATCAATGTGCTTGGTCTTGGAATGAAATTTTGGGTTCTTAGCTACTTAGATCACACTCTAGCTATCACAATAAATTTTCATTGCACCTTGTTTTATTTGAATATATAAACATAGTCTCTTAAGCCAAATGGCTTCTTTGCAAGCATGAGTAGCTTCCATATACTCAGCTTTTGTAGTGGAAAAAGCAACCATATCCTATCGCTTACTCATCCAACTAATTGTACCACCAAATACATTTAAACATAAGCACTGGTGGATTATCTTCTATCAACATCACCAACCCATTTTTAATCCAAATAACCATGAATGTCAAGGGAAATATCATCTTCAATCAAAATACTATGATAACACAAGGAATACACAATGGTCTAAAATCTTGCATGTCAAACCTATTACTTGGGAAATATTTGGTCTAGTACAAACCATAGCATACATCAAAATTTCAACTGCACTCTGGTAGGGTACTCTCCTCATGTCTTCCATCTCTAATGGAATGTTGGACAATCTAAAATAGATAACTTTGTCTCGGCTAAAAAAGGAACACACAATGGTCTAAAATCTTGCATGTCAAACCTTTGTAAAATTCAATTGGCGTACTTAATTTGGCCAAGCCATAGCTTTTTGTTCACTCTATCTCTTCTAATTTACATCCGAAGAATTTTTCTAGCTACACTAAGTTCTTTCATTTCAAATTTAGCTACAAGTTGAGATTTTAATTTTGAAATCATACCTTTCCCTTTACCAATAAATAACATGTCATCAACATATAATGTAATAAATAGGAAGCGATCACCATCATTTTTATAATAAATACAGTGATTTGATTTAGAACACTAAAATTATCCCAAACTCAACACATATGTATCAAATTCTTGGTACCACATCCTAGGACTCTGTTTTAGACCATAGAAATATTTCTTCAATTTGAAAACCAATTTAATTTTATCTTTCACCATGTAGTCCTCTGGCTGTGTCATATATAAATAACCTCCTCCAATTCACCATGAAGGAAAGTAGTTTTCACATCTATTATTTCAACCTCTAAATCATAAGTATCAGCAATAGAAAGCCAAAATCTAATGGATATCATTTTTAAAATAAGAGAAAATATCTCACCATAAACACCCTCAACTTGAGAATAACCTTTTGCAACCGACCTTGCTTTGTACTTCTCAATGCCTCCATCTAAACCAATCTTTTTTTTGAACACCCATTTGCATCCAACAAGTTTTCTTCCTTTAGGAAATGGTACAAGATCCCATGTATGGGTATGTGTAGGATCATCATGGAAAAAAAAGGCCCTTAAGTGGCAATGAAAATTCAGAAAATCAGAGTTGGGCAACTTGAGATAAAAATTTGAATAAGTTATCTATATTATTTCAAAAATATGTAAGAATAGAATCTGTGGAAAATTGAATGTAGATTCTAAACTACTAGGTTAAGTTTTGTTAAAAAAAAAATCTATTTGGTGAAAATTTGAAATTTCAATGCAGTACCACCAAAATTTCAAGGAAAAAATAAGAAGTAGGTGTTTGTCTGACCACCCTAACCATAATAAAATGATAATATTTTTTATAAGATTTTAGATATAAGTAGAGGACTCATGTCTTGATGTGATGCATATTTTTTTGTAATTTGTTTTCAAATAAATAATTAATTATGATTTTTTTATTACAACTTTTAAAAAATATAAAAAACTCATATGTTTGACCACCATAACTTGGTCAAAACTTCATGAAATTCATTTTTTTTTTTAATCCTATAGTATGCCAAGCATAGAATGTGACGCATGTTTTGGATTCAAAAAATGTGATATCGTTTGAAAGCTATATATTTTTTTCTATCAGACTATCAATCAGGACTTTAGTCGTAATTCTAATAAAAAATAAATAATTATTATTTATTAGATTCTAAGTAAAATATAATTTATATTGGTAGAAACTTGAGAAGGTCCTTTACAAACCCTTTTCGTTTCATCAATTTTGGGTAAAATAAAAGTCGTCAACCACATGGGTGATGTCTAGAAAAGCAAGGTAAGTTGTTAAACACGTTTTACATGTTGACTTTTTAGGATTGGCAGGTCTGAACCAAATCCCGAGCCTAATACCAAGCCTAATCCCTAGGCATTAATTTTTGTGTCAGCATATCGATTATCCGATTCAAATCCGATATCCGATTTGAATTCGATATATGATATGTTTTAGATATGAGTTTTAAAAAAATTATACAATCTTTAATATATGATTTAAAAATGCAATAAAGTTTATAATTTAATATATACAATATACAATAAAGTTTATAATTTAATATATATAATATCGAATAAAGTTTATAATGTAATATATTTAATATACAATTTATGATAATCTCTTACCGAATTATGTATCTAATATATAATATATTATTAAATGTATAATATTTCAATATTATTTCAATATTTTAGTTAATCTATAAATATTTAAATATATATATATATATTACCAATATATAAAATATTTAAATATTATCTCTTTCCCTCTCTCTCTCTCT
>CM021101.1:820046271-820472296 GCA_007115665.2 Sequoiadendron giganteum
TCCCTCTCCCTCTCCCTCTCCCTCTCTCTCCCTATCCCTATCCCTCCCTCTCTCCCTCCCACTCTCACTCCCTCCTTCCCACTCTCCTCCCTCTCTCCCACTCTCTACCATTAACCCTTAGGTCTATGTGTGTAAACATCGGATATCTAATTTAAATCGGATATCCGATTTGTGAAACTTCGATGTGTAGAGCCAAAATCTTACCATTGCAGAACATGTTTTAAAATCAGATATCCGATTATATCGAATATCGGATTTGTGGTTCAAAAGAAAACCCCATGTGGGTCATTTTTGTGCATTCCAACGGACCCTACATTCTGCTTGCAGCACTTTGTAGGTGACAAATGTGCGGTTTCAAACAAGAAGAGACAAAGATCAACTTTTTGGAGCATCTTGTACTCAAATTTGTCATAAGGAATGATTTTTTAGCATCTTTTATGAGGTATAATGGGGAGCAATAGTCGTTGGAAGCAAAAGTGTAAGAGAAAGCTTACAAAAGAACAAATATCAGAATATAGACAAAGAGATAGAGAAGGTCATAGGAAGAAAAGACAAGGTATGTTAAATACTGGTGAACCTAAGCCCTATGGTCTTTCAAGCGAAGAGGAAATTGAATATGTTCAAGGTGAAAATGTAGAACATGATATTGAAATTGGGAATGAAAATGGTCAAATTGATATTGAAAATTTTTAAGGTGAAAATGTTGGAATTGAAGATGTTGAACATGGTATTGAAATTGGGAATGAAAATATTGAAATTGATAATGAAAATGTTGGAATTGAAGATGTTGAAAATGATATTGAAATTGGGAATGAAATTATTCAAATTGATATTGAAAATTTTCAACGTGAAAATGTTCTAAATGAAGATGTTGAACATAATATTGAAGCAAGTGTAAATTATGTTTCACTAGATTACACGAGAGATGAAGAACCTTGTGTGGAAGAAAGACATATTCCAAATTCAAGACCTTCAAGGACCCCTAAATGGTTAGTTGAAATTGATGATAACATTATAAATAATTTTGAAGGAAAGAGGTCAACATGAACTATTTGGTTGTGGGCTAGAATAATTTTCAACCAATATTTTAGCGATAAGACATTGACCAAGCAATGCCAAATTTTTGTACAATTGCTAAAGATGCAAAATATGAGACCTTTACTAGCCAAATTGAAGATTCATGTGAACAAGAGGACCAAAAAAAATTCTATTATTGTCAAAAATCTTTTTAATACTCTCAAGTCTATTGGAAAAAATAACAAGGAAAAAGATAAGAGATCTGCTCGGAGAGTCATTACAACCGCCCTAGTAAGCCATCAATTGACAAAGGCTTGCTTTATGAGACAAACTTGTATTGATTTTGACTTAAATCGTAAAACTTTGGATAGAGCACTTTCAAGAGGAGAAAGAATAGATGATCCTCTTCAAAATGATACATGGGCTTTTTCCGAGAGGCTTCCATGTGTTCATAAGAAGCTAACCAATAATGTAAAGCAAGAAATTCAACACTTTTGGCATGATAACTCTAGAGTATCACCCAATGCAAAGAATTTTTAAAGTTAAGAATTGGCAATCGAGACTGTACACCGCATCCTAAACATTTCTTGGAATCAAGCCAAACAACGTTGTTCAACAAATTTATTCAAACACATCCAAATATGGAAATCTGGCAAAGAACTTTTGAAGGTTTGAAGCCATTTTATTGTGTACCTCTTAAGATTCGTAATACTTGTTGTTGCAAATACCATGTGGATTTTTCAATGTACCATGAACTATTATGCTATATCTGTTCTACTTTGCATACTAATGAAATGTTACAGGAGTGTGGTGCAATGCATCTTCTGAAATCATCAAGGGACTTGCTAGATCTATTTTTATGTTCTAGGGATGATGGTTCCTTTTTCTATAGAAATGATTGTTTAAATGTGAAGTGCTCACAATGTGGTGGCTTGTCAAAGTTTGTTCAATGTTTTCATGAGGATTCTGAACATGAATTTGGAAAGAATCTTGTTGAGAAAAAAAGATATGAGATAGTCAAATATACTTTGCAGAGTGGAGGTGAAGGTTCTAGATGTGAGTTGGTTACAAAAGAATGCAGTGTTGTAGATTTTATTTCAGATTTTAAGGACAATATTTTCTACAAATATGCAAGGCATAGTCATAGGTCTCAGTGGCTGGATCAACAATTCAGGATATGTAAGGAATCTTTTCCGATTGGCACTATTATATTAGTTGTTGATTTTTCTGAAAACTACACATTGCAACCACAAAATGTGGTACAATCTCAGTATTACAATTCCATTCATATTGCTATTTTTGTCCACATAACATTTAGACATGCAACTGATAGTACAAAGGAGGATCGAAAGATAATCAGAGAGTATGATTTTTATATGAGTGATAATAGATCTCACTCGTCTGAGTATGTCCAACATTGTTTCGAGAATTTTTTTGAGTTCTTGCAGGAGCATGATATAGCACTGGGCCAACATCTCATTTGGTCAAATAACTGCACAGGTCAATTCAAAATGCTCGTATATTTTATTGGTTGAGTAGAATGCATGTAGAAAGGGGTGTACCTAATATTTGGAGTTTTTTTGAAGCTAGGCATGGGAAAGGGGAGCATGATGGAGCAGTTGCATTTGTAAAGAGAGCTCTAGTTAAGGAGCAATTGAAGATTTTAGGAGAAAAATTCAATGATGCATGTTCTATTGTTGATTGGTGTAGTTCACCATTGTCACAAGGAGGGAAACTTGATTCAACAGTGCACAGATTTTTTTGGTTGGTTGAGGAGGGTACAGTGGGAGGCAGATTGGATTGTCATACAATCAAAGATTCTTCAAAGATGCATTTATTTCGAAGTTCAGATGCAAGCACATGGACCATTTGGACACGACAGTTGGCTTGTTTTTGTCAAAGTTGTATTTAGTGTGAGTGGGATCAATGTGAGTCAAGTGAGTGGGTGGATACATGGGTTCCACAGTATCTAACTCCTTTATCTCAAACTATATCCATGACAAATTACACAATGGAAAGTTCACTTGATTACGACTTTCAGATCTACTGCATCCAAGACATGTTTTTGCAGTTGTTGCACTACAGGGGAATGAAGAGAGATTAGAATATTGGTTGGCTCGATGTGTGTGGATAAAGCACAAGCTAACACAATCAATGGAAGATGATGATGGGTTCGTGTATCCTACAGGTTCAGTTGTGGTTGTAGGAACTTGGTTGTGAACATACATGATTAGAAAGAATGGTATACCTGCATTTGAAGACTAAGAGAAACACAAAACCATTCTCATGTATTCACACCTTGTTATAGCAACAAATGTTAAGTTGTTGAAGTATCATGCCAAACTAAAGACAAAAAAACTATGGACACTTAGTAATGTTGATCATGAAGCAATATTGGATACTCTTAAGCAAAGAGATGACCCTTCAGGCCACTTGAATAGCATATTCAAGAATGGAAGGTACAATGCTTAAGGATTTTTTTTTTGTGACAATATAGATTTATCATTTGACAAATTTTGCAATATTCTTGGCATGATTGATCATGGACCTGCTACAACAATAGCTAGCTCTAATCCTTTCAAAGAGGTATGCGAAAAATTACAATAATATAGATTGGTTATTCAAAGCATCTTTTATAGTTTGCATTACCAAATCATCATCATTGAGGTTGTTTAGATTAATATAGATTTGTTAGTCTAAGCATCTTTTTTGTTGTGACAATATAGATTTATCATTCGACCAATTTTGTGATATTCCTAGCACGATTGATCGTGGACCTGCTGTAACAATAGGGAGCTCTGATCCTTTCGGAGAGGTATGTGAAAAATTACAATAATATAGATTGGTTATTCTAAGCATATTTTCTATTGTATGTAGTTTAACTGCTACCTTGATGGTTTGTACAGGTGCTTGTCACTCCAAAATGCCAACATACTACTCTTGTGGAAGACTGTGCCCTGAATGCCTCAAATAGGCAAATCTTGAAATGTGAAACAATGTAAAAAGGTCATAACTCTATATAGGCATAATCTATATCCAGTGATGTTTTTTGAAATAAAGGTCAAATGTCTGGCATTGTATAAAGGGTATGTTTAAAATGTAAAAACATTTTTGTACTTAATCGAGCTACAACCGAAGGTTTTCTTCCTAGTTCTTTCCTGTCGGTATGCTCGTTTGAACCAAATTTTGTAATATATCCTATTTATATATAACAAATTACAGTGGCTTGCCACTTTTTCGAAAAACAAAAATGTAAAAAGTTCATGTGAATTTCATTTCCCATGTAATTGATTCAAGTTGATTGGGTAAGAGTTTTCTGATGCAAGAGCTAGGACTTGTAGAATCTTGATCCAACTTAAATCTTTCTACCCCCACATTTCATTGACATTAGCACTTTGGACTCTTAAGGGAAATCGTCGGTCTAATGCAGCTCGAAGTGATTCGACGTATTTGGGTGCAAAAGAGGACCATACCTAGTGTAAACATACCCATCCATACATGTTGTAATAGTGCATTTGGTCGTACGAGTTTGAGAATGAAAGTTGCACCACTTTGCAACTTTACACCGTTTGCATTTGGCAACTTTTCTCTCAACTGAAAACTCATCACCACAAGAAAACACCTTCGAGATAGAAAAAACTGAGAGAATTTATTGTAGATGGTCCCAACATGATCCCATATCATTAGACAAAGAGTCTGTAAGCATCATGGTTTCAGAGGAATAGTCCGTCAAAGATTGCTGCCTTTTAGCACTTTGGACTCTTAAGGGAAATCATCGATCCAATGCATCTTAGAGTGATTCGATGTATTTGGGTGCAAAAGAGGACCATACCTAGTGTAAATGTACCCATTCGAACGTGTTGGAACAGTCTATTTGGTCGTATGAGTTTGAGTATGAAAGTTGCACCACTTTGCAACTTTACACTGCTTGCATCTGGCAACTTTTCCCTCAACTGAAAACTCATCACCACGGGAAAACGCCTTCGAGATAGAAAAAACAAAGAGAGGTTATTGTAGATGGTCCCAACATGATCCCATATCATTAGATGAAGAGTCTGTAAGAATCACAGTTTCCAAGAAATAGTCTGTCAAAGATTGCTGCCTTTTAGCACTTTGGACTCTTAAGGGAAATCTCCAGTCCAATGCAACTCGGAGTGATTCGGCGTATTTGGGTGCAAAAGAGGACCATACCTAATGTAAACGTACCCATCTGAATGTGTTGGAATAGTTTTTTTGGTCGTACGAGTTCGAGTATGAAAGTTGCACCACTTTGCAACTTTACACTGCTTGCATCTGGCAACCTTTCCCTCAACTGAAAACTCATCACCACGGGAAAATGCCTTCGAGATAGCAAAAACCGAGAGAGGTTATTATATATGGTCCCAACATGATCCCATATCATCAGACGAAGAGTTTGTAAGCATCACGGTTTCTGAGGAATAGTCCATCAAAGATTGCTGCCTTTTAGCACTTTGGACTCTTAAGGGAAATCGTCGGTCCAATGCAACTCAGAGTGATTCGGCGTATTTGGGTGCAAAAGAGGACCATACCTAGCGTAAACGTACCCATATGGATGTGTTGGAATAGTCTATTTGGTCGTACGAGTTCGATTATGAAATTTGCACCACTTTGCAACTTTACAGCATTTGCATTTGGCAACTTTTCCCTCAATTGAAAACTCATCACCACGGGAAAACGCCTTCGAGATAGAAAAAACCGAGAGAGGTTATTGTAGATGGTCCCAACATGATCCCATATCATCAGATGAAGAGTCTATAAGAATCACGATTTCTAAGGAATAGTTCATCAAAGATTTCTGCCTTTTAGCACTTTGGACTCTTAAGGGAAATCGTCTGTCCAATGCAGCTTGGAGTGATTCAGCATATTTGGGAGCAAAATAGGACCATACCTAGTGTAAACATACCCATTTGGATGTGTTGGAACAGTCCGTTTGGTCGTACGAGTTTGAGTATGAAAGTTGCACCACTTTGCAACTTTACATTGCTTGCATTTGGCAACTTTTCCCTCAACTAAAAACTCATCACCACGGGAAAACGCCTTCGAGATAGAAAAAACCGAGAGAGGTTATTGTAGATGGTCCCAACATGATCCCATATCATCAGATGAAGAGCCTGTAAGCATCACGATTTATGAGGAATAGTCCATCAAAGATTGTTGCCTTTTAGCACTTTGGACTCTTAAGGGAAATCACCAGTCCAATGCAGCTCAGAGTGATTTGGCGTATTTGGGTGCAAAAGAGGACCATACCTAGCATAAACGTACCCATCCAGACATGTGGGAATAGTCTGTTTGGTCATATGAGTTAGAATATGAAAGTTGCACCACTTTGCAACTTTACACTGCTTGCATCTCGCAACTTTTCCCTCAACTGAAAACTCATCACCACAAGAAAACACCTTCGAGATAGAAAAAATAGAGAGAGGTTACTGTATATGGTCCCAACACAATCCCATATCATCAAACATAGAGTCTTTAAGCATCATGGTTTCCGAGGAATGGTCTGTCAAAGATTGCTACCTTTTAACACTTTGGACTCTTAAAGGAAATCGCCGGTCCAATGCAGTTCGAAGGGATTCGACGTATTTGGGTGCAAAAGAGGACAATACCTAGCATAAACGAACCCATCCGGACGTGTTGGAATAGTCCATTTGGTCTGGACTTCAAGCAAATCCAAGTTGACTGACTTCGAGAAAAGTTGATTCCTTGAATGTAAGACTCCCAAGATGAAGGAAGACCATTAAGAGCCAACATGGTCAACTCTTTGTCATCAACAATATGACCAATGGTAGAGATTTGATCTCTCAATTCTTAAATCTTCATGAAGTAGGTGATGACAAATTATCCTTCCGCCATCTTAACATGATGAAGTCGTTGCTTCAAGGCTAGAGCATGACTTGTGTTGTTGATCTCATACATCTCCTCCAAATTCTTAAGCATTTCTCTCGTTGTCTTCAACTTAGAGATGATAGGAACAATATGGTCCTTCACAGGATCAACTAACATCTTCTTTGCCTTGATATATTTCTTCCTCCATTAAACTTTCTCTTCCTCATCCGTAGGTTCAGAAAATTTTCTCTCCACACTCAACCAATTCGTTTTCCTCCAAAGTGAGCATAATTTTGAATCTCCATGAAGTGAAGTTTGATGCTCCTTCGAGTCTATCCTCAATTTTAAGACCATTCACCATCTTGACTAAGATAGAGATAGGAAAAAAAAAAAGGGAATAGAGGTATCGCTGCAATAACTAGTCCCAACACAATCTTTTTCAAACCCGCTCTGATATCATGTTAGTGTTTTAATGATCAGATAATACAACTGAAAGCACTCAAAAAATGCAACACATAAGACAATAAACATAGCAAGAAATCTGCTTACAACTCAAGCCTTGCTCATGGCTGAATTTGATATAATGAATAATAGCACCTCTCCTAGATGCAAAGATACAATCAAATATGCTTCTCCTTGAAATCGGCCTGCTACTACAAGATGAAGCACTACTGCTCAAGTGCGAACTTTTTCTTGGAATACAAATAATGTTGAATGAACTTGATTGAGGAAATGAACAAACATCACCTTGTATTTATACAAAATAAGGTGACTCTTTGAGGAGGTCGGCCTCTCTTGAAAATAATAAATTACAAAATAATATCAAGGAAGGTTGGCCTCATCCATTTAAATAAAATGAGTATAAATTAAATATCCATAGTATATCATTTAATTTATTGCAACTTAATGTGATCACTATCATGTATGAAAAATGTGGTAGCATAGAAAAGGCAGTGGACTATTTGAAAAAAAATTCAAAGAAATGTGGTCTCATAGAATTCAATGACAAACAAATGCAGTTGACAATTGCTCATAGTTTTTAGTTATGCAATGTGAAGTAATGATTTGAGTTTGAAAGATGTGTAATGCAATGTAATCAGCTATATAAATATAAACTACATAATATAACCATTATTTTTTATGCTATTGTACATTGATATTTAACCATTGCTCAAGATAAAAAAATTCAAAGAGTTTAATCATGCACATGAGGAACAAATTAAATTTCAATTGTCAACTTCTATATATCAAATTATCCAATAATCAAGTGTATGTCCATATACAAAAATGGCATTGATTCCAACTCAAACAAAGTTTTACAAAATGTGGCATATGCCATCTCAATATGTATTCAAAATTTACATGCCAAAATGTCTATCTCATCCTAAACTACTGGTGGATCATCAAAATGGAGCCTCTTTGAAGCACTCATTGGCTCTAAAGGTAGTTGCACAAGAAAAATTCAAACCACAATTGAGATTAGTTATACTATATAATTTAGAATTGAATAATTAACATCAAAATTAATATACATTGAATTTTAATTGAACTCTAAAATTGAAATCTTGATTACCTAAAATATACGTCTCTTCAAAGGGTCGGAAGTCCTAGAATATACCAAACCAACATTTGAAATGCCAATCTATATATGTGAACAAAAACGTAAAATTGATCCAAGTTAGCATACGATTATTGGTAATAGGAACATATTTATCAAACACAAAATAAAATAAACACATACCTCTTTAGGTTGATCTTTTTATTTATCTCCTTCAGGTGTTTCGACACCTCCTCCTTGAGGTGTTTCAACACCTACTCCTTTAGGCAGTGTGTCCTTTTTCAACAAATCTGTATAGCACACAATTACCTATACATAAAATTGACAAGTACATATGAAACTACCAATCTATGTCGATGTATGTATAATCAATATTAGATCTTAAAAATATTAATTCAATCCAATTTGAGTTCAATTACCTTCCCCTTATCTAACTTTGCAAATCCATAGTTTGGACGAGGCTGTACCTCACTCGCACTAGGTATTTCCTATAGGAGGAAAATAAGATAAGCATATAAGTTATTATATAATTTCATTAATGACAATTCAAATGACAAGCAAGTATATAATATAAAATGTAAACGAGTGAGTGCAAAAATATATACTGTGTGTGTGTCCAAGCCAAATGAAATGGCCCCAAGGGTGCTATCAGTCACCCATGTGAGCTCCTCCTTAGACATCAACTATTAAATAGATCATGTAAATAAATATTAGTACTTGATACTATCTCTTATTAATATTCATTTAAAAACAAATGCAAGTTATGAAATTACAACTTAAATCTTACCTATGTCACTATTCTAGCATCCCCCTCTCTAGCAGGAGAGGACTCTATAGGGTGCACTCCACTCCCCTGCAACTGATCTATAATGTCCAAATCATGGAGGTCATAATCAGAAGTGTCCAAGGGATGCTCAACGGGCTGTACAAGAGGACCCAAGCATATTTGGCGACACATAGTGAAAGTATGTGGAACAAAAATATGTGTACCTAAGGAGGATGATGCACTAGCACTCATGCCTTCGCCGACATCACTAGAATGTGGCTGAGCTACTATAGAAGCATGCAAAACCAAATGACCACTCAAAGAGTGAATAGCCTGAATAGTTTGTGTGGTTGCATCCTGGATAATCTCTAGATGATATATTGGAGGTGGCGAAGGAAGGGGAGGAAGGGGAACATTTGAGTGTGGGACTACCCTAATTTCCCTTGGTCTATCCTGGGGCATACCTCCACCGATGTCCTGGAAGGGTTTAATGTCAAAGTAATTGACATGGTTCCCTAACACAAACTCAACATATAATTTTTTAATAAAGTAAAATAGTATATCGGAATTATTGTTCGATGGTTTATCAAAAACCATACACCAACGATCCCAAAAGTTAGCTACAATGTCCCTATAAATGCACCATTTTATAGAAAAAAAAATTTATTAACATTCACTGGAAAACCGATGCAGGGATCAATGAATAAAGAGGCTATTTGGAGATCTTTCACATCATCGTAAGACAATCCACATCCATAATATTCCCTCATGTCTTCTCGCCACGAATGAAAGGAATTATGTTGGGTGGAGAGGGTTTCTATATTTTTTATTATTTCCTTCAATGTGTTTGTCATATCTCTCAATCGAGGGATTGTCTTATAAACTTCACAAATGCCCCTCAATTGCCCCAATTTTTCACCAATTAAGTCTTCAATTGGTGGTTGCAGAGGTGGTGGAGCATTTGGCTGCAGAGGTGGTGGAGAGTTTTGGCATTTGTGGATTTTCATTCTTAGCCATAATACCTGATTAAAGTTAAAAACTAATTAATCTAATTGAAATTACACAATATAAATGAAATTATTGTAAAAAAACCCTAGTTTTTAATAAAAATCCCAAAAAAACCCTACGTTTTCACATTAATCCATAACAAACTCTAATTTTTTATTAAAATACATCAACAACACTTTTTTTTAATCAAAATCAATTTAGAAACATTAATTTTTAATAAAAATTCAATGTAAACTCTAGTTTTTGATAAAAATCAATAGAAAACCCCTATTTTTGATAAAAATCAATAGAAAACCCTATTTTTGATAATAAAAAAATCATAAAAATTGCTTCAAATTAAGAGAATCTACTTGAAAAATTGATTACAACATTTGAAAAACCAAATACTTACCTTTGAAGTTGGATATTTGATAGAAGCAGATATCGGATTTTCGCTTTTCCTTGTGCGCCCACGTGCAAACAGTGAGAAATGAAGTTATAAGAGTCGTTTGGCTTTTATATAATGTTTCCACAAATCGGAAATCCGATTTGGATTAGATATCCAATTTGTAGAAACTAGGTTTGGGCTTTGGTTCGGCTAAATGTACTGACACCCGAACCTAGAAAAGTTAACTCGGCATTTCTGCATTTTTTAGTCGATCCAAAACGTGATTTTTTTCTCATTGCCACGTTTTGGCCCATCATGATCCTGCACATACCCGTATCATCATTTTTCAAAGCTATCATTTCTTCATCCATAGTAATCTTCTAGGATTTTGCATCATTCATACCTAATGCCTCTTCTACAGATTTGGGTTCATCCATGTTAGTATTCAAAGAAAAAATAATATCTTCAATCATTAGGTTAAAACCTTTCAAGTGGTTTCCTATGCCTTGTAGACCTACGAACAAGTTGAGTTGGAGGGTCTTCCTCCTATTCTTAAGATTCAAAGCTAGATGAGCTCTCCTCAACTTCTTGTCTATCATTGGGCCTCGATTCAACTTTCTCAGGTGTAAAATGAAATTGAATCACATCTTCCTATTTACTTTGTTTGGTTGCAATGTAATAGAAGAAAGCATAGTTTCTCTAAAAATAAAACATCTACTATATATTACCTTATGTGCAACAGGATCCCAAAGCTTGCATCCTTTCACACCATAACTATATCTAATGAACATACATTTCATAGCCTTTTTCTCTAAATTTGTTCACTTCTCCTTTGGTACATGTGCATATGCCTCACAACCAAAAACTCTAAGATGTCTTAAAAAAGGCTTGTGACCCAACCATGCCCCTCTAAGCATCTTGTCAACAAGAGCTGATGTAGGAGACCTATTAATTAGGTAACAAGAAGTGGCAACAGCTTCATCCTAGAAAAACCTTTGTTCTAGACCAACACCACTCAACATACTCTTAGCCTTCTCCATCAATGTCATGTTCATTCTTTCTACAACTTCAATTTTTTGTGGATAATACGAAGTTGTATTTTGTCTATGAATACAAAAATATTTACATAATATATTAAAATCATTAGAGAAAAATTCACCACCATTATCAATTCTTGAATATTTTATTTTCTTTCCAGTCTACAACTCAACCATTACTTTAAATTCTTTAAATCGAATGAAGACTTTAGACTTACTAGATTTAGAAAGTATACCCATGCCCTTCTACTGCAATCACCATTAAATGAAGCATAATATGTGGATTTACCAATTGAAGAAACATCTACAAGACCAAACACATCAAAATGAATAAGATCCAATACACCACAATATTTATTAGAACTCGAGTAAAACTAAATGTGGTTTTATTTTTCATAAATTAAATTCTCATAGAAGTTAAATTCAAGATTACAATCAGACAACCCTTTAATAAGGTTTTCATTTTTCAAGGTCCTTAGACTCTTTTCTCCAATGTGGGAAAGTCTCTAGTGCAATAACATTGTTTTCCCTGTACGTAACTTTGATTTAGAATAAAGAGAACACTTGGGTACCTAGAATCCATGACCATTTGTTGAAGATGAAACCCTCACCTCTTCCATAGACTATTTTCTTAGAAGTACTATTGCACTCAATAGTGCATGCATCAAGCTTATACAATGTGTCATATTTGAAACCTCTAGCAATCTCCATAGCACCTCTAACCATCTTACATCCTGAATCATAAAATACTACCTACACACATGTAGATCTATTATTTTTCTCATAGATACAAATTTTGTGTTAATATAAGGATATGCAACACACCATTAATCCTTTTTATTCTACCATCAAGAAACTTGATTCTAACTTTACCATGGCCAACAATATCTAAATAAGAATCATCAACCAAGTACACCTTACCACCATCAAATTCTTCATATTTAGAAAACCAATCTCTATTAAAGGTCATATAGAAAGAATCACCTAAGTCAATTAACTATGCATCATTACTTGGACGAGTTTCCAAAGATCTAATGAATGCATCACCATCTTCCTTCTCAAACTCATAATCAAAATAAAATCACTTCTTGTTCTTCTTCTTTTCCTCTTTGCAGTCCTTATGAATATGTCTAGGTTTACCACAGTTCCAACAAATAACTTTGGACTTTCCAAGAGATTTGGATCTCCCCTTGGACTTGGATTTATCACACTTCTCATTCTTCTTACCTTTTTTCTTAGGTCTTCCATGAACATTTAGGGCCTCCATGGCACTGATGGATACCTTCATCCTCATCTCTTTAGAAAGCAAAGAACTCACCACATCTTCAGTATTCAATATAACATAATTACTCCCAATGGCCATAACAAGAGAATCCCATGAATCAAGCAAAGAACAAAGCAAGATCTGTAATTTCTCCTCCTCATCCTTTTTGACACCAACTAATACTAATTGAGACACAAACATATTGAATGCTTCCAAGTATTCTTTAATTTTGTCACCCTCTTCCATTCTCAAGGAATATAATTTCTTCCTCAAGAAAATCATGTTCACTAATGATTAGGGTAAAAAATAGGGTTCACTAAAATGAGCTAGCAAGATGATGGACCACTGATTATTTTAGGGACCTAATCACATAAAATTATGTAGAATAAGATGCCAATGACAACTAGAAATGCAACCTGGATGTCATAGCAACTATGGGGGATGTTTTTAGAGCATACAAAGTTGTGTACTTGGCCAGAAATTTGTTATTTTTGAGCTATGGAGGACTCATTCGCCTTCAGTGGTGAATGGGTCCTTTTAGGGTTTCAAAAAACTAATTTTAGGATCCTATTCCCTTATTCCTGCACTCTTGAATTCCTTGTTATAAGCTTTTGGAAGCATGTATGCAATTCTATAGAGCTCTTTCCGTGATCTTGAGATTTGAATGGCAACTTTTATAATTTTGCAACTTTGACAATTTTTCTCCAAATCTTGCTCAACTTGATCTTCAACCTGTAAATCTACAATCACACACTCAAGGGAAGAAAAAATTGATGATTTTTTAGTGAATGGGGGTTTTCCTTAGTCAAACCCCTTGTAGGTAATTAAACCAAATGTTGAAATGAAGCATGAAACATGAAACATGTAAATGGTATCACCTTGGATGATGTCTTGTGAATCAAATCTGCATACTAACATGTAGTGGCCATGAAGAATGTAGA
This sequence comes from Sequoiadendron giganteum, assembly GCA_007115665.2. Taxonomy (NCBI): domain Eukaryota; kingdom Viridiplantae; phylum Streptophyta; class Pinopsida; order Cupressales; family Cupressaceae; genus Sequoiadendron; species Sequoiadendron giganteum. Next base: position 820,060,077 of record CM021101.1, read on the forward strand.
TCTTGGATCCTTGGAAATGATGTAAACAATAGTTGCAAATAGATCTTCAATGCTACATCCACCTCTTAGCTCAATCTCATGAATGCATGCATCAAACCCTTGAAATGATGATATGACTTTGAATTGCTGCAATAAACACTTGAAATCTACCTTGAAATACCTTATGAATGCTCTTGTAATGATCTAATTCTTGATCACTTGAATTCTTCATAAACTTGCTAGGAGAAACAATGTGAATTAACCCCTTATTTATACTAAATTAGGAGATTAACCCCAAAACTCAAAGAATTAAGGTTGACACCAGATTTGGGAAGAAACATAATTAAATTCCTGCCAAAATGAAATTCAAAAAGGGGGTTCTCATTAAGGGAGGACCCATTCCCCATTAAATGGGTCCTGGCTAAGTTTCCAGGACCAAGCTTTGAGGAACTGAAAGAAGGATAAAAACCCATTCCAGATCAATTGAGAAAGTGGGGTCCTGTTAAGGGAGGACCCATTCACCATCAAGGGAAAATGGGTCCTAGCTCAGCTTACTAGGACCAAACTTTTCCCAATGAAATAATTTGTTAATTAAGTTATGATTGTCGGGATAGATCCTGAGGAGGTGTCAAAATTAAGGCCTAAATTTTAATTAAAAGGGGGTTAATAACTCCAATCAACTACAATTAATTAAGACCAGGTGCCTAGATAAGTGTGAAAGTGTTTTAAAACACTTTACAACACTTAAACAAGGTACACATTATGTCTATTTTTTATTTAGAAAGGGGCTCATAAGGCTTAATTAAGCAAATAATCCTAGAAAAGTGTAAAAGTGTGTTACAAGACTTTATACAACACCTTTGCAAAGGATCAATTAAGGCATGTTTTAGTCAAATAAAGATCCTAGAATAGTGTGAATGTGTACAACACATTACAACACCACTCCAAGACATCATTAGTTCAGTTTTATTTTTTATTATCAAACAAGCAAGGGAAAAGGCTTACTTTTTTCATTCTACATTTTTCCCCCACTTTAGTGAGAGGATGACCCCATGTGTCACGTATAGATTTTCATTGACTTATTAAATGCAAACAATAATTATTATGTCAAGATTAAAATGGAAATTAAATGATTATTTAATGATAGTTAAATTGGAATTCAAATCAAAATGAAATTGAAACTGAAATCAAAATGCAATTATTATTATTTGAATTGTATTTATATTTATTTCAAGGTTTGTCATTACTGATGATAAATCGAGTGCAAGTGAACGAAAGAACGGGTGAACATGATGGAAGGCGAGAACAACGATCAGGTAGAGTTGTTTAGCTGATTGACGTTTATGAATAGATGGGATCTCACACACTCACATAGATGAATATTTTAATGTATTTTGTGTTTATCATGCTTGCAAATTGAAAATTGAGTTTTAATGAAATTTCTCAAAATTGCGAAATATGCATGTGATTTAAAAGATGATTTAGTTAAAATTGATGAATTTGGCTTAAATTAAAATGGTTAGATTGATTGTTTAAATATTTTATTATTATTTGGAAATAATAAGTTTGAAATTTAGAAATTTAAATGCAATAGATTGAATTTTGAAATTTGATTAAATTTAAATAAATAAAGTGTTTTTGAAATTAAATGCTTTTTAAAATTGAAATTATAAAATGAATGAATTTTTAAATTCTGAAATTGAATTAAAATCTAAAGATAGCTAAATGGAGAAATTGAAAACAAAACTCACATACACTTTGTTTATGCATTCAAAATTTAAAGTTCAGTTAACATGGTGAAAGAAAATATCTAAATATCTAAATTCATCTAAAAGCATTCAATTATCAAGACTTGGAGTTTAAATTTTAAAACTGAAGATCATGGAATAAATTGTGGATCTCATTCCTTGTGGAGATCAATGCATGGAAACAGAAAAAAGGATATATACAGATGAAATCCAAAATTTGGAAGGGAGAGACACAAATTTTCAAAATTGAAAGAGGCAGAAAATATTCATTTTTATATTGATCTGGAGCAAATTAACAAAAGAAAAGAGAACAAAGTAATACTGATTTGGAGATAGATTAAACTCTATTATTGGAAGGCAGAGGAGAGAAGGTTTTCTTTTATTTATGAGCAAACTGCTCACTCAGAATACACGTGGCCAGGCAAGGGAGAGTCCATTTCCTACGCAATCAAGGGACTCCTCACTCACACAAGGCACAAGAGTTCAGCGTGGAAAGGGTGCTAAGAGGTGAGGGAGAAATCCATGTCCTCCTCACATCCCCCATGCATAGGGAAGGTAGGAAGAGTGTGCGGCCTGGGAGAGGCACACACAGCCCTCCACATCCTCACCACACTTCCCTCTCACACACCCGCGCACCAAAGACTATGGCCGCCTAGTCTGCAACAAGGGGCGTAAGGAAGAGGGGGTAGGGAATACAGAAAATAAAGGCTCCCCACACCTCACGAAGCAGCATAAGACTCTCCACATGTGCCAGACAACAAGGGGATTAGAAAGAAATAAGGGAGAAATACAGAGATCTCTAAAATGAGACAAGTTTTCCAGCACAGGGTTAAGGTAGAGGAAAAATAGAAGATAGGAAGAAAAGCCAGTTGGAAAAAGAAATAGAAAGCAATATTATATAGAGGAAGCACAACAATCACTTCCAGAATTCAAATATTACCAAGTAGGATTTGATTGCAAATCTATTCTTTTAAATTTTATTGAATTGTAAATAAACCAGACTGTAATTTTTCTTCCAGATTATTAAACAGTTTAGAAACAGAAGATTTTAGAAAATTCTAATGTTGAAATCACAAATAAACAGATGATTCAAAACAGACTTTATGTATTTTCCAGATTATTAGACAAGATTAGAAACCGAAGAAAAAAGGAAATTCAAATTGGAATTATAAATTAAAATAGTAAAATAAATCTAGGAAAAATCTTTAAATCTAGAAACGATCTTTATTGTTTATTCAAAATTAAAACGATTTGAACAGAAAACAGATAAATTTTGCTGACAGAAAATAATATCTTGTTGACTGAAAATAAATGACAGAATAGACTTCAAATTTTCACACCATTTGAAACAGAGATTATCTTAACTGAAAATTTTCATCTTTCAACGAAACTGTCAAAACTGAAACAATTAAATTAGTTATTTTAAACAATTACTATTTATTTTTTGAAAATATGATAAACTGAAAATAAAACAACATTAATTAATGAGAGTATGAACAAATGAATGTCTACTCTTTTAATTTATGTTTATATATGTATTTAATTAGCATACTGGAGTTACACCTTCATTAAAAAATTTTGATTATTAAATTACTCAACATAAAATATTAACTTTATGTCTTTTATGGATTTGAACAATGGAAGAAGTTCTTTTTAAACTGTTTTCGTTTAAACAAAGTTTCCAGTTTGATGTTTTTAAAAGATTGCAAAAGACTGTATTTGACTGAAAGACCATGCATGCTTGATAATGAATTCGCATGTCATGTTATGTTTTGGGAAAGTTACCTTCCGAGACGGGTGCCAAATATGGGTAAATAGAGAGTGTAGTTTTGCTTTTCCAAAACTACTTTTATTTGTCGTGCATGACATTTTACTTGGCCAAGTAACTTAAGGACCATTGAAATAGATGGAATTATTGAACTCTCTACCATATCCTAGTATCGAACTTGCTTATTTCTTAAATGAATTAGAAAAATGAAAATGCTTGTGGTTTACTAGTAGTACTAGGCATGCACCAGATTCCATCTTTCTCATAGACTGCTTTTTGCTAAGAAATTAGTGCAGGGCCAGGTATTTCTTGATTGACTAAGAAATTTCGGGGAAGCGTAAGCTTTGAGGTTGGGCAGAAAAAGTGCCTGATCCTTGTTCTCATCTTCTTGTTGAAGATTTGCTTTTAGATGGATGATCAACAGACTGCATCTTCTTTTATGCTTTATTATTTATGATATATGTAATGACGAGCTTATGGTGATTGAATGCCTAAGTCTTGAATTGTAACTAGATATAATATCATCCATTGTATTTATAACTGAAATTATGTATTATGACACTTGTAGGATTTAGAATGAATTGTTATGAAATAATCTTATCGACTTTTAAGTCGTAGTTTTGTAATCAACTAGTTCTTTATGTCTAAATGAATGGAATGATGACTTTATTTTGAATATAATGGATCTTATTTAAAGTAATTGTCAAAATTTAGAATTTAAGTTTTTCACGCTTTACACCATGTCAAACTCACACTAAAGTAGACATTAAAGACACTTAAGTATGAAGCAATAAAAAAGATACATAATCATACCCTATCAAAGTCCAAGAAAAACAAACAAAAATAAAGGATCAAGGACAACCGTTTCAATGCAATGTGAGATAGGGTTGTTTTTCCATAACATGCACTGCTTACTCTGGGGTAGTGGAACCTCAATCTGTCCACTAGGTGCTCGTTGTTCCAAAAATATGTGTATGCTCACTTTGGGGTAGTAGAACCTCAATATTTCCACTAGGTGAGTTATCCCAACAAGGTGGAAAATGAGAGAATCATATTAGCCTCTCATACCATACTAAAGTTATCCTCCTGACAACTTTGATAAGGCACCACAATGAAAATGATTTTGTAAATGATTTTGAATTTCATGTAAAAAAAATTCTTAAAGGGGATTTCTCTTTGTTTGTGTATGTTATTCCTCTTAGGGAGCATTGTTCCTAATTTCTCCAAGAGAGGACAAGTCAAAAGTGGCAGATCATCGCCCATGGGATGTCATTTTCGCATCATGCCATGATAGTAGATCATACACTCTTGGATGACATCAAACCCAATGACACCACCAAGAAGAGGATACATCACAAGAAGAAAGGAAAATCATGCCATGAAATTTTCCAAAATATGTCATCTATGTATGCCCCCACTTTAAGGCAATTGCTACACCATTATTGTAAGTGCTTTAAAGTAGCCAATGTTTTTTATCCTAAGACATGAGATCTTTCCTCAGAAAACCCTATGCCAAGTCATATTTTCTAAAGCAAGTTGTATCATGAAATAGGAAGGAAGGGTTGCCTCCACAAATACATAAGGGATCTATGGATTTGGGGTCAGTATGTTTGTGCTACAATGTTTTCATAGAGCATGGAACTGTCATCATTCCCCAAATACTCACAAAACTAGAAGAATGACACAAAGAGAGTGAAAAAAAAGAAAAATATTTTGGGTCAACATGGAAGAAACATGAATGTCTCGACGCCTTGCATCATCCCCAAGAGGAAAACACAAGACAAATGAAAAAGATGAAGAAAAATATTTTGGGTCAACATGGAAGAGACCTAAATGTATCGATCCTTTACGTCGTCCCCAAAAGGAAAACACAAGACAAATGAAAAAGATGAAGAAAAATATTTTGGGTCAGCATGGAAGAGACCTAAATGTCTTGATGCCTTGCGTCATCCCCAAAAGGAAAACACAAGACAAATAAAAAATGATATGAAATAGAGAAGAATGAAGGTACATATAGAGGAATGCACAAAAAAGAGAGAGGAATGTCAAATGAAATGTCACAAGGGATCACATTACACATATGCAATAACATAAAGAAAAATGAAAAAGAAAAAGACTAGTAAGGCACAAACGAGTCAACCTAAAGTAGGTCATCTGCCTCCCAATCTTGGTTAGTATAAACGAAAGGTGGGAAACTAGCCAAAGGGACAAGAGCAAGTGTTGAACTAGGATATGCAAAAAGTTCAATACTCTTTTTAGGATATTTTTCATTTAAGTTCATAGAAGAAGAAAACAATGTATTAACCTCATCATGCACTTATTCATCAATCTTTATTATATCAATGTCATCATCTAAGTTAATCACAATAGGAGGTCGAATAAAAATGTCCATGCAATGTTCTTATTTATGTTATGGCGAGGATTGAGAATCATCATGCATTGCTTCAGGCAGGTTTGGATTTTTATTTTCTATGTTATTGTTGTTTTCTTGAGTTTGGAATCTACGAGCAATAGCACGATGCCTATTTCTATGCTCTCTAGCACTTTGATTTCTTTTCAATTTATTGTCAATCTATTTGTGTAAGATTAGGTTTGTCAATCAAAGGTTCCTTCTCTTCCTTGGGAGGACTAGAAGAAACAACAATAGGTTTCTCAACCGCTCTCTCTTTGACTTTGTAAACTTGTTTGATTCTAGGAGCGACAACGGGATTGTTTGTGTTATCTCATTGTCTCTTGTATGAAATTGCAAGAGGTTATTCTATAGATTTTTCTTGTATATTCAGAAGTGTTTTTGGTTCAATCATTGTTTCATCAAGGATAGCTGGTTCGGTCATAGGTTGAGGAATATTGCGAAGGGATAGTTTTGCTATTTTCTTTTTCTTGAATTTTTGGTATGATTTCAAAAAGAAATCTTCATGAGGCTTGATAGGATCCATAGGCTCAAGCCAAAAGTAATCTAGTAAAAAAATCCATTTTTTCGAGGTAGGATGGAATCCACTATGATGCATATTGAAGATGTCATTGCCAAATGGAAATTTTAGACATTTATGTACAACCAAAGGGATGGAATTCATGGATTGAAGCCATGGATAGCCTACCTTCACACGAAATTGGTCTGATTGTGGGATGATGGAGAATGGGACTCTTAATGTTTTTGGTCCCACTTTTAAAGGGTGATCTATTGAGCCTATCATAGGGCAACCAAATTTGTTATGCGTCTTGATCCATTCTTTCAGGTTGTCATATGTATCTTGATATAGCTCGTGCACATATAAGAATTATTTTGTGTTCACATTCTCTCCATAGACGAGATCAATCAATATCCCATTAGTGGGCTTATTATTGATTTAGCCAGCTATGTAAAGAGGACCATCAGGTGCATGTTTAGGTATTTCATTTTGCGAGAAATCAATGTTAAGAGGTTATCTAGTCAAGCTCTTACTAGGTCTAGCTTCGATAAATGATATCACGCCACTCGGGGGATGTTGTTTGATGGTATTTGTATTGTCATAATTTGTGTCAACATTCATCACATCAATCTTCATTTCACTAGATTTGACAAATGAAATATTGTTCTTAGGCATGGGATTTGTAAAGATTTTCAAATTTTGATTAGGAGGAGCTACAAACTCATTACCTTGATCATTCACACCTTCGATTAGTAAATGATTAGAATCAATAAGGTCTTGGACAAGATGTTTAAGATGCTTATAGTATTTTTACTATGTCCATTTTTTTTATGGTAATGGCAATAAGCATTTTTTCAAAAGCCTTTGGGAAATGTCATAGTAGGATTGCATTCTCTAACAGGAGGTAAGGTAAGCATGTTTTTATCAATAAGCTGCAACATGATATTATGAAGGGAATCGGGTAAAGGAGTAAATTCTCTTTCCCTCTCCCCGAAAGGAGTTGTCATTTTTATAGCAACCACTTGATTATTTTTTTGTTGACTTTTTTGAGGAGGATTTAATTATAAAAATCCCTTATGTTTTTTCTTTAATGGTTGATAATTGTTTTGAGTTGTGGACTCAGAATTTTCAAGACAACTAGGGGGGGTTTTCACGTCACAGCCACTAGTCGAGTTTTGATGGTCATAAAGGGTTGTACATAACTATGTGAAGGATGGAAACCTGAACATTTCAAGTTTTCTTTGGAGTTTATCTTGTAATTTTCCAATGAACATTCTTTGAAGATCAGCATCAAGAATCTTAATGTTCACTTATGAATAAAGTGTTTGATATCTTCCTATGAAATCAATCACTTTCTCATCCTCTTTTTTCTTGTGTGTCATTAAATCAGCAAGGGTCATCTTGGGACCCATGTGAATATGGAAGTGGTTGTAAAAGGAATCAATGAGTTTATTAAATGAACTTATTGAATTATTTGGTAAAGAGGAGAACCATTCTAAAGTAGTATTATTTAAAGATCTAGAGAATAGCTTAGCCAAAAGTTTATCTTCAAAGATGAAATCACTACACAAGGTTGTGAAGGTGAAAACATGGCTTACAGGATATCCTTTCCCACCATATTTCTCAAATTGAGGGACCTCTATGCCTTGTGGAATTTTTTCTCTTAATATGTCGAGGAAAACGAGGTAGACTTGATGTATTGTAAAGGTTGACCATTATTGTTCTGTTGTAATGCTGCCACTTGTTGTTGAAGGGATGGAATGGTTTGCAAAAGTGAGTTAATGAGAGGGTCATTTTGGTTGTAAGGTTGAGGGGAATAAGGTGGTGTAGTGTATGTAAGTGGAGGGATAGTGAATTGTAGGTTATTGAAAGTGGATTATTGAGGGGGTATTGTATTCAAAGGCACAAAGGTGGAAGGAATTCCTCCAAGAATACCTTGTTGAACAGTCTAGATAACTGAGAGGGGGGTGAATCATTTATCACAAAATAATTTTCTTAACCTTAATTAATCTGGTGCAATCTTAAATCAATCAGATAATTATTAAAATAGATATGAACATGAAAGCACATAACAACACCATGCATAATGAACACCATAATTTACATGGAATCCCAAGATGAGAATTCTCATTGCCAAAATCACCATAATTTATAAGGGCTCACTACCAAAATGCTCACTATAGGTAAGGTTCACTATTCATGGGCTCACTACCCGGCTATTATAGCCAAAAGTAAAAAGGCTCACTACTAAAAGAAAAAGTCTCACTACCAGAAGAATGATGAAAGGGAATCCACCACTAGAAATAATTGTCACCAACAGTCACATCAAAATAATCTCACTATCTACTACCTTCGGTCGTATACTTTCACATACTTCACAATATTTGGATTTTCATATTTGCATTCACCACACTTGCTTTCATCGAACTAAATCAACCTTTACTTATACCATTCCATGCCTTCATAATCTCCTAAGTCAGCCAAACATAATTTGAATTAGTTCAACACAAAACATTCCCATGATGAAAAGGAATGAAACATGGACCATACAGAACCTCCTCACTCATATCAACATGCTACATATTAACCATGATATCCATAACCAAAGAATAGAATAAACACGTTACAATGCAAACAATGTTCTGGGGCATGTTAACCAATTTCCAAATCGGTCTAGACCCATAAGAGTGTATCTCATTATGTTGAAAAATGAAGGGGACCAAGACAAGCATGACCAAAGATAGATCTGTTGGCATTTTTTATAACAGCCCAAGCAGAACCCACAAGAGCTTCTATGAGCTTGCCATGCTCAATTATTAAAGCCTTGAAAGCACCGTGCCAACTTAACAAGAGGATAATAGTAAAGCTGCTATCTCTCCTACACTTCGGACTCTATAAAATCCAGGACGGTTTTCCTAATCTATATTGTCATTCATGATAGAAATGATTTGCTGGTACGTGGATAGAAAATAGATAAATTCCTGTCAGTGTTAAAAGAGATAAACCTTCAAGAAAATGGCAATTTCTTAGAAGAGTTCGGATCTATTTAACAAGGAATTGAAATTACACCTAGTGTGCTGGTATGAGTTATTTGATTAAAATCTCCTGAAGTGACAACACAAAATACAAGGATGAGAAGTAATCAGAGTTCTAGTGCCATATCATAAAGCATGGAGTCAAACCAGGAACTGAAATATAGGGTAAATTTCATCTAAAGCATCTATGATTTGTGTGAATAGCATTACAATCCATACATCGATACTTGAGTCTATTACTCCTTGATAAATCCTATGTGAAAATTTGCATAAAATTATTGGATAACTGAAGCATTTAACCAGTTCTTTGAACCAGAGCCATAGTCAAACATAATCCACAATAAATGACAAATGGAAATTAATGAAAATCATCTTGGATCAATCTTCATTAATAGTTCATGTGAACCAACACAATAGGAGAAAATAGACTCAAAACAATCACAAGGTTTACATAAGTATGCTTAAGAACCCCATGATTTACTAAGTTCTCAAATCGGACTCAAAACTTTAAAACCTAAACATATTGTTCTCTCTATCTTACTTTACTCTTATCTTACGTATCTTGAATAATTTCAATAGACCCTTCTCTCGGCCCAGAATTCCCTTTTATAAAAACAAGGGATCCAACACGCATCAGGCTAGAGAATACACATGTCCACTTTTTACTAGACTGCTAATCCCTAATCAGTTAACTTCACATCATTTCTTGGTAAGAGAAGAAAAGCCAAAAACAAAAGTGATCATTAGTTTGTTGTGGAGGAAGGAAAGGCATTGTTCCAAGTGTCGCTCCCCTGACACCAAAGTATCTTTTAACCATTTTTCTGCACTGATTTTATTTGAACAACTTATAGTTGAATCCGTAAAGAGAATGCATTTTAAAAATATAATAGCCAAGGCTAGACCTGCATTTTACATGACCAAATTGAATTCTTGTCCCAATTATTCATAATTCAAGTTCATCAATGAACACCCTTTTCCATGACTCGAAATCCTCCTCAGACGGCCAATTGAATGCCACCACCTGGTCCACAATTTTTTTGATAAGGTACATACTTTATCATCAATGATGTGGCTATTTTATCAAAGTTTTCCAGGAAACTAATGACAAATGATAACTTTTCTAAAGTATTTTCCAACATGCGAATATCAGCATTTTTGCATATCTCCTAAGTCTAGGCAATCATTATATTATTCATTTGCTCCTTCTATGCCTGCAAAGGCTTGACACTATCCTGACTATGCAGAATATGAGGTAGTGGAGTCAAATCCTTTCCATCATAAATGTCCTTCAATGCTTTGATTTTGGACTCCATAGGAGCAGCAGACCCCTGGAATTTTTGCTCGACAATACTCTTGACAAATTGATAAGTTGTCATGACTGTAGGATATTTTTTCCCATGCTGTTTTGCCCCAACTACCATAAATTTTAACTTCTCCATTCTAGGGCCCCATCTATTTAGGAAAGGGATAGCCAATTCTCTATCCTTTGGAAACAATTCAAGTGCTTGCAACATCAAGGCATAATTTGCATGAACACCATTCAGCTTACTCTGGACCCGTTTATGTAAATGCCTTAACATAGTATCAACAATTTCTGAATTATTTCTTCCTGCTGCTTCCCGGATTTGGTTCACCATCTCCTTATATTCTTCAAATTGTTGGATCAACTTTTCCCTAGAAGGATCTCCGGTCGACCTACTGGCCTTTTCAACTACAATGGTCACTTGTCCCATATTATATGGGACCATAGCCCAAGATTGAACCTATGCAGAAGGTTGGGGTTGATCTACTGGAGGGTCAAAAATAATGTGGCTAGAGCTAGCCTGCCTTTGAGAGCTCAAGGTTTCCATTTGTTGTCTCAGTAAAGCCATTTCAGTTTCCAGTTCTGCCACCCTTTGTTGACTTTTGTTATACTCAACAATAACGTCATTATACTGGCTTCTCAGAGTATCTCATTCTTTAGTTAAGTCCTCCACAGTTGCCCTAGTGAATTTGGCAACATTCACAACCATGTCAATAGCCTCCAATGCAGGGGTATTAGCAACTCTTTTCACAATAAAATGACCACTAAAGTTGGATGTTTCAGCAACAATAGGTTTTCGAGACCCTATGGATAATGACCATATTGCTAGACAATCCCACTCCTCACTAAAAGTTGATTCTTTAAGTGCCAATGTAGCCTCCTCCTCTATTGCAAGAAGCGGCTTATTGGCTCTTCTTACTATGTCAAATACCACAACATTAGCAATATCCCATTCAGGGAATAGCAATATCCCACACTTTTGAACCAATGCCTTGCCCTGTTCTGGTGTGATTTTCTTAAACTTCTCCTTCATTTGCACTCTGACCCTTGATTGAATTACCTACTCTAGAAGCTCTTGATGCAGACTTCTCTCATGTGCTACCTTCTCAGTATATGATGAGAGATGATCTCTCCATACAAAATCTTCAAAAGCACAAGTATGAATAAAAGAGTCATCCATCATGAACTCTTTACAAGCCTCCATCCTCAAATCATCACTATTTATAATTCCTTTAATCTCATCCTTCCCCAATCTTAGGGTGATGGCTCCTGATCTCATTGTAATATTAGTTGGCTCTAGTGGCATCTCCGAATTTATTTTATCTGGAGTTACAATGATATCCTCCTCATCATTACCCTTTTGGCTAGCATCCCTCACATTGTCAGTTCCATGCCTCTTTGGGGATGATGGGTGAATCTGTTCTGAAATCTTCAGAGGCGAATCCAAATCAACAATACCGGGCACTGATTTCCTTGGGATAGATGCTGCACCACTCATTGTAACCTCCTCTGTCCTATTTCTCTTCCTCCTAGAAAATACCTTTATCTTCCCCTGAGGCTGGTAAGTAGGCCTTCCTTCAATTCTTATCTCAGGGTGCTCCTCAGTAACTTGTCACTTTCCTCTTCCTTCTACAATCCTTTCCTCCTTTAAGACCCCTACTACACTCTCAAAACTGTCAAGAGCATAGATTTCCTTGCTAAGCTCATCTTTGACATCAGGTATAGGATCAAAACCGGGTATCTTCTCCTATTTACTCCTTACCATTTTGGAATAGGCAATGTACATTGCCTTCCTCTCATCCTATAAGTCCTTATCAAAAATGTTCTGGATGATATCTTCAGGAAAATAGAAGTTGTGGACAAAGGTCCCAGTCTGGTGCTTAGCCTTCATTTGGGAGAGAAAACCCTCAGGATCATAATTCCTAGGGTGTACAGTTCTTAGCCTATATGGCTTGAGCAATAAATGCAAATTTCTCCACCCTCCCTTTATCATGACAAAATCAGCAAAAGTTGTATATTCAGGGAAAAAGGATCCCTTCTTGTGTTTAGCAGGCAAATGTAAATCCTAAGATGCTCCCAACTACCTCATGATTTCTACAAAACCAAGTCTAAGGGGGACCTCCTTGGGTAGAACAAACAGGATGGCATTTGTGCCGAAAACCCTGAAGACTCTAGTGCCATGATTGGGGATAATATCACCCCAATTATGTGTCAAATTCAACTCAGGCCTCCTCTCCATAGGTCTTAGGAAGTCATGAATTTCCTTCGGAATCCTGGGGGGATCAACAACTAAGGCCTTTCTTAACTTGGATCCGAAATCATTATGAAAGGTGACATAATCAAACTTATGATCATGCATGTCCAAGACTCTAGTCCAATAGTGGACAGGCATTTCAGTATCTCCTTCCATCTTCCTCAATTCCATATCTTTCTCAAATACCTTATGGCCTCTATATAAAAACATATGAATTAGCAATGAATTCCACTTGAATTTTACCCAATTCTTTCCCAGCTTCAAAGCTACTAAGCCAGAATGCATGTTCTCTGCAAAGTGAGTGGCAAAATCATATACCACATTATAACCAGGGTTTTAGAGGTTTACAGCCATATACATTACCTCTATAGGCAAATTCTTCTTCAAATCAATCCCCAGAACTTGACATAATGTACATGTGGTCTTCTTAAAATGGGGGGACAAAATAGTCCACTGGGAAAGGTTCAGACTCATTCCTGCCAATAACAACTTTTTCTAATTTTTTCCTCTTCCCGACATAGCCAAATGGGGTATCAATAGGGATGTCTTGATCAAACCGCTGGTGTTTCTGTATTCCTCCCTGAAGACCTCCAATTTGATGGGAATCATATCCTGGCTCCATTCATGCAAACCAAAAACCTTTGCGATTTCCTCCTTGGTTACTTTAATCATTGGCTTGCCAAGGTGTGTTCTGACAATTCAAGTCACAGGGTCGTACCTTGCAGCAATATCCTTCAATAAGTCTACATCTTCATAGACATTGGGTACCACCAGCTTACCCAGGTCCAATCTCCATGGATTACATAGAGGAACTGACAAATTTCTATTTCCAAACCAATTGGAAAATAGTTGCCAACCAGTGTATGGCAATTTGGCATCGTGAATTGTACACTGTTTATCCATTAAACCTTCCTAAATCACGGGTCCATAGAACAATACCCTTCCATCCTGCTTCTTGCTTGTAGAAGGTTTCAACAAATCAATAATATCTTGTGAATAACCCCTAGGCATAACCTCGAGACCAACAGTTCTTGCCTTGGGTGCCATTTATATCAAACAGAGGGTAATTTGAACTAGGGTTTTTCTTCAAATGACAAACAATTATGCCTTGCTTTCTACTGTCATTACAGAAAGTTCTTTTATATTCATAAAATCACTAGCAATGACCTATATAAGCTCTAACAACCAATTTGCTTAACAATTCACCAAGAATCGAAAAGAAAATAATCACCAATTATTCAATAGGCAATGCTAACATATTCTAAAAACACAAGAGAAGGCGTATGTATCACTTACGGTTTATTTTGCAAAGCGTCAAATATCTCGATAATGGAGAACTGAGATAATAGTCGCTTCCTTAAGCACTGAAGAATTCATACAAACCGAAATGCAGTATTGACACAACAATTTACTAGTTATTTGTCATTTAATTATGCAGGCCGAGTCGAACTAGACCATTACTATTCGCTCACGCGAGATAGAATGGCTATAGTACAGCATCAGTTAACTTGAAAACAATCCATTGATCAAAAACACAGTTGGTCAGGCGGATGGCCCAGATTTGGTCAAAAATGGTTTGAAAATGATACAGCCTCCTTCCAGTCAGCAAACAAGCAAGAGAACTGCCCATTAGGTACCACATCAACACGGAACGGTTCCCACCATGTTCGTTGATCGATAACACCAGTATCCATGCATCAACACATCGTGTACCTCACAACATTATTGAAACTGAATTTTTAATTGCGTGAGGTCAGCTAGGTATGGCCGAGATGCATCAAAAAGTACACAGCTGTTGGCATCAGCATCCGTCCATCGATCAACACACAAAACCTGGCCCCACCACGTTAAACAATAGGTGGCAGCATCTCGCAAGCCTCATAGCATTTCCCATGACATAAGCACAAACCTTGTGAGGTGTGCGATGAACGGTCAAGATCAAAGTCACTGCATTCGTCGATCAATATCATTTGCACATGCGAAATAGTTACTTTAAAGAATGGGACCAACTAGGCGGACGGGGAAAAAACCCACGGGGTCAAAAATAATTCAATGGTTAAGTTGTAAAATTAATTGGCCGAAAATCATAGGGACACAAAGGTCATGACGCAAAAACTGAAAGGATAGGTAATAGGGGCCGGTAAAGTTATGGACGAAGAGGGATAAAACATGACTTAAGGGACCGATCACCGCCGATAATAAGTCAACACTCAAAAATAAATACCCCAATACCAAGACCAATCAAAGGCAACGAAAATATAACCCACCACAGAGGGGAAGAAAATAAAAGCTCCACCAAGATCATCACAGCACAACATTTGTGGCACACCAATCTAGATCACCAAAGCATCAAAACCGAACCTTAATCAATCAACCAAGATATGTTGACATCAATGACAACCATTAATTACAAAAATCAATAGCATCACAATTTAACAATCTCCCCCTTTTTCATTAATGGAAACATTCATCAACAACAAACCAAACCACACAATGTTAGCAACAACAACATCAAGGACCTTCTTTTCTTCTCCCCCTTTGACATCAAAGATAAAGGGAAAAAACTCCACCTGAAAAACTTACTTCTCTCCCCCTATGAGGAAGCCACCAAGCATTAATCCAGATAAGTGTGAGCATATAATACCCTATACCAATGCACACCCTAGTGAAAATTATTGTAGACTAGGAGGGGGCAGAACCCCTAACTTCTACCAGAGATACTCATAATTATCTTTGCTCAATGGTTTTGTGAAAATGTCTACAATATGCTCTTTTGTAGGTACATATTCAAATCTTACCTCATTTTCCAAAACCTTCTCTCTCAAGAATTGTTATCTAATGGATATGTGTTTCATCCTGGAGTGTTGTACCGGATTCTTGGAAATGTTTACTACACTAGTATTATCACACATAATTGAGATCGGTTCATCAAATGATATGTCAATGTCTTTCAGTGTTTGTTTCATCCACAATACTTGAGTGCAACATGAGGATGCTACAATATATTCAACTTCAGCAGTAGATAAAGATACAGAATCTTGTTTCTTGCTTGACCAAGCAACCAACTGGGAGCCAAAGAAATAAGCTCCACCACTTGTGCTTCGCCTGTTATCAATACACTTGGCCCAATCAACATTAGTATAGGCTATCAGAGTGAAATCTGAATCCTTTGGATACCATAACCCAATATCTTTTATACCCTTCAAATATCTAAAGATTCTTTTTACTACAACATGTGATTCCTTTGGTTCTTGCTGAAATCTAGTTGCTAAACAAACAACATACATAATGTTTCGTCTAGTAGCAGTCAAATATAACAATCCTCCAATCATTGACCTATACATACTTGCATCAGCTTTAGGTGAATCATCTTCTTTTGTCAACTTACATCTAGTAACAATAGGTGTACAAACTAGTTTGGAGTTCTCCAATCCAAACTTCTTCAATAATTATTTGGTATACTTGGACTGAGAGATGAAAACTCCTTCGTTATTCTAATTTACTTGTAATCCAAGGAAGAAATTTAACTCACCTATCATAGACATTTTGAATTCCTTTTGAATTTCATTTGCAAATTTTTTGCACAAATCATTATTTCCTCCAAAGATTATTTCATCAACATAAACCACAACAATCAACATTTGATCTGAATAAATTTTGTAGTATAAATTACTGTCAAAAATTCCCTTTTGAAATTCTTATCCAATCAAATACATGTCTAATCTTCCATACCACACTCTAGGTGTCTGCTTCAATTTGTATAGAGCTTTCTTCAACTTGCAAATAACACCTAGGTCATTTCCAAACTTAAATCCCTTTGGTTCCTCAATGTAGACTTCTTTTAATTCTCCATTTAAGAATGCTGATTTTACATCCATTTGATAGACTTTGAAAACCTTAAAAGCTGCAAAAGCTAGAAATATCTGTATTACTTCCATCTAGGCAACAGGGGCATAAGTCTCTTCAAAATCAATACCTTCGATCTAAGTGTAACCTTTGCAAACTAATATTGCCTTATTTCTTATTACTTTTCATTTTCATCTAGCTTGTTCTGGAATACCCACTTTGTTCCAATTACATTTTTGTCTGTCGGTCTCGGCACAAGTTCCCAAGTTTGATTTTTCTCTATCTAATCAAGCTCTTCTTTCATTTCCTTCACCCAATTATGATCATTGCATGCTTCTTCCATAGTCTTTGTCTCAGATTCCAAGCGTAAACATAGTAATACTTGTTCTTGATATGCTTTTCTTCTTGTGATGATTCCTTTATTATTCTCTCCAATAATCTAATTTTAGGAGTGGTTTCTCTATACATACCTTGGGGTTTTAGTTGTAGATGTTGGAGCCTCCTTTTTCTCTTCTTCCTTCGTATCCTTCTTTCCTTTGTCATCTGAGTCATCTGATTCATATTCAATATGTCTATTAGGATTTGTTTGAACATATTCATCCACTTTCACACTCACACTTTCAATTATCTTATTTAGTCTCTTGTTGTAACACTGGTCACTTTGCTTCTTGTAGAGTAACCCAAAAATATGCACCTTCATCATCTCTACTGTCGAACTTTCCAAGATTGTCCTCATCTCTTCGGATGTAGCATTTACTTCCAAAATTTTTGAAGTACTTTACTATGGGAGCTCTTCCATGTCATAACTCATATGATTTATTTCCATACCTCCTCCAGAATAGTACTTTGTAAAGAGTGTAAATTTTTATGTGCATCACTTCTTTCCAGTATACTTTTATTAATCCTGCTTCCTTGATCATTGTTCTAGTTGCTTCTTCAACTGTGCGATTCATTCTTTCCACTCCACCATTTGGATGTGGTGTTCTAGGGGCAGATAGCTATCTCTTAATTTTGTGTTTCACACAATTTTTTCTGAATTCATTAGAAGTAAACTCTCCTCCTCTATCATATCTTAAACACTTGACTCTCCTATCAACTTTATTCTCAACTCTTGCCTTGAAAATCTTGAATTTTTTTAAAGCCTTTGATTTTTCTCTTTAAAATGTAACCCAAGTTAGTCTGGAATAATTATCTATTAAGACCATGAAATATTTCTCACCTTTTAAGCTTCTTGTGTTTGTTAGACCACATAGGTCAGTGTGTACTAGGTCCAACAATCTAGTAGACGATTCTTATTTTCCTTGAAATGTTCCCCCGGTTTGCTTTCCTTCTTTACATCCTTTGCAAATAATGTTGTTTGGTTTTTTCAGTCTTGGCAAGTCTTTGACTACTCTTGTTGAACTTATCCTTACCAAATTATTGAAGTTGATGGGACACATCCTCCGGTTCTAGAGCCAACTTTCATTGCACTAAGTGAATCAGCATCTCTTTGTAGCTCCTTCCAATTGATACACATTCCCACCTTTTCTTCTTCCAGCTATAATAACAGTTCTTGAACTCTTCCAAATCTCACAACCATTGTCCTGAAATACAACATTATAGCTATTCTTGCACATCTATCCAACACTCAAAAGATTATGATATAAACCCTTCACATAGTAAACATTGTCAGTGTTATATTTCCCATCAAAGGTAATAGAATCAATTCCAACAATCTATGTCATTTTATCATCTTCAAATCTAACAGAGCCTCCATCATATTTCTCAAGCTTCACAAACTTACTTTAATCATCGGTCATATGATTTGAACATCCACTATCAATCAACCATTCATCTTTATTTTTTTTGAAAAATAATGTAGCTTCAATGCTATCATTAGATTTCGAACAAATATTAGAGATATCAAATCTAGGTTCATCCTTTTCCACCAAAAACAAACAATCCTCTTGATTTGATTCATCATCTGAAATACTAGCATTTTCATTAACATAATAGGCCTTCTTATTGATTTTTTTAAACTTTTGTCTTGTTCCTTTTTCTGGACACCTGGATGCTAGATGATCAATCTTTCCACATCTAAAGAATTTAAGAGGTAACATACCTTTGTACTTGTCAGTACCTTTCTTCATTTTTCTTGTGAAGTTTTCTTCCAACTCATCTAAACTTTCACTATTCACATCTTCTTCTATTTTTGTGGCTTTAAAGGTTGTTTTAGATTTCTCCTTTTCTTTTCCAAATTTCCTCATCTCAAACGTGGTCAAGGTGCCAAATAGTTTCTCTTTGGTGAATTTATTCGGATCATAAACTTCCTCAATAGCTGAGATCTTGTCACTATAACTCTCCAGTAGGGTCATCATAACATATTCATCTATTAGAGTGCCTCCTTGATTTTTGACTTCATTTACTACACTATCAACTATTTGAAAGTAGCTTTCTATATCTTCACCTTCTTCCATCCTCAATTTTTCATATCTATGCTTAGCTATCAACTTCTTTGATAATTTGACTATCATTTCCTTCATATATTTCTTTCAACTTTTCCCAAACTTCATAAGTGCTCAATGAAATAACTTTTGTTAACTCAGTCTTAGACAAAGGACTATAGATTGTATACCTTTATTTTTCATTTTCTTCAAAGGCTGAAATCTCATCTGCAGTATTAGGACCATTTGTCAGTACAACATATTTTGTCTCAACACCTTTCCAAGTATTGTAGCCTAGAGAAATTAGGTAACCTCTCATCTGCACTTTCTAGAAATTGTAGTTAGATCCATCAAATGTTGGGATTATCAGTTTGTGTGCCATCAAATCTACCTCAAGCGGTTAAGCTCTCCTTCGAGGAACCAAAGTATAATACCAATTTTTGAATAGTTTGGATAACTGAGAGGTGGGGTGAATCAATTATAATAAAACAATTTTCTTGACCTTAATTAATCTGGTGCAATCTTAAATCAATCAAATAATTATTAAAATAGATATGAACATGAAAGCACATAACAACACCATGCACAATGAACACCAAAATTTAAGTGGAAACCCAAGATGGGAAAAACCATGGAGAATGTTAATTCTCAATTATAAAACATTGATTAAGGTGATTTTTACAAGGGCTCACTGCCAAAATTCTCACTATAGGTAAGGCTCACTTTCAGTGGGCTCACTACTCGGCTATTACAGCCAAAAGTAAAAATGCTCACTGCTAAAAGAAAAAGGCTCACTTCCAGAAGAATGATGAAAGGGAATCCACCACTAAAAACTAACTGCCACCAACAGTCACACCGAAAGAATCTCACTGTCTACTACCTTTGGTCATATACTTTTGCATACTTAACAATATTTGGATTTTCATATTTGCATTCACCAAACTTTATTTCATTGAACAAAATCAAATTTTACTTATACCATTCCATTCCTTCATAGTATCCTAAGTCAACCAAACACAATTTAAATTAGGTCACCACAAAACATTCCCACAGTGGAAAGGAATGAATCATGGACCATACAGAACCTCCTCACTCAAATCAACATGCTACATATTAACCATGATATCGAGAACCAAATAATAGAATAAACACATTACAATTCAAACAATATTTTGGGGCTCATTAACCAATTTCTAGATCGCTTCAGACCCATAAGAGTGTATGTCATTATGTTGCAAAATGAAGGGGACCAAGCAAGCACGACCAAAGATAGATCATCACAGCACAACATCCAGAGCATGACAATCTGGATCACTAAAGCATCAAAACTAAACCTTAATCAATCAACCAAGATATGCTGTCATTAATGACAACAATCAATATCATCACATTCCAACATACCTATGGAAGTGTATATGGTGTTAGTGGGTATGATTGTTGTGTTTCATTGAATGGTAGTTCTGGGTTGAAAGGTAGTTGTACATTGGAATGTTGTTGTGGGTTGTGTACTAGTGTATGTAGGGATGGACATTGCTATTGTGGAGGACAGGATTGGAATTCCACCTTGGCTTTGAGTAAACCCCAAATTTTGAGTGGAAGTGCTAATGCTAGGGACAGTGTTGGTAATGTTAAGGACATTGGTTATAGGAAGTGAAGTCATGGGAAGTAAAGTATACAAACAATGAGCCATCGAGGGTTGATTCTCAACATTATCAAAAAGAGAGTTAGAAAACCCAAGGTCCACAATGAGTGAGATATCATGGGATCACATGAGCCTCGAGCTATAGCTTAAAATAGTATTGCGAATAGGACACCAAGTTGTAAAGCTCATACAAGTTTTACAACCCCAGTGTGAAAACCCTAGAATGGTAAAGGGACAATGCAATAACCTAGAATGAAATGTAATTTTCAAAATCTAAGCAATACAATTTACTAAATACACAATGCAATAAGCTGAAAATAAAATGTTTGGATGCAATTTTGAACTTTTAGCAATGCACTAAAATGAAGCACTTTAAGCTAAATGCAATGAAATTGATGAAATAGAAAATCAGGAAACTGAATAGAATGATAATAGCACCAAACTGAAGCTAAAAAATGAGATTTTAATGTCTTAAAAATGTAGATCTGTATCTAACAGGGACTCATTCGCCAATAAGGGTGAATGGGTCCTGGCTAGGTCTGTCTGAGATTTTCTATGGATTTTAGAGTCAATTTTAATCCCTTTTCAGATGCCAGAAGGTACAAATCAGACCTGATCAGGGACATTCGCCAGTAAAGGAGAATGGGTCCTAGTTAGGTATTTTTAAACTATTTTTTAATGATTTGCAATTTCTCAGTTATATATTTCAATTCCAAGTTTGACACAGTAAGGTTCAGCTTTAGATTTTCTAGAAATTCAAAGTAAAAAATGTAATGAAAAGATGAAATACAAGACCTAATTTTAAATGCAATTGAATGATATTTAAATGAGATGAAAAATGACTTATTATTTTTTTGTATTTTTCAGATTTAGAAAGATGTAAAATAATGCAAATCTAAACCCTATATGATGTGCAAGATTTCAATGCAAAAGAAGAAAATCTAACTGAGATCTTAATTCAATGCAAATCTAAATGCAATGAATGTAATATTTAACTTAATATGCAATGAGAGACTCCAAAAATTGAAAAATTGCAATGTTGAATGAGTCAGGTTTACCAAAAATTGCAATATTTGGCTTATACATCTCACCAAGCTTCTTCCATAGTTTATGTGCAGAGGCCTCTTCATGGACATTGATTCAAATAGAGTCTGTCAAGCACAATCTGATTAGACCCTAGGCTATACAATCCATAACATCATAGTGAGTAGCCAAATTGGGATCTCAAGCCTTGAAAAATTCTCATCAATAGCATCTCATAAATATTGATCTATCAATAGATCCTCCATCTTTAGCTTCCACATTTCAAAATTATTTCCAAAAAAATTATCCACCTCTATTCTCCCTAATGAACTTGTGATCTTAATATTCCTCCCATAAGATCATAAAGTATCTTTTGCACAAGCTCCCTCTCTATCTAGATTAGTTCAAAAAACTCAACAACACACAACTAAAACCAATGGTGTTCAGGCTTTGATACCACCTGTAAGGAAGCTAAGGTAGCAGAACAACTTCCTACACTAGTCTTGAGAAGAGGATGATGAAAAAATTATAGATATTTACAATACTTATAGAAACTTAAACATAAATAATCATAAATATCATGCATACCACAACATAGTGATTTATGTGGGGAAAACCCTTTCTAGAGAAAAACCCCACACTCCAAAATCCACCCAATATATTATTCAAGAATCACAAAGATTACAATATACTTGCAGAGAAATCTTCTCATAGGAGTATCACCAATTAGAGATCTAGAGGCAACACAGCCACTATCAGACTCTCAAAATACATCAAAATGCATAGTCATAATACAATGCCCTCATAAAATAGGGTTTGCTTCTAAGGCAAGTCAAACCAACAAAATAATGGTCATCAAATCTGATACCTAATGATGAATAGTCTAGGTTTACAATAATATAGTATGCATAAAATTTGGATTTTAAGGGCACTTCCCTGAGCCCCCATCGCGGTGCGTGACACCCAAAAGCCTCACAAGGGGTACCCCCCTCCCCCACACTCCCCCACACTTACCTATCAATAGTACCTTATGTAATTGAAAGTTTGATACACATATTCCCAACACATAGTGTCAGTTGTGCCCCCCCTAAAAAGTTAACTTTTTTTAGTTTTAAAAATCGCTACAGTGAGAAATTAGCTAGCACCATGTAGTTTATCCCAAAAAATTTGGCTGATCTTTTAATGAATGTATAATATTTTACTAATTTTCAAAGTGGACACATCCTAAAAATTTGAAATTTGAGTGTGATCCCCCTTAAAAAAAATGAAAACTAATCAAAAATCAATTTTTTTATTACGTGTAGAATGGAGTCTAGTTTCTAAAATGTAATTTGTTTCAAAATTTGATGAATGAGTAAAAATATATACCCAAACTAGCACATTTTGGTTTTTGACAAAAATGGAGGCACTAACAAGAGAATTTATAGATGAAAATCGTAGCATAATTAAAACATTAAAAAAATTATATGGTTCTATATGTAAGAGAGTGCCTAAAGTTATCACAATTTTTTTATAAATTTTCATTGAAAGACGTGCAAACCTAATGGATAGCATGGCCAAAAATATGTGAAATTTTTTTTTCCTTTCACAAAATCACATCCTTGGAATGAAATGGTTGTTCAACCCTTTGGGTTGGATTCCCAAGGAAAAATCCAACCCTTTGGGTTGGTATTTCCATGCAATCAATTTGGTGAGTGCCAAATTTGGCAAGAGCCAAATGTAAATGTTAAATCCAACTTCAATTTCTCTTTGTCTCTCTCTCCCACTTTGATAAGGCTTAGAGTTATGGTTTGTGATCAATGATGGATAGTTGAGGTTTTACCTTTCACTCCCTCTCTACCTCCTTACCTCTTAACTAATACTTACCCTCTTCTATCTCAACCCTCTCTAGTTCTCTCCCACCCTCTCTACCTTGCCTTCCCTCCTTAACCCCATAGAGCTATGCTTACCTCCCTACCTCTCTCTTCTTCTCTCTCTCGTTGTTACTATTTCTCACCCATATCTCTCCTTTATCTTGATCACTACCTCTCTCTCCTAGCCTCTCTCTCCCCATCTCTAAGTCTCTCCCTCCTTGTCTCATTACCCACCACTCTCCCCCTCTATCTCTCTAACCTCATTCTTCTCTCTCTCATATTCTCTCTCCCTCCCCTCTCTAGGTCATCACCTCTCTATCTCACTCCTCCCTATGTCTCTCACTCTCTCCATGTGTACCTCTCCCTCCATCCCTTGTTACTCCTCTACCAATACTTACCTTTCTCTCTCCCTCTCTTCTCTCTCTCCTCTCTAGGTCTCTCCCACACTCTCTCCCTATCTCCCTCTCTACCTTTCCTCCCCTCCTTACACCCATCTATATCTTTGCCTCCTTACCTCTCTCTTATTCTCTATCCCTCTATTATTGTTTCTTTCCCATCTCTCTCCATTCTCTCAATTACTACCTCTCCCTCCCACCCTCTCTCCATCTCCAAGTCTTTCTCTCCTTCCCTCTTTACCTCTCTGATCAGATTAAATGGCCATCTCAATTTGTTCTTGTAATGGGTTTGAATTAATTCTTAGAAATGGCTTCCTCAGTTCATCCTAAAGTTTCAATCCAAGAACGTGGGATTTTTAACCGTGTTGTGGCAGTATGCCAAAGAGTTGCAATCAATAAACTAAGGGTTGATGGATGCAAACTAATGTAATCTGCATTTGAATAGAATTTTGATTTACAGACTTCCTATCACATGTGTGACAGGAACCCATGAAGAAATAATTTTGCAGCAAAAAATAGATTATTGTCACACAACAAAACAAAATCAAAAATCTCTAACAAAATGAAAACCTTTCTGGAAATAAAATAAATAGAATTAACTATGCAATGAACAAAAGTAAAATCTCTATCAGTTATGCTATTGAATGTAGATATGCTTTCAATACCAATTAACTATTCAATTCTTCAATTACATTTAATCGATTATGCAAACTAATAAATATTGAACAAGCCAACAAAGACTGAATACATTCATAGAGATTAAGTAAACTAATAAGAATCCAATAACATGATAAAAAATATGAAACAAATTGAATAATTACGAAGCAAAATACATTACCACACACAGAAATGAAAAGATCACCAACAATCAAGAAAGTGGACCCTACCTTCGCCGGCTATTGAGTGATTAGAAGCTCACAATCACAAAATTATTCCATGCTATTTAGCATTCTTTCGAATCGCAACAAATTATAAACACAGATTTTAACACCAATATGTGATTTCTATTATCTCCATATATATCCCAATTTCATCATACACATATATACTGATCCTATTATCAGTAATTAAATAAGTTTGTTTGTTCATTTGGCCTATCAGCCACTCATAAACAAGAGTTTATGCAAAATGACAAAGGGTCGCAGGCCACTTATAACGTTAAAACAAAGCATCCTAAAAAAAAATGATCAGTCACTAACAAAGTCTTGCTAATTTCATTCCACCGATCTCCCGAGGTCCTCATGCTTGTAGCAAATTCAACTTCCTCTTTAACTATCTCCTACCATTTGGACACGAACTAATCAAAATTATCATGATTTTCAATAATTTATTAATCCTAATTTATTTTCCATATTTTATTAAATATTAAGGTTCCTTCAGAAAATGGTGATAGGAATACAAACAAAGACAAAGGTAAAGAGGAAATTATAAGGTAAAAATAATGAAATATTCTACACTCATCACTCTCTACCTCTCCCTTTGTGTCTCATTATCCCTCTCACCTTTATATCTCTTTGGGTTGTCTAGTTATTTCCCTCCTCTCCACCTCTCTCTCTCCCTCCTTACCCCTCTTTCCCTCTTTTTGAACCTCTCTCTCATTTTCTTCTCTCTCCCCCCACCTCTCTACCTCTCCCCTCTATAGGTATCAATCACTCCTTGTCTACCTCTCCATCCCTCCTTAGACATCTCTTTCTCTTTGTTCTTCTCTCTCCTCTTCTCTTTGCCTCCCCTCTCTACATCATCACCTCTCTATCTCCTCCTTACCTATGCCTCTCAATCCCTCCATGTCTACCTCTCCCTCCATCCCTTGTTTATCATTTACCAATACTTCCCTTTCTATCTACCTCTCTTCTCTCTCTCACCTCTCTCTCCCCATCCTCTCTCTACCTCTGCTCTTTCTAGGTATCTCAATCACTCCTTCTCTGCCTCTCCATACCCCCTTAGCCATCTCTACCTCTTACTCCTTGTCTCATTACCCACTTCTCTCCCTCCTCTATCTCTCTCACCCATATCTCTCCCCTATGTCTCTCAACTCTCTCTCCCTAGGCTACAGGTCTCTCACCTCTATAGCTCTCTAGGTTTTCTAGTTATTTCCCTCCCTCTCCACCTCTCTCCCTCCCTCCTTACCCCTCTTTCCCTCTTTGTGAACTTCCCTCTCCCTCCATCCCTTATTACTTTTCTAGATTGATACTTCCCTTTCTATCTTCTCTCTCTAACCTCTCTCTCCCCCTATGTCTCTCACCCCTCACTCCCTAGGCTATAGGTCTTGTAGACATGGAAAATATACATGCACCTGATCCTACTTTACTAACATCGTTTCATCCCAAATCATACTCTCAGCTTATCATTAACTTTCATCCCTTAATTAAATAAATCATTATTTATTTGATTAGGTCTTTTTCTCCTCTATTGATTAAATTAATCAATTTAATTTAATTAACTTTATATCTCTGTTTATTTAAATAATTCATTTTATTTAAATCAAGTCTCTAAAGTCTTTTTATTAAATTGAATAAATTAAACCTTATTTAATTTAATCTAACATTATTCCCTTTAGTTAAATAAATCAAATCATTTATTTAATTAAATCATTTCCTCACAATTCTGATTTAAATCAACTCATAAATTTGTGTCAAAATTGTCAAATCATCTAATCACTCATTAAATTGATTAAATCTTGATTAATTTAATCCCTATCACTAAAATCCTCTAGAGAATGCAACTTGCACAATAAATCAATTACTTTGATTTATTTAATTGCCTTTTTTCCCTCACACGGCATAAAAAGGGAATATTCCCTCAAATTTGAATTCAAAATTCAAGTGGATGGGTACTTCCAGCAAGACATTCACTCCTCTTACATGTCCTTGTGCATTGAGCCAAGTGACATTAACTCCATTTCTTTCTCCCTCCAGCATGTCACATTCAAATTTCAAATTTGAATCTCATAGCATTTATCATGCACATTGACCAAAATGTGCTCATTCCTCTTCCAATCACATGTGGACAAGTGGCGTCTTCTCATTGGTTGGTCTTTTGTCCCACATTGTTCAATCTCATTCTCTCTTCCATTTTGAAAATCTATGAATGAGAGACTCTTCCTCTCATTCAATCATCCACAATTTGAGTAAACTTATTATACTCAAATCCATATTCAAGCGTAGCCATTCTCATCTCTTTTTATCAAGTTCTTAGCTAGTTTATGTAGGAATTCAACCATCAAGTGGATCAAATCATCAAAGCTTACAAAGGAGTTGGGAAAGGGTTGATTTCAACACATCAATTGGCACCAACTCCCCCATGGGATCATGTGTTTGTTTGGCTTAATTAGGATTTTACTTTCATTTTCATATCTTGTTCTTCATTTTCCTAGTTTAAGCTTTTGTAAATGGATTTCATGGGGAATCCTTGTTTTACCTTGCATATGATCTAATATTGTGTTTGTTTGTTGCTTATGTCTAGGTACAAAATAAGGGTTCACATTTTGGCACTAGAAGGAGGGCTTGAGCAATTTTTAATCACTTTTTCTTAAAAATTCCATGATTTTTCAGTTTTATTTTGCAGCTTATAGGTCCGCGGCTCTATATTGCGCCGCATTTGTAGGTGCAACACTATATTGCACCACATGTTTTCCAAACTCCACCGCATTTCTTTCTCGCACCAGGGTTTTGAATTTGCAAACTCTATCGCAGATCTACAGTTCCAAACTTCGTCGCACCCAGTCTCGCGGCTCTGTATTATGCCGAATTTGCAGGTGCGGCACTATATCGTACTGTTGTTTTTCCAAACCGCGCCGCACCCGCGTTCTTGCTCAAAAAAATCAAAATTTCCAAACTCGACCGTGGATTTTTAGTTGCAAACTGTACCGCCTGTAAAACTCCGCTGCACCTGCACTCTCTGTTTCTGCAGAGCATCACACCTAGTCAAATGTGCGGTGCTATATAGCACCACTTCTATTCCAAACTACACCACATTTGCTAACTTCGCCGCACCTGTGGATTTCTATCTTTTTTAACATTTTTTTTTGTGATGCAGGAACTTCCCGAGGTCATAACTTTTGACTTGGATGTGGGTTTTGGCTGAAATTTTACAGGCGGTTTCTTTATGAGGTGATATGAGGATCTCCAATGACTGCTAGTCTATTGGATCCCGTTTTGACACATTTTCGGAGCCTCAAAATTTCATCTTGACCCTCAAAATCATGATTTAGCTTCTTCTTTTTTCCAGTTTTCCACTTTTTAAAAAATCATTTTCGTTAATAACTCAAAATGCATGTCTTAGATTTGGGATGTTAGTTGGAAATTCATCATATCTTAGTATTGGGTATTTTTTTGGAAAAAATAGGACTCTCAAAGTCATGGATGCAAAATTACCAAAAATAGAAAAAACTGATAATTGTTGAAATCTGCCAAAAAAGGAAATTTCTTGAGCAAAAGGGAAGGAAGGAAAACGAAGGCCAAGGGTTCTTTATGATGTTATCATCTCATTTCATTAACACTTTTGGGAGAACTTATAGTCCTTTTCTAAGGATTTGCTTACTTTATGCTTTAGGAAACACTAATTTTTCTTTTGGGCATTAAAAAGAACAAACAAAAAATAAATTCAAAAGTTTGCAAAAGGCTTAAAAAAAACCTTAGAAACAATCTACTAGATTTGGTTTAAGGTTTAAAAATCGAACAAGGCAAATCTCACACTTCAAAATTGGTGCTTTAAAAAGAACTCATCTTTTGCTTTGAGGATTAAAATGAACATGTGTATTTTGATGTTTTGTAATCCTTTTCACAAAGTAATATCATCTAAAAGACATATACGCTTCTCTCGCACCTAACGGCGATCTTGAGAATCAAAATTCTTTTTGTGATATTAAGTTGTTAAAAGGATTACCTCCACACTTCATTTTGGGTTTAAAATTGAACAAAACATTTTGCTAGTGTGAGTAGGCTTATTGTGTGTGTTCTCCCTTTATTTCTAAAAAAAGGTTGATCGAACTACAAATATATTTACTCACTTTTGTTTATATTAGCGGGCTTTCCTTGTGGGAAAAATTACTCACCCAAGGGAACGACCCAACTGGTAACACACTAAGGATAAGTGTATTTCCAGTCGAGATATAAAAGTGGGTACTGGAACAAAAACCAATATCACGCGGTTGGCTCTGACGAGAAGGGCAGCAATGGTCTCTTGTCGCATGGGTCAATCTCCACGAACGGAAAGACCAAATTAAAACCCTTGTTTAGCAAAGGCTAAATCCTTATCTATTTTTTGGTGCAAAAGGTCATGTCCTTTGAAGCTGCCCCACATTATACATGCGGTTCTGTTGTAGAGATGAAAAGTATGCCATGTGAGATTCATGGGTACTGATGCTTGGCTGACCCGAGAAGTGAGTGCACTGTAAGGGAGATCCTGTGTGGTCAAGAATCTAGTCATCCGCACTGAATATGCGCAGCTGGATTCGTACAAGTGGGAACCCAACAAAATATTGTATCTTCATCCTAGGGTTGTACATGTGCTTGGAATTGAAAAATACATTGCTTGGTCCTCAAAAAAAATTAAAAACAAACATTCACAAAGAGCTCTGAATTTCAAACCCCTTGGAGGAAACAAATATCCTTTGACAAATCTAAGTGCTCTTGTTTTCCCTAGGGATCATATCCTTAGAGGTTTCTAAGTACTTAGGTTTAATCATCATTTGTTTTCACCAAGGTCAACCTATGAAACTATGTTCTTGAAACCTTGATTTTCACATAATGAACATTGTGGAATAAAAAGGAATTAAGACATAGACATTCAGTTTGAAAAGCATAATCAAGAAAGTGTTTGTGGTAAAAAGAACCAAACCTAAGCAAGATAAAAGACAATTGAACCACACATGTGCTTGGTCTCTTTTGGGTCATTGGGTTTTCATGCCAACATTGGTCTTTTGGTTTGAACCACTTTTAGGGAAAAACATGTTCTTCACTACCTTAGTCTTGTAAGTAGGTCCTCGTAGGGTCATCTAGGATCAAGTCAAACACTTCACCCATCCCTCAAACATCAATCAAATCCCATATCACCAAAAACTTTTGGAACCTTGGAAACGTCACTTGTGCTACACTTTTTAAAAAAAACAGCATCACCTTGTTTGACTTAACGCAACTAGTCAAATTATCAATCCCCTTGAAAAAAAAAATTTCTAGGATAATGCAACTTCATGAGGTCTACTAGTTCATGATCACTTTCATTGGCTTAACACACTTAGCCAATTCATTCTCCTATGCGAGTTTTCCCTAGGATAACACAACTTCCTAGGGTTTACAAGTTCACCATCATCTTTGTTTGACTTAACACACTTAGTCAAACTATCATCAACCAAAATCAAAATCAAACCAATTCCTAAAGTCTAGCATTGATCCAAAGTTCCTAAAATTTTAAGCACCCATATCATTCACCCCTTTCATCCTTCATCTCATCATTTGTCATAAACCCCTCAGAGGTTAGCAAGGTCAAAACACAGGAGGAGCATGAAATATAAATTTGATTCATATATCATGAGTAATCCAAGTCAACCAAACTATCCAAGCCTTACAATGCCAATTGATTTTCAAAACTTTCATTTGTACAATCCATACATGAGATCATTATCTCCTACAAACCTCAATGGTACAACAAATGTGAGCTTTCCCAATCTAAATTTTGGAACACCTTTCCCTTTGGTAGATTTAAATCAAAGTCAAAACTTACAAATCTATCAACCAAAAAATCAGGGCATGAGCCTTCCCCCTTTACTAGCCATCAATCAATCAAATCCAAGCAACACTCCAATCATAAACCAAAGTATCATATCAAATCCTCCCATTTTTCCATTGATATCGCAACAACATATGGAAACCATCCAAGAAACCCCAACAATCAAAACCATTCCCAATCCACCGTCACCACCGCCAAAACACAACATGGAAAATTCATTCTTTGTTGTGTTGCAAGCCACTCAAGAAGCTTCCCACCAAAAGGCACTCCAAAACCAACAAGCTGCACAACTAGTTGCTCAGCAAGCGCAAGCACAATTATCCACCCAACAAGCTACACAAGCAACCCAACAAGCACAAACTCAAGCTCAATCCCAACACCAAGCTCGGTAGGTGCAAGCACAATTCTAGGCACTATTGCAAGCAATCCATCAACAAGTAGCACAACAACAAGCCCAACAAAAATCTTTGTTGGAACAAAAACAACATGACCAACAACTAGCATTGTTGGCTCAACAACAAACACATGAATTACTCCCACAACAATGCTTGCAACAGATTCCCACCACAATCATTGAAAATGATGATCAAGATCCTTCGACCAATGATCATGTCTAAAATGTCTCTACATCACCTAATGAGTTAGAGGACATATCTCAAGAATTTATTTCAAAGCATGATCAACATCTTTCACCAAAGTCTAGCAATGGACCTTTCCAAGACATATTGACATCCTTTGACCTCATGGTTACAGATATTGAAGAAATATTCAACTCACCATTTGATCCAAATCCACTCAAAGATCAAGAGGATATTGAGCCACTTCCCATGCCTTATGACGATGTCCAAGAACCCTTTGAAAGAAATTCATCCTTTGAAATTGACCCATGTCAATAACTTGATCCAAAGCATGTCGAAAGTAATTCTGACATTAACCAAGATCAAGAATTTTTATATCCAAGATACTACAATGAGGTAATGGGAACTCTCCTATCTATACAAGATATCGCAAATGATGATCATATCCATATAGCACATACTCCTCCATCTACCCATGAGATGCTTTCTTTGCATGGACAGATGATCTTCATTCAAAACAAGAGTCTCATACTCTTGACATCATTACCAAGGTACAAGAGAATCCCACTCTTAACATTTGTACACATGATCAAAGTATAGAGAAATCTAGAGAAATACCAAAAGAAGAACATGAAGAAGGCTCCTACAAAGGTCGTGAATCAGAAACATCTTGTGAAATGAGTCATGAGAAAGACTTTTATCTGTATGGTAAATCACCAACACCTCTTGAAGAAGCAGTTAATATGATATTTCACAAGATCAAGCTAAAGATATCAATTAGGCATTCACCTCACATATGGAAGATCCTATCACATATAAACTTGGATCACTTACCTTTCTTAGAGAAAGCTATCTCATCAATAAAGAAGCTGTCACTTTTGAAGATCCACCACAGAGTAGAGAAGGATTAGCACCTTGTTTCCAAGGTAAATCATATCCTATTGCAGATAGATTTTTTGAGTGGATGAATTATCAATGCAGAGGATTAGGCCTACATGAACAAGGTATCCTAGAATCAGTGCAAATTATTGGAAATCCTAAGCATCAAGGTCTTGTTTATTCGACAATTAAGGGATCTAAATATATAAGTGATATCTCTATAAAAATGGGGGAAACTTCATCTCAAGCAAATGCCAACATAGGGGCACGAAGAATCCTTATGATGAAACCAATTCCAATACTACAACCCACCACGTCATGAATCTTCATCCACCCATCACCCCATCCACAAATTGGGACCAACATCAAAATAAATATTTGAATCAAAGCACAAATAACATTATCAAATCAAAAGAAGATAAGAAGCATATCAGGCAAATCAAATACACTTGGATACCAAAGAATACAAAGAAAGATGATCCCTATCATACTCCATTAGTCAAAGAAACTATGGGGCGAAATAAAAAAGGGGAAATTATCCATCGAAGATGTCCACAAAGAAAAAAACATGTTTCTCAAGTGACATACAAAGTTTATTAAGCAGTTGGTCCTAAATCCATGCACACTTCCGTATCCACCCATTATTCCTCATCTTCCCAAGTTTGGAGAGTCAAAGGTTCCAAACTATCAACCAATCCATCTTTTATTCCTAGACACACTCCACCATCCACGCCTCCATGCATGATATCCAATTCTTACATTGACCATGTGTTGCCAACGACCCTTCATCATAAGGATTCAAAAGGCACTCTATCGTGATGTGCACACAAAGACAAAGTTAACTCTAGTATCAGCAAAGTAGATCAAAAATATCGAAAGTTGCATTCAAGTGCACATATCTTGGCAAAGCAGCTTCTTCAAGCAGGATATCAATGGAAAATTATGATAGAAGCATCAACATTAGCACCACCAAGCAATTTAGCATGAGCCTAAATATTTTATAGAAAAATACAAAAAATTAAAAAATTAAAAAATCTAAAAAAATAATAATAAAGGATTGAAAATAGTCAAGAAAAAAATCATCCTCTAGTGAAAACCACTTCGGTGGCACTTTGGACAAGTACCATGATGAAAACCTAGTAAACAGGCATCATGTGTAGAATCGAGCATCTACGTGCACCATTCAGGTGAAAGTATCTTATCACATCCACAATAAAGCCAACATTCCATCCATATCATATGTTCATCCATGAATCATTTATCCAATCCATTTTCATTCATTTGCATCCATACTCCAAGGTATCTTAATCTTGATGAAATTTTGGTGCACACTTTACACTTGCTTATGGTATTCATCTTGACATGGGTCATTTTCATTGATCTTATCCAATCCAACATTATTTGAGCCATGAAGCACTATCCAAATGCGCATCCACTACCTGAACACCTTATCTTATCACAAGATAATCCTTGGCATCCTTTGCATGCTTACCATACCCATCCATCCATCCATCTATCCAAGAATCCATCCATGGCCTTTCAAACATTGCTAGACACTGGGGGCAAATATTTGCATCTTGCTTCAGAAATAAATCTTGATATATATCATCCAACTTATGTGGTGATCTGAAAATTGGAGAACACGAAATCAAATTGGTCAAAGCATTTGTGAGCACGAATCCAAATCACTATCCCATGGCATATTTTTACAAAAATATGTTCCTTATCAAGCTTTATCATTCATCGAACATCAATCCAAACAATCAATATCAGTCGCATCTAACTTGTGTGTCAGCATCACATCAAATCATCAAAACCA
This sequence comes from Sequoiadendron giganteum, assembly GCA_007115665.2. NCBI lineage: Eukaryota > Viridiplantae > Streptophyta > Pinopsida > Cupressales > Cupressaceae > Sequoiadendron > Sequoiadendron giganteum. The sequence goes on from CM021101.1 coordinate 820,094,257, forward strand.
TTTTGTTCCAAATCAAGCTTCATCAATCTTGATCAATTGAATCCAATCAATTACCACCTTTTTTGACTTAACACACTTAGTCAAACTTCCATCTTGTGCATGAGTTTACTCTAGGATATCACAACTTCCTAGAGTTTACGAGTGCATTATCACTTTTGTTTGACTTAAAACACTTAGTCAAACTATCAATCCATCAATCTGATCAATCAACCTTAGCTTGGTTTTTAACAAAATCCCAAAACAAAACATTGATATCATCACATATCCATATCTAAATCATCAAAATCATGCGAAAATTTTGAAAACATTCCATCCAAATCATTCAAAATCCAAAACATGTCAAAATCTGAAAAATCAAAAATAGAGTCATCTTGTCGAACTACGTCATCTCTAAGCCTGAACATAGGCAAGGTTGATCTTTGATCATCCCCCAAGACATTTTAGGTTAGTCCTTTAGGCGTCTATCACAATGACAATCTGTTTGCCCATTTATATCACATTTTAGGTCAGTCCTTTAAGCGTCCATCGCAATCTGGCAATTTGTTTACCCATTTATCTTTTCATTGAGTCAAGTCAGTTTTCATCCGAACTACATTGTCTCTGAGCTTAAACATAGGCAAGGCCATCCTTGATCATCCCCCGAGACACAAAATACCAAAAAAGTTGTAAAACATTTCAAAAATTCCAAAAACAGCGTCAAAATATCTGAAAAATCCAAAATGGTGCTTTCATCTCATCTCGCTTTCACCCACGATAATCATCATTCCTAATAAATCATCATCATCTTCATCCTTTGGTGAAGCAATTAGAAGTAAGTATAGCAGGTTCCAAAGTGAACACCCTAATCGTCAGAGTCTTATGTCTAAGTCAATAAGCAAGCAAGTTGGTCAACAAGGAGTATCAATAGCTTATCACCCAATCAGTCTCACCAAAACCCTGATCACAACATGTCCTAGGATATATCCTTTCCATGATGGACATAAGCATCAGGTAACCCCCAGTAGTTTAGTCTTAGCTAGCGGTATGAAGAACATTAGCTTTTTTATTTTCTTTATTTGGTCTTTTTTGTCTTATCTTATTTTGTGCTCATTCCAAGGACCTCTCGATGATGCCTAAACAAAACAGGTTTAAAGAGAAAGGAATGGGGCAAATATCATTATATTTTTTATCTACTGCACTTGTGGGATACACTTGTAAAATAACTTAGTGATATGTATTTTGTTTGGTTTATGGAGAGGATGTTTTAGATATCTTGTTGACCACATGAGAAAGCTTGCTTTCCTATGTTTTGGCCTGAGATGTTTAGAATGTTTGAACTACATCCTAAATGAAGTATGTATGATAAGTGTGAACAAGAATAATCCTATCTGATTTTCAAGTCAAAGTCCATCACACTAGGTACAATTCCATCCTGGTTTTTTTATACCTTGATGCATCGTACCTATGTGTGTTATCAAACATAAAGTAATTGGCCCTCTGAAAATTCCAACTCCTGGTAAGCAAATCAACATCATCATCACCATAATGTAGGCTTGTGTGGATCCTCCTTCCATCCATCTTATTATTCTTATTCTTCTATATTTACTAACATTTCTATCTAAAATTGGTGTGTTGGATCAAAATATACATGAGGCTACCCATGGCCAATGACTATCTATACATAATCAGAATTGTCTACATCAAAGAATTATCTTTCATCTTTTGATTAGTAGAACTACTCCTCTCGCATTTTATCGCGATCTCAATCGGAAAACTAAACATTTTCACTCAATCTCTCGAGGGGGCAATATACCAGCATAATCCTTCCGCTGGGGCAACAGTGGGGCATTCAAAAAATCAGATTTTTTTTTAATTTTGATCACAATAGTTTATTCTTTGAACCAATACAACAAGTGCATTGCTTCAAAGAATGAAAATCCATTTACATCTTTATATCTCTCCCTTATCTAATTATTTCCCTCCCTCTACACATATCTCTCTCCCTCCTTACCCATCTTTCCCTCTTTGTGAACTTCTCTCTCATTTTCTTCACTCTCACCCCTCACCTATCTACCTCTTCCCTCTATAGGTCTCTTAGTCACTCCTCTACCTCTCCATCCCTCCTTAGCCATCTATTTATCTTTTTTATTCTATCTCTCCTCTTCTCTCTCCCTCCCCTCTCTATCTCATGATTCCCTATGTCACTCACTCCCTCCATTTCTACCTCTCCCTCCATCCCTTGTTACTCCTCTAGGTCGATACTTCCATTTCTCTATCCCTCTCTTCTCTCTCTCACCCCTCTCTCCCTAGGTTGTAGGTCTTGCACCTCTATATTACCTTCATTTTCACCTCTCTCCACTCTCTAGTTATTTCCCTTCATCTACACCTCTCTCCCTCCTTCCTTACTCATCTTCCCTCTTTGTGAACTTCTCACTTATTTTATTCACTCTCCCCCTCACCTCTCTACCTCTTCCTTGTATAGGTCTCTTATTCACTCATTTTCTACCTCTCTATACCTATTATAGATCTCTATAATGGCATCATGAATCAAACTACATTCAATTTCAGACATTTGATCCATAATCACATCCATCACATAATTCAATAAAACATAATAATCACATTTGATAACACTTCAATTCCATGTAAACACAATTCTTAGGACATGTAGCTACAAAAAATTATCAATTCAATATTTGATAATTAATAAACACAACATAATCTATTTCATCTTAGGATTTCAATTGATTAATTAAGCATTCATATCAATCACATAAGAAATGAAACCTAATTAATCATCAAATCATAGCAATATCATCATAAACAAGATCAAAGTTATTCTATACATGTAAATATTACCAAACCATAGTCAAATACAAAAATAAAATATCCAACACCATAGAAGTAAACAATAGCATTAAATGTCCAAGATGATAATAAGATAAATAGCAAAAAATTTTAGGTCATCGAAAGGTAGGTCTCAGGCTCCAAGGGCATCATCAATTTCAACACCATTCAAGAAAATGTTCACAAAGTTTGTATGTAGGTGATGGACTAGCATAGTATCCTAAAGAAGCATGATGCCTAGGTTCTAACACAAATCAAGCAACTTCAACAATCATTACTTGTTGTTGCTAGTTGCTAAGATTTCCATAATTTGGGTTCAAATTTAGGTCCTTTAAAAAGACACTGCAAGTGAAAGAGCTCACAAAATATGTGATGCAACATTTTTTACCACTTCCTCAACAATATTGTTGACCTTTGTCACTAGCACCATTTTCCTTTTTCCAATCGTTTAGGATGCCATGTGTTTTGTTTTTGTGACTTGGATGTGTGTGAAGTTGACTAAATGGTTCAAAATATCCTCTTGATTATCATTAATGTTCATTAAACCGCTCCCTCCATCCCTTGTTACTCCTCTAGGTATCTCCCACTCTTCTCTCCCCCATTTATAGGTCTCAGTATAGGGTTGAGGCCTTCACACTTGTAAATTCTCTATTGATTGCATTTGACGCTCACCAAATTTGGCGAGCTCCAAATGAGCTTTGTTAAAAATTAAAAAAAAGGTAGTTGACCCATGATACAGTCCCACAATTCCCTACTTTTTTCTAGTTGCTATGCTTTGTCTGACAAGGAAACATTTTCTATTTTGCTGACTTCTTCTACCACCATATTTCTCTTGCTTCAACACCTTTTCAGCACCATTTTATTTTCTTGTCAATGTAAAAGAAGAGAATTTGAAGGTTTTACATCAAGTTTGATTATCTCAAGTAATATTTTCAAGTTTGTTGAATTGAAATGTTGATTATGAATTTTTTGTTTAAATTTGATAATATAGACCCATTCTTTTCATAATTTTAGTAATCATGATAGATTTACATAGAATTCAACATTGAAATAGAAGGAAGTTGCATAAAAAGTCATTTTTTTAGGAGTTTGAAGAAAAAAATGAAAGAACATGAGTTAATTTTCTTAATATAATATTGATTAGTTAATTTATTTATACCATTAATCACTTTGTCATATTTGATCTTAATTAGCGACCTTCGAGCATAATACAAGAAATTTGTCAATTTTGATAGGCTAAGATGAGTCAAAATTGGCTAGATTGTCCATGACACCTTCCATAGAAGATAAAATATCATTGATTAAATCATCGAAAAAAATAGAAACACAAGTATGAGGCCATGCAAGTCATTTATAGAAGGTGCCTTATTAGCCCATCATTGAGCTATAAAGAAGCTTCAAAATCATGATAAGTGTGAAAATACCATCATAGGAAGGGCTCCAAGAAAAACTCAATTCCATTCAAAGGTTATAGGGTGGTCAAGAACAATGTAATTTTATTAATTTCAAAATTTTGTTATGGAATCTATTGCTAAGATAAGTTATTTCATGTGTACCATCAATTCATAAAATATTTGTATAATCCAATGATATGTGGGGATCTAAGACAAGGTTGGAATTTTATGTCATGTCTCACCATTGATCAGAATTGTCTCTAGATGAAAAGGTTTGTAGGATTTATAATATTTGGTTTATAGTAGGCCCCATGGTTGTCCTAGTATAACCAAAATTAGGCTTCATTGCCATATGGTGTGCCCTATATATTTTAAGAAGGAAGGGGATATTCTTGTAGTAGGATTCCATGTACAATATCCAATCATCCTTGATGGAATTCATCTAATGGCCTATGTAGAAAAAGAGTTGCCTCCAACATTCCTTGGCATACATACACCACTACAACCTAATTATTTGATCCATGACTCCCCTATGGTTATTTTTCCTAATTATAAATCAAGCTATATAATTTTACATTCTCAACCACTACAACCATGGAATTATCTCATAAATAGGATTTGGCACAAACAGTGTAATTTATTGCTATAGCTACTCAGACATGCTCTCCACAAATATTAAAGAGTAGAGCAAACTTGGATGGTTTGTTGGATTTATTTGTAAGTATGTACATTGAATTTGTAAAGTCATGTTATTGATCACTTTATTTTGGTTATTAAAATATGTATCATTATCTTGTGGAAAAGCACATATATTATAAAGTTACAATTTTTTAAATCGCATTCTTTCATAAATTCATACCTCTTCTTCATTCTAACTCATATATTGTAGTTGACAGTTAGAGGATATTAGTGGTTGAAAGAGTATTAGTGTTTCTTTCTTTCTTATGTCACATTAGAGTATATTAGTGTACCCTACTCAACACATGACTATCCACTATATACATATTACTATGCATAATAAATAGAAAAGCCTTCACTTAGTAATGCTTTATCTGCTCTTTGACTATTGTCCTACTTTAACCAAGGTTATTGCATTGATTTCATTCTCCCTAGTACCTTTCATCTTCTCTGTTACCCATCCTTGTCTCATGGCCACTGATGCGTATACATTTTTCTTAGTGATACAATTGATGTCCTTTAAAGTTCCCCTCCTTTAGCCCTTTGGTTGTTGTCCTCCTTGACCAATATACTTGAATGCTTAGTGATACATAATTTGGGTATTAGTATACATAACCTATGTAGTTTTCTATAGATCTATTTGTATTTAAAATTTATCTTCAATTTTCAAATATAGACCTCTTGGCTTACCTTCCATAATTTTGTAAATTTAAAAGTATAGGAGTGCTGCCCACTCTTACAAATACCCATGTGATGTGCAAACATCTACATGATGCATAGATATCTCATGATAGTTTATTTATAATAGTAATTTCTAATAATGTTTCCACCTACTATCTACCCAAGTAAATGATAACCTTTTGATTTGAAACTAAATGAATCCCCAACTTCTATATTTCTATCCTATTTCTCATTTTTAATCCTATATTTTATTTCACACACTCAACCTATCACTCTCATTGAAAATTATAATTTCTCATACTCTCTACAACTTCCTATAGGTTTTGTTGTGCATTGGTTACTCCTTGTGAGAACACCAACATACTACAACAATATTCTTGAAGCTCTTGCAAAATTTGATGAAAATCGTGTCCCCTTGCCTACGTTTCATGTGTATGGCCTCCATTACTTGACCACTCTCATGACTGTGATCCTCATACTTACCAACCTACAATGTTTTATGATTGTCCATGTTTTTTGGCTTTATCTTTGAGATCTGTAATCTACCCTCTTGCAACTAAAAATTCACGGCTTAACTTGAGTTGCACTATCATTATAAATATATTAGATTTTTCTGAAAAACTTAGGCTCATTTAATAAATTAAGTTTACTATTGTTGATTATAGAAGGTTTTAATTAATATTTTGTATCAAATTGCTTCTAGTGATGACCAAGCTATGTGTTTTTCACATGTACATTGTACTTATTCCAATTCTCTACTTCTTATTTTCTTTAATGTGAAGTATTTATTGTGATATTTGCTTATTCTTCCATTCTATCATGTTGAAGAAGTGGAGAGCTGCAAACATTATAGATAGGAAATATTGTATGAATTTTTATCATTCTTTTTTAGCTTAGAAAATGTGATCTATTATGTATTCATTCTTATTTGTTTGTGTCTATCATTGGTGATTCATACCTCACTATGTATGATTTCATGTTGCTATGTCAAATAGAAAGTGAAATAGGTACATTGGATTATGTACTCTAAGTGGCATGTCATTTTATTTCCTATTCTTAGTGTCACCTATCGCATGTAGCCTAAATTTCTCAGAGAAGGTGGGGCTCTAAGGTTTGAAGAAGTTAGGCATAAAATTAGTTTATAGTTTCAAACTCAAAATGCATGATGTCAATTGTAGCTCCAAGGTTTAAGGTTGAGTGGTCAAATTAGTGTCATCTTGGACTATAAGGTTGAGGGGTAAGCCCAAGCCTTTGATTTTTTGACCAAAGTATAAAATTTGTAATAAATGCATCAATTCTAAATAGGTTAAGGCTACCCTTGAAGTATAAACACAAGGATGATACTATTTTCATCTTCATAAACTGTGAGATCACTCAATAATGTCTTGTTGATTGAGGTATAGGGGGCCATATTTGATTCAATCATGATAGTTGAGGTTCTGGTTTGGTAAGAATTTTGTGAGTTTTTTCATTCATAGTGCATTGGTATAATGTTAGGTGTGTCATTACGTTACGTCATGAGCTTATTAATATTTCTTGTGATCATATTAAACTTAGTTTCAAATCATTTTAATCCATGTGAATGATTTATGTATGTGATTCTTGTTTGAAATATTCTTGTTTATTATATCATTATTTATATCATACCTCTTGATGCTCTACATAAGAGGAGTGTGTGATTTTCTGTTTCAATCACATATATTTGTTTTGAAATAATAGAAATATAAATTAATATGTTTGTGAGCTTAATTAATTGCTTATCATGATGTATAATGTGCATGTCTAGTTTACAATAATAATTTTTTGCATTAAATAAGTTATTTTTTGTATAGGACGGGAGTCCTCCATTATGTCAAATATTATGTATGATGTTTAAATTATTGATCTTATGGTGATAACTAGCTAAATATGGTTTTCCATTTTTTAACTTTTTTATTATGTGCTCTTGAATTTTTATCAATCATGCTATAATTTATGTATACATTATCATATGAATTTTTTTTGTTAGGAATATTGTATAGTTCTATGTAAAGGCTTAAGTTTGCAATCAAATTATTTTGATTGTATGTCATTATTTGATTTTTTTTATTAAAAAATATCTTAACCATACCATAGTCTATTCCAAATGTGAACACCCAATCAAGTCCCCAATCAATTTTTTTTATTGTTATGTGTGTGTAGGTGATGTGTTGTGAACACCCAATAAATAATTTGTCCATTCTTGGGCTTGTGATACAAGGTACCCACCATTGTATTATGCGAATAACTACAAGTACGGTAGATTCCTACTTTTATGGTTTCCTATTGATATATTCTATTGAGAGTCAACCTTGGGCTTAGTGACCTATGGATGTGTTGAGTTAAGTAGAGATGAGGAAATCCTAGGAAGCTATGGTTACATGTTCATTTACTAGGAGAAATCCTAATAACCATACATTTCTAGGTGAGAGTACCTCTAAATTCTCCTTATTAAATGGACCCTTGAGTGATCCATTGCTGACCTATATTGTATTATTCTTCCTCATAAGTACTATTAGTATCTAACATATGATCTTGGTATAACTTTACATGGACATGATGTTTCATTTGAAACCATGTCATTTGGAATAGATTGTTATTACCTTCATATGAAACACTTCATTTATAAATGTATTGTATTGGAGAAACTTTGGCACTATGATATATATAAGTTATAAAAAATATTATCATATTAACATGTTAAAATAGTCATTGCATGGTAATTGACTTATGTTATGTTATAAACTTATGGGTTGTAGTAATTATATTACCTACCCATGTTCTAAAATGGAGTGTATGGGTTTGATGCTCTAAGATAGGGTTATCTTGTGCTTCTATTTCTTTAGTCTCAGTTGTAAAGTATGCATTCTCCATTAAACTAACATCTTATTCCTTCATAATTAATTTTTTCATATTTAGGTTATGGAAAATTTGATTTGCAATAGCAACACCTAGCACTTGGGCATGACTTTGTCCTCCTTCTTGTATAATGATAGACCCCCATTTGTTGGCCCTTAAGAAACTCTAACCTATCAAAACTTTATGCATTGGTGTGGTAAACTGCCTTCCTACATGAGATATTTCACTTGACTATTGATTGTCATGCTACTTCCTTGGTCATTCTACATTCTTGCAATGATATGCCACTAAATTCCTTATTTAACCCTTGTTGCCCCTACAAGGTGGTTGGCATCCTTTACTTTGTCATTTCATTTGATTGTCCTTCATGAGGTATTCTTGACTTAATGAAACCCTCATCACTATGAGAACTTTTATGACTGTATTAAATCTCATTTATCATGATCATACTCATGAGTTATGACTGGCCTTTTTTTCACATATTTACATGTTTAGTAAAAACTTGTATGGATGATCTCTGAAGATCCCTGTGCAAAAAAGTGGCAAAATTTGACGAGATCTTTCTTAGAAACCATGGAACTTAAAGCCATTTCGTATAAATTTACAAGGTCATATAAGGTCCCTCTACAATAACCTCTCTCATTTTTTCATATCTCCAATCCATTTTCTCATGGTGAAAAGTTTTTGCACGTTGTAAAAAGCATCAAATGCATGCAGTGTAAAGTTACAAGGTTGAGTGTGTGAGCATGTAAATCTGCAACATAGCTTAAACTTAAACCCACATTAGTATAGTTAGTTTAAAACCAAGCAAATAAACTACTCCAATGAGATACTACAACATACTTCATAATGTAATCAAAGCAATCAAAAGATCAAGTAAATCAAATGAAAGCATGAAAAGAAGAATAGTGCATACCTATCCCATAGTGGATTGGTGCACCTTTGATATGAAAAGGAGCCCTTTCCCAATCCTAGATAAGCTTCAAGATGATGATAAAAAAATTATGCAAGATGATGAACTCCAAATTCCTATAATAAGAATACTCAAATTATGGATGAAAATGAAGTAGAAGTGCCATGAATTTATAGGAAGATAATATGGGGGAATGAGAAAAATGAAGCAATGTGGGATCATTCAACATCCAATGGCCAAGTGCCACTTTTCAATATGTGAATGGAGGAAGCTTGAGCACATTTTGATGAATGAGCCAATGAATAATATTAGGTGGATTTTGAAAATCATGAAATGACTTGTTGGAGAGGAAAAGAAAATGACTTAAATGCCACTTGGCTCAATTCACAAGGACATGTAAGAGGAGATAAATGCTTTGTTGGAAGGACAAATTCAGTTGGAGGGATTTTCAAATTTGGAGCAATATTCCCCTAAAGATTCCATGTTGGAGAAAATATAGATTTAATAAATAAATTAAATGTATTTTCATGTGCAAGTGGAAAAATCTAGAGAAATTAGGTGATTAGGATTAAATTAATCAGGATTTGATCAGTTTAATAGGAGATTAGATGATGTGAAAATTTGATTTTATTTTTGGGTTGATTTAAATCAAAGTTGAGAGGAATATGAATTAGACTTTAATTTAATAAAGATTTTGATTTATTTAACTAAAAGGGGATGACGTTAGATTAAATTAAATAAGGTTTAATTTATTCAATTTAATAGGATGACTTTAGAGATTTAATTAAATAAAATAAATTATTTAATTAAATAGAGACATAGGGTTAATTAAATTAGATTGATTAATTTAATGAACAAGAGAGAATGACTTAATCAGATAAATAATGATTTATTCAATTAAGGGATGAAAGGTGATGACAAGCTAAGAAGATGATTCAGGACGAAATGACGTTAGTAATCAGGATCAAGTGTGTTAGTATATTTTCCATGTCTACATTTTGTCCCTCTTTGAAGCAATGTACCTATTGAATTGATTCAAAGAATGATCCCACCAAGATCAAAATTTAAAAAAAATCTGATTTTTTTGGATGCCCCAGCGGAAAGAAGTACGTTGGTATATTGCCCCCTCGAGAGATTGAGCGAAAAGTTCAATTTGAGGGTCAATCTCACAAAAAAGAGGTTCAAGATGGATGTATGGATGGTTAGACTAACAGATCTATATGATAATGATGATTCAAATGAGATATTTGTAAGATTCTTAGAATAACAAATCTATATTATTTGAAACAACTTAAATGATTATGTAATTCATGGATGGTGGATGATGACGGATGATGTTGTCCTATGATGATATGACATGATTATGAGAGTGTGGATGTTTTATGAATTCAGGATGGATGCTTTGATGAAATGATACTATGTTAGCATGAAAGAGGATAGAAGAATGAGAGGGATCAACCCTTGAATCCAAGAAGATGCAAAAGTCCAACACGTCTATGAGTCGTTTGAGACATTATTAGATATGATGGTGAATGATGATGATGTATTGCTTATCTAGGGATGGGAGAGATAAAGAGCATAACCTTCCTTATGTTTGATAACACACATAGGTACTGTGCATCAAAGTATAAAGAATCAAGATGGCATTGCACCTAGTCTAATGGAATTTGACTCAATAATCAGATAGGAGTATTCTTGTTCACACCTGGCATAGGGAACCTTATTTAAAATGCAGTTCAGATATTCTAAACATCTCAGACCAAAACATAGAAAAGCAATCCTTCCTATGTGGTCAACAAGACATCTAAAACAACCTCCCTACAAACCAAACAAAGCACTCATGACCATGTTATATTACAAGAACATCCAACAAGCACAGTAGATAAAAAGATAATGATCATTACCCCATTCCTTTCTCTCTAAACTATTCTCATTAGGCATCATTGAGAGGTCATTGGAATGAGCGCAAAATAAGATAAGTCAAAAATACAAAGATAAAGTAAACAAATAAGCTAATGTTCTTCATACCACTAGCCAAGACTAAACTACGATGATGTCTGATGTTGATGTCCATTGTGGAAAGGATGCATCCTAGGACATGTGATCAGGTGATGATGAGATTGAATAGATGATAAGCTATTGATACTCTGAGTTGACTAACTTTTTGACTTACTGACCTAGACTTGAGACTTTGACAATTTAGTTGTTCATTTTTAACCGACTAAACATGCTTCTAGCTAACTTACCAAAGGATGAAAGCGACGATGATTTATTATGCGTGACGATTATTTCGGTTGAGAGGGAGATGATACAAATGGGTTTTTTCAAATATTTGGATGTTTTTGGTGTTTTGATTTTCGGATTTTTCAATTTTTTTGTATTTTCTGATATTTTGACCAAGAGACTAACTTAAAGACCTATCATAGGGGTCTCAAGAGCTGATCAACAGATTAGCCTTGCCTACGTTATACACGCAGAGACCACGTAGTTCAACTGACATAGACTCAATTTAATTTACAAGATGAAGATATAAACAAAAGATGAATTGCCAGCTTATTATCATAGACTCCTAAAGGACTAACCTAATGTGTCTCGGCGGATGATCAAAGATCAACCTTGCCTACGTTCAAGCTCAGAGACGACGTAGTTTGACAGGATGACTCTATTTTTTATTTTTTGGATTTTGAACTGTTTTGGGATTTTTGATATGTTTCGAATTTTTTTTGGATTTTTTGAAGCATTTTTTGAATGTTTTTGGATTTTTGACTTTCTGATGTTTTTTGATTTTTTGAAGGATATATTGAATGTTTTTGGATTTTTTGATTTTAAGGAAGATCGCAAGAATATACATGAATCTGATCCGATGCAGGTTTAGGAACATGCCCCCAGCGTGATGTGATAGACTACTTTGATAAAGGTAGAACAAAATGACCTTGGGAGTGTGCCAAGTAGTACTAGGGTAGAACATGATATGAACACAAGATCAAGCTATGATACAGACGCGGATAAGTGAATGGAAGGATGAATGGAATGCGATGGATGAATGAGTGTGCAAAATAAGCCACAAAGATCTTGGTGGATGGGGAGTGCTTTATTTACACAAGGCACCTATTTACCAAGGTTTTACCAAGGTACTTGTCCAAAGCACCACCGAAGTGGTTTTCACTAGAGGATAATTTTTTTCTTTACTGTTTTCAATCCTTTTTTCTAAATTTTTTTTTGGATTTTTAGTATTTTTTTTTTTGTATTTTTGGTTCTACCCTTAAAAGATCAAGTATAGAACTTTTTGAGATTGGAGTTGTTCATGGGCTCCTACAGAGGCTCCCCTTCAGGTGTTGATAATTGATATGCCCCTAACTTGTAGCTCACTGTGATGATGAATGGTCCCAACCAATTGGGTTCAAATTTACCCTTGCTATTTGGATTTTGCAAGTTTTTATGATTTTCCTTTAGTACTAGTTCACCGACTTGGAAGGTTTGCCTCCTGATTTTCTTGTTGTAGCTTTGCTTGAGGTGATTCTGATAGACTTTCAAGTGGTTTAAGGAATCCATATGCCACTCATCCAATAGCTCTAGCTCATTTAGTCATGAGACCTAATATTCCTCATCTATAATGAGATTTTGCAGTGATATCCTCAAGGATTGGAGCTCGATCTCAATGGGGAGGACGGTTTCTGATCCATAGACCAAGAGAAGGGATTGGCACCTATTGGTGTGTGGATGTTGGTGCGATAAGCCCAAAAGGATAGATTTAGCTGCAAATTCCAGTCACGACCAGCATCATTGACTATTTTCTTAAGGATTTTTAGAATGGTTTTATTGGTTCCTTTTCCTTGGCCATTGCCTTGGGGATAATACAAAGTGGAAAAGTGATGTCGGATATTGAGTTTTTGGCATGGGTCATGAACATCCTAATTTTTAAAAGGTTTCCCATTATCTGAGATAATAGCTTGAGGGACACCATATTGGCATATAAGGTAGTTCAGGATGAACTTGGATATCTGCTTTCCAGTTATGTAGGTCATGGGAATGGCTTCAACCCACTTCGTGAAGTACTATGTGGTGGTAATGATGAATTTATGATCATTGGATGAGGTGGGGGTGATTTTACCGATGAGATCGATCCCCCAGTGTGAAAAGGGCCAAGGTGTGATGATCAGATGGAGCTCTTGAGCTGGTGTATGGATGAGGTCCACATGTTGTTGACATTGTAGACACCTTTTGATGGAGTCATGAGCTTCTCTTTCCATTGTGGGCCAATAGTATCCTATCCTCAACAGTTTCTTAGCCAAAGTCATACTGCTTGAGTGTGAACCACAAATGTTGTTGTGTACCTCCGTTAAAGCAGTCAGGGCTTCCTTAGTATTTAGGAAATGTAATAGGGTCCCTTTGATGCTCCTACGGTAGAGTTTATCTCCTAGGATGATAAAGCAGGTTGAATTTTTGATGAAGGATCATTTAAGGTTTGGGGTTATGTCAGTAGGGAGGACTCCTATTCTTAAGTGTAAATTTCATGGTACTAGGGATCATCGAGACAAACAAGTTCACACACGAATTTGGACTTTGGTACCTCAAATGCTGGTATGAGAAGCTACTCTACAAGGAATTCCTATTTTGAGATATTGTGTGGGATCTCCAGGAGTGATCTGATTGTGGCCATAGCATCTGCTACCCTATTGTTAGCTCTTGGTATCTCCTCAAAGGTGACATCAATAAAGGATTATTTGAGACTCTCCACTAGTTTCTTTGATGGATTCATCTTTTCATCCTTCATTTGGTATTCACCATTGACTTGGTTGATGATAAGTTGCGAATCTCTATAGACCTTGAGTACCATGATCCGTCATTGTGCAACAATTCTTAATCCTATAATGAGAGCCTCATATTCGACGATGTTGTTTGTGCATGGGAATGATAGCTTGTAGGATTTCGGTATGCAGTCTCCTTGGGGAGTGATGAATAAAATTCTTGTTCTTGACCCATGTTGTGAGTGAGATCCATCAAAGTACATCTTCCAGTGGTCTACTATACTTAGGCTGAAAATTGATTCATCGGGGAACTCTGAGATAAGTGGGTTTTTTGCATATATAGGTGCCTCCACCAATTGATCCATAATTGTTTATCCTTTGATGGCCTTGCGCTCTAAATATTCAATGTCATGCTCTATTAAGATCATAACCCACTTAGTCGTTCGTCCTATGACAATTTCTTTGGAAAGTAGGTATTTGAGTGGATCTATTTTTGTGATTAGCTTGATCTAATGCGCTAGCATGTAGTGTCTAAACTTCTGAGCTGCAAACACGATGGATAGACAAGCTTTCTCAATAGGTGTGTAATTTAGCTCATTCCCTACCATGGTTCTTCTGATGTAGTATATTGCTCTCTCCCTTCTATTTTCATCATGTTGGGCTAAGAGAGCACCGAGAGCTATCATTGTTGGTGATATGTATAGGATCAATGGTTTGCCTAGGATTGGTAGCATTAGAACTAGTGGTGTGAGTAAGTATTCCTTGATTTTTTTGAATGTTTGGTCACATTTTTCATCCCATTTGTATGCTACCCCCTTGTGGAGTATATGATAATATGGGATTTGTTTGTTTTCCAGCTATGATATTAATCTACAGATAGACTGGAGTCTCACTTGTAGACCCCTTAACTGTTGTAGTGTCCTGGGTGCTTCCATTTTGAGGATTGCCTTGACTTTGGCAGGATCTACCTCGATTCCTCTCATTAACATGATATACCCTAGGAGCTTACCTGATTGCACTCCAAAGACACATTTATTTGGGTTGAGGTAGACCTTGTACTTTTCCAACCTATCAAAAATGGAGCTCAGAGCTGATATGTGGTCCTATCTTTTCTTTAATTTAGCCAATATGTCATCCACATAATCTTCCACAGTCTTATGGATCATATCATGAAAGATTAATGTCATGTCTCTTTGATAAGTTGCTCCTCATTCTTTAGCCCAAATGGCATCATATTCTAGTAGTAGGTTCCCCACAGACATGTGAATGTTGTCTTGTGTTGGTCCTCCTTTACTATCATGATCTAGTTATATCCTGAGAATCCCTCCATTAGTGATAGCATCTTGTGTCTAGCCGCCATATCCATAATCATATTGATGTTGGGAAGTGGAAATTCATCCTTGGGACATGCTTTTTTTAAGTCTCTGAAGTCTGTGCAGATGCGGATGCCCCCATTTGGCTTTGAAATAGGTACAAGATTTGACACCCATTCTAGATAATCAATTGGTCATATGAATCCTGCATCTAGGAGATTTTTCAATTCTACTTTGACCAACAAGGCTATTTGGGGATGCATCTTTTTGAGCTTTTATCTCACAAGTTTTGCTTCAGGATATATAGCTAAATGATGGACTACCACCTCTGGATCAAGCTCACGCATGGTAGCATAAGTCCATGCAAAATTTACCTTTCTTTCTTTGAGGAATGCAACAAAGAGTTCTTGTTCTTTCATGAGAAGTGACTCGACATAGAAGGTTATGTGTGGTAGCTCTTTTGTTCCCAGGTTGATAGGATTGAATTGTTTTGTCAAGACCACTGATTTTTCTTGATGAAGTGTAGTGAGGGGAAGATTGAATCCTTCATCCTTCGATGCCTCAGAGAGGTTTCACCATTGGATGCATCCTTTATTTTTATTGTTTTTGAGTCAGAGAGTGCCACGGTGTGGTTTTCACTCAAAGACCTTGAGATTATTCTCATTTTTTCACTTTTACAACTAACAGATTCAATAATCTCCCCATAATAAGCTTGAGTGTCCATTGTGATGTCAAATCCAGCCTTATGATCTCCATATGGTATTATATCTCACAATCTCATGAACTCCGAAAGTGCCTCATCATTTTCGAAAGTGTCCAGAATTGGTGGTCCTCGTTGGTTGTAATCAATGAGTTGAGGGTAGACCAAGTTTAATTAGTGGATTTAGTGGTCCAACTCAAAATATAGGGTGCTAATCATGAGGAGGGAGGAATCTTCAAAAAGCATGGGTAAGCTGGTTATGGTATCCTCCTCATCACTAGTACTACACACATTGGTTACGTCAAAGGTGAAGTTATCTAAGGGAAAACCTATAGGTACTGGTAATTGAAGGGTAGTTGTTGTTAGCTGAGGGGGAGTCCTAACTACTTTAACTGGGGGAATTCTACCATGTATGGTTATACTTAGAGGGGTACACCCAAGGCCAAGATTTTTCATTCATTTCTCAACAATGATAGGTTCTAATCGGCCATTGTTGTTCTTTCCTATACTTCCATTCCTGTTATATCCCATTCCAACATTAATTGAAGTCCTTTGTTTGCATCATCCATAGGAAGGGCTACTACGAGTCTTTCATCTTGGTAGAGGAGACTGGATACGTCTCACTCATCCACCACTTCTTGGCCTAGATCTCCCCAACTCCTGAATCAGGAAGGATCCACTCTGAAGGTTTGAGTTGTTGTATTGGTGGTCTGTGGTTTTCCATGGGATCTGGGGGATTGATGTAACTCCCCAACCATAAAGGCTCCCTTCTTTATTTTGTATTCCCCACACCCATTGTCTTGGATTATAAGCTTGATGTTAGATATGTCAGGGATGGTGGGTGTCTTTGTCCCAAAAGTGGAGGCTATGTTGGATGGGTCTACATATGGAGTTGAGGGGCCTTCATCATTCTTTGGGACTTGGGGGACTTTATAGTACTTTCCTTCCAAGTTCTTGTAATAGGCGAAGGGTTCAAGATCACCATAGATTGTGACCTCTTGGTTTTGGTATGAAAACTTGACACATTGATGGAAAGTCGATGCAACTTCTTGCATCCCATGGATCCATGGGTGCCCCAGGAGGATGTTATAAGGTAGATCAAGGTCAAGCACTTGATAGGTAGTTTCCATAATGGTTGGCCCTACTTGAATAGGGAGTTGAGTAGTGCCTTGAGACACTCTTTCTTGATCGTCGTAAGCCCTGATTGTGATACCCTTATCTTTTTCAATGGAATCTTTAGAGATTCCCAGATTCTTTATAAGCTTTAGTGAACAAATGTTGAGGCCTGCACCCCATCCACCAAGACCCTTTTGACCTTATTTATGTGAACCAGAACTTCAAGGTGGAGCACACGGTTGTGAGATGGTTGGGCGAGGAATTATTGATCAGAAAATGTGAGGAGATTTAGAGTGGTGATGTTGTCGACCATAGCTTAGAATTGCTATGTATCAAGGTTGGCAGAGACAGTAGATGAAGCCAATGCTCCCTCAAGGATTTCTTTGTGGGCAGCTGAAATCTTCAGTAACTCCATGATGGAGATCTGAGTAGGTATTCTTTTTAACTATTCAAGGATGTTGTAACCATTAGGGATGGATTTTTGAATTGTGGTGGGTGCCCTAGGTGGTTGTGATGATCCAGAAATGGTGACCTTGTCGCCACGTGTGGTGACTCCACAATTAGCTATAGCTCCCTTAATGCTAACAATAGTGACCATATCGTCAATTCATGTGACAACTCCTTCATACACATGACTCACATTGCCATATTTATGCTTCCCTTTGTTGTTTCCTTGGTTGTGATCGGGCATCAGATTCGTGTAGATTTTTAGATCTTGATTGCCAGCTGGCTGCTCAACATTTTTGATCTTGTCATTGATGAGGTCTTGGATGAAATTTTTTATTTTCATGCAGATGGCAGTTGTATTCCCCTTGAGATTATGATAATCACAAAGGAAATTTTCATTGTACCAAGGTGGTTTCACCTGAGGCTCCTGATAATTATCATAAGTGGGGATTTTGATGAGGTTCTCATTGACCAACTTATTCATGATGGACTCGATTCATTCCCCAAGGACAGTGAATTTCCTCTTGGGGATACCTATTTCACGGAGGTGGTCCTCCTTTATTGTTGACTTGATTGTGTGGCTGTTGTTGGGTTACCACATTGGCTTGTGTGTTATTGTGATTTTTGTTCTGCAGTTGATGATATGTTTGGGCATTCTACTTTGGAGCACTGATGATGACCTTGGCATCGACCACTCCATCATTGGTGGCATTTTTTTTTTCACCCATGTGCAAGGTTTCTCATTCTAGCTAGTGGATGCGCAACTATCTTGATGTTTAGGATATGTAGGTGTGCCCCCTTGTGCAATAAAGGCCCTTTCGATGTTGAGTGCCTTGGGGATCAATTGGTCATATGTGGTGATGCTCTGCATCCTTAGATAAAATGCCAAGGTCTTCTCCATATTGGCAATGATAGTGCAAATTTTTTGCTCCTTTGGCCTGGCCCACTTGCTTCGATTGGCCTTGGATCGCCATCGTTGTAGGAAGGAGGTGAATGATTCCCCCCTACCTTATTTGAGTGTCAATAATTCCTCTAGACTAAAATTTGTGTTGATGTTGAATGCATAATTCTTGAGGAATGCATCTATGATTTTTTGGAATGTTTTGATGATCGTAGGCAGACGAGAGAACCATGGTGGGACCAGCCAAGCTTAGAGGAAACAACCAAATCAGATATGTATCATTGTATGTGACTTTCATGCAATGTACTTGGAAATCTCTGATATGATCCTCAAGGTTTCCCAACACATGATATTTGTCAAATTTGGGGATTTCAATATCCCTTTGGGAATGGTATCATTGTAAGGCTCTTGTCAAAAGGATAGGGACATAGATTGTCGGGTGTGTTGGTTCTCAAAAATGCAGGTTTTAACCAGAAGATTTTTCCAAGTTCTTACTACACTTTTTGC
Source organism: Sequoiadendron giganteum (assembly GCA_007115665.2). NCBI lineage: Eukaryota > Viridiplantae > Streptophyta > Pinopsida > Cupressales > Cupressaceae > Sequoiadendron > Sequoiadendron giganteum. The sequence continues at coordinate 820,113,358 of CM021101.1, forward strand.
CAACGTATAAGGCCAATTACACAATTGAACCTTATGCTCTTTAGGTTCTGCTGGACCTAGGTGGGTGAAACTATATGGAAAATGCAGATTTGAAATACATTTCCTACTAAACAATCTACCCACAATGGCTATTGGGAGTGGATAGAAAAAATGACTAAAACTAATCCTACTGCACAAAAAAAAGATTTTGAATATGTTTTTTTATATGAATTTTACATCTGGTTTATGGCAGATCAGTGCCTTCTATCCACCTGGGCAATGGAGTCAAAAAATATCAAGAACTGTATGTGTGTTTCCCTCTCTATCTTAATTCTAGTTATTAGGCACTTCAAAAAATGAAATTCTATGTCTGGCATGTGACTTCACCAAATTTATGACTTGCATAAATTGTGTTGGAATGTTTTCCTACCAGGTTCTTCTTTAACCATCCAACAAAAGTCCTAAAATCACTGAGACTTTTTTAAAATAATTTAGTTTTGACTTGCAGACACCAATTAATCAAATCCCACAAAGTGAAAATGCACTGTGATAAATCAGAAATATATTTGATATCTTGATTTAAATGATTTAAAGATTTCTAATTGGAGACAACCAAATAGGAAAATACAAAGATTATAGCATCTCAACAACTAAGTACAGAATGGATTTCACCAGTTCAAAATATTTTTTCCATTGATTCTGCTTCAAAAAGTCTGTACATTATTTGCATTCCCAATCTTATTATTTTCTGAAAATCTAACTCCTGTTCGCCCCCCCCTTGCCAACTGATTTTTCAAATATTTATCCAATACATCTGAAGATTCATGACTCTTCATTTACTCATTATAACTGTTTGTATTTCTCTGATAGAAGGTAAAATATTTAATTGAATTGCCTTATCGCCAAATTAAATATCTTAAACTATAGTCTCCCTGTTTATTTCATTTTATATTATACCGCTCTACCGCGGGCTTTATTCTAATTATCAGTGGTATGGGGGTGACTGTTTATCCCGACTCTCTACCGCCTTGTTACGGTTTACCCTTCCACTCCCCATGGTACAGTGGTATTGACTTTAACTCCACTATTCCTATCCACCACACCACCATGGTCATGCTATTAACCCTATGCGGTGCGGCGGTAAACATCTTTTGCTTGCTCACTTATAGTTACCATGTTACCGCAGTCCTCTTTGGAGCCCCCCACGGTATCACGGTGACTTTCTTTTCCACTTCCTCTCCCATTACCATGCTATCGTGGTTCCTCCTCTACCGGTGGCGATACCACGGTAACTGCCTTGCGAACCACTAACCACTTCCACTGACTACTCACCGCACTACCACGGTCACTGGCTTGACTACCAGTGGTACCACGATAGTCACCTTAACCATCGTGCCTTAACCATCACCTCACCGCTTACCTCACTATCCATCGCCTTACCGCTCAACCGTCGGCTATTTTTTGTCCCTCCGCGGTATGGCGGTCTGACTGTTCCTTGTCATTAACTCCCCGCCCACCATGCTACTATGGTCTGTGGTTTGACCACACATGGTGTGGTGGTAAGCTTTATCATGACTGTGTATAACCGTCACCTCTATACTAGGAGCCACTTTGCAAAAGGCCATGGTAAAGCGGTGAAGGCTATGAAGGGTAAACAACGGCGGTATAAGGTATTTTAACATTATGAATGGGGGTATGAAATGATTTTTTATGAAAAGGTAGGGAAATAATGGGTTCAAATGGGTAAAACCCTTAGAATTTTTTATGAAAATTTTGGTTCTAACAGTGGCTCCTATTGAGGATGAGTGATTTTGCAAATCACTGCAAGAATCCAGAATGCAACTAGGAGAGTAGACCAAGACGTGAATGGACAAGAAAATGAGAGCAATGGAAGATGGAAAATGGAGAATGGAAGAGACCTAACACTACTGTACATGGAAGGAAAACAAAGTTTTCGATAAGTGAACTTCTGAGAATGTCCATGTACTAGAAAATCTTAGATCCAATAGAATTCCTGAACTACTATGCATGGAAAAGAAAGTTTAAAGAGATTTACTAAGAATTGTCCATGCACTGGCAATCCTTAACCCTCTGCAATTAATCAAGAGAAGAACTACAAATGTACAGGCAACTCCTGATCCTCTCCAGACATGTTTTGCAGGAAATAAGAATCTTCACCTCCTTTACAATTTATCACAAAAGGACCCAACCATAAAGCTTCAAACTTTCCATGCTTCCCCTTCTCCTGACACCGAGCATTCCACATCAACACTAGGTCATTTTCTTCAAATTTTCTCTCCTTGGCCTTTTTATCAAAAATATATTTCGTTTGTGACTACAATTTCACATTCTGCTTCTAAGCCATCTTCTTATTTCATCAAGTTCTTCAAGCTGCTCCATTCATTCCTCCATTGGTTGAGATATATCCAAGTCTTCTTGTAGAATAAAATTATAAACTAGAAAAAAATTTTGCAGTGGCATCCTGGCTTGTGTCTCATACACCAGTTCAAATGGATATCTTCCAGTTGCCTTCTTCATTGTAATCCTATCTTCCCATACAGCCAATCTTAACTTTGAATCCCATGCCTTTTTATTTGTATCAAGCATCCTCCTTACTATCTTCAAAAGACTTGTATTACTTGACTATGCCTGACCATTGGCTTGTGGATGATATGGGGGGGAATAAGAAACATTCATGCCATATGTTTTGCAAAAATCTCTAAACTCATCAGATCTAAAAGACATTCCATTATCTGTGATTAATCTAACCAGGGTGCTAAATCTGGTTATAATATTTTCCATCAGAAAGTTCACCACCACCTTGCTAGTTGTTTGCTTAGTCGAGATAGCCTCCACCCATTTTGTAAAATAATCTGTGGCCACTAATATCCATTTATATCCTCCACTTGATCTTTCCTGTATTTCTCCAATAATGTCAATTCCCCATTGATGAAATGGAGCTTCTACCTGCAAAGGTCTAAGTGGCAAGGCTCCTTGATACTTCAACTTCCTTGAAAACTTCTGAAAAGCCTCACATTTCCTCACATGTGCAAAAGAGTCATTGAATACCTTAGGCCAATAATAGCCAACCCTGAGAATCTTATGTTCAGTGGTTTTAGCAGAATAATGGCCTCCACACACCCCTTCATGCATTTCACTCAAGACATGTTCTTCCTGGGACTCATCTAAACATAATAGCAATATACCATCCCTATTCTTCCAGAATAAGTCCCCTTCTATAAAAATGTACTTAGAAGCCTGCAACTTCAAATTTCTCCTTTTATTATCATTCAACCCCTCAGGAAACTTCATGTGTTTGAGATAATACATCACATCTTTATACCGTGGAGTATGTTCAATACTTGCAACAACCTCTTCCTTACCTTCCACATTGCAAATTTGGTTTGCTTCAATATTCGTTTCTACCATCAGCCTTGCCAAACCCTGTACTCTTACCAGTTTGGTAATTTGAATCTCCATATTGAACTCTTGGATTTTATTAATCCATCTGCATCTCTTCCCCGTCACTTCTATCTACACCAAGATATCCTTCATAGGTGCATGTAGGACATAAGAAATTATCTTAGCTCCAACAAGATAAGGTCTGAAAGCTTTTGCTGCTTTGACCAATGCATAAGCATATTTTTCCATATTACCATACTTCAATTCTGACCCTTGAAAATATTTGCTAAGAAATAAAATAGGTTGTTCACAGCCTTCATCATTCTTTTGTAACATGACAACAACTATGGTATGAAATGAAGCAAAAGAAAAAATCTGAAATGGCTTAGTAAAATCAGGGGACTTTAGGATAGGGGCTTCTTTGATAGCTTTTTTTTATAAATATGAAGGCATCCATGGCATCAATAGTCCAATCCAACTTCTCTCCTTTTTTCAACATCTTAGATAGAGGTTTAACAATCTCAGCAAAATTGGACACAAACCTTCCAACAAAGTTAATTTGGCCAAAAAATGATTGGATTGCTTTGACGGTTTTGGGAATGGGGATTTTATCTATGGCATCTACTTTTTTAGGATCTATCCTAATCCCAGCTTTTGACACAATATTCCCCAAACGCTTACCTTCTGTAACAACAAAATGATATTTTTTTGGATTAAGACTAATACCATATTCCAAGGCTTGGATGAAAATCTTCTCCAGATCTCCCACATGATTCTTTGCCCTTTTGGAATAAGCAGTGAGATCATCCTGATACACAACCATTATAGCATTAATTAGATTTGCAAATGCCACATCCATGGCTCTTTGAAAGGTAGCTCCTACATTTGTGAGACAAAATGGCATTCTTACATAGACATACATTCCCCATGGTGTAGTGAATGTTGTCTTGTATTTCTCAGATTCTTTGACTTTGACCTGATTATATCTAGAAAATCCATCCATCATTGACAATAACTCACATCCTGTTACTTTGTGCAATATTGCCTGCATGTTTGGGAGAGGATAATTATCTTTTAGGGAAGCAACATTAATATTTTTGAAATCTACACACAATCTTATGTCCCCATTCTTCTTCCTGACTAGAACCAAATTTGAGACCCATGTTGAATGTCTAATGGAATTAATAATACCTCCATCCTTGAGCTTTGGTAGCTCCTCTTGCATCTTAGGTTCCAAATTTGGGTTAATAGGCCTTTGCTTTTGTCTGAATGGCTTTGTGTCTGGCTTAAGTGGAATCTCATGCTGAAAAAGATCTTCTCTATATGCCTTCAAATCCTCATAAGACCAAGAAAACACATGCTTGTACTTTCTCAACAATGCAATCATTGGGCTTATTTTCTTTCCAATATAAACCCTTTTTGGTGCTAATTTAGTTCCCAAATTTATTTCTTCAATATCTTCTTTCTTAACAGGTATCTGCTTCATGAGAGAACAATCGCTCCCATCATACACTCTTTCCAATGCTACAAGCCCTTTGGGAATCTTGTTGGTTTTTAGCTATGAAACTTCCTTCCCAAATACAGTCTGTTTCCCATCTACTTCATCCACAAAAGCATTTAAATCAATCTCATGTGCCTCATACTGATCTATACAATGAAGAAACTTCAAAAGTTCAATATCATCATTAAAAACCTACCAACTATATATGTTGTCAAGGACAGCGGGTCTTGTTTTGAATTCAACTTGAGACACTCCTGCCAAAGTGATATCATCCCTCTTTAAAGCTACACTAGCCAAGAAGTTAGCCATCAAATTTTCAAATCTATCTATCCAATCAATTGAAAATGCATCAAATAGTTCCACTATATCCCACACAACATTTCTATATTGTTTTAGCCTCTTGTTCTTTGTAGCATACTTTGATCTAACTTGTGACACAACTAGCTCAGAATCTCCCAAGGCACTCAACAACTTAATCTTATGCTTGACAGCCATGTTCAAACCAATCAGCAAGGCCTCATACTCTGCCACATTGTTTGTACACTCAAAAGCCAACAAAAATGAATATTTAAACATTGTTCCTTCAAGTGATATGAAAACTACCCCAGCTCCATTACCTTCTTGGTTGCATACCCCATCAAAATACATTTTCCACACACCTTGCTGATTTCTAGAAACAAGCTTATCAATTGGGTCAGTATTCACTAATTCTAGCTGAGACAATTCTACTCTGAAACTCCCTAAATCCACATCACAGAAGCAATTGAGTTTTTCTTGAGGAACACACTCAACAATCTGATTCACCCTTGGTTCTCTATACAATTTTACTTCTTCACCATTAACTGGTATTGTGGTATATGATAAATCAAACTGGACATTACCTCCAACTGCTGCAGTCCATTGTCTTGACAAAAGCATTCCAAACTGAGGAGGTGTATCAATCACAGTTATATCAATATTATAGGTTTCCTATGGGTAGGTTTGCTAATTTCACTTGTACATCTTTCATAATCCCCACAACTGGGACAGGCCTACTATCCATGGCATAACATTTACCACCCTCAATATCTATCCACATACCAAGTTGTCTCATCACCCCTACTAGTGTGATATTCATAAAAGCACCTGAATCTATCATGCAATTTCTTACCAATTTATCATTTATGAGTAGGTTAGTAAAAAATGGATCAACTTGTGGTGTATTCATCAATGCAGCATTCAGGAAAACTTCTGAAACTTTTATCTTTCCTTTCCTATCAACAATTCCAAGATTCTCCTTTTGTTCAAAGTTTATATTTTGATTCCTCCCACTAGATATTAATTGAATAGCACTTTCTCTATACTCTTTAATTTTCATCATTTCAAGTAATGGGACAGACATTTTTACTTGGGATAAATCTTGCATGAAATCAAAAGATGCACTTTTAGCTCTAATCGCCTTCTTTTGTTCTATTGATTCTCCTTTGTTCTCCTCTTTCTCCTTTTTGGATGTCTAATCTATCTTTTGTTTGTCCTTGGGAAATTCTTTACTTTCTTCTTTAGGGACATATTTTTGTTTTTTTTATTAGAGTGCTCATCATTTGTCTTTTTTGATATTTGATCGGACATCTTTTTATCTTTCAAGAATATTCTTCTTGGAACACCTTCATTCTCATTCACTATCCTATTCCTCAGCCAATACTTGCTTTTAGCTTGCTCAACTACCGTAATAGTCAATCTTTTAATTTCTTCCTCAGTTAGTCTCCTCATATTTCCCCTACTAGTCTGATATGATGTAGTAGGAGGACCTTGTTCATCATCTCTTTCTTCATAATCAGAAAAAACTTGTTGTTCTACCATGTGAACATTATATTTTTGATGATCTTCATTATTCATATCCTCCTTCTTCTGAAGATGAATACCCTTGTTCTACAGAGTGAAGAGTTTGGGAAGTCAAATAGATATTATGGTCTTCTTCATTATTATTTTATGTTGTCTTTTCCTGGCACTGACTGAGGTACAACACAATGCTCTAAAGAATGTGGCAAGTCACAATCTGAACACCAAGGACTATTATCAACCATGTATGTCCCTCTCTTCTTCAAAGGATCAAGTGTCTCTTTATTTCTTGGCCTATCCATCACTGGCTTTCCATCCCTCCAATTTCTATTATATGGCATGTCATGTAGTCTTGGCCTTTCATTTCTATGTGTTTTCCTATTTATTTGGAGGAGCATATTGGGGAACCCTTGGGTTATCCCTCTTAGCAATCATCCCTGTAGCCTTCCTATTATTTTCAATAGTGAGTGTTATCCTTTGAGATTCAACTAATTTCCTGGGACACCTGTTCCTAAGCTCATATCCAGTCTTAGGATCAAAAGCTTTTAAATAAATACTTAATGCAGCAAGATCAGCTAATTTGGATCCAGGAGGTATCTTATTATGCAACTTAGAAAAACTCTGGTTGAAGTCATAAGCTGACTCATTTTGATGTTTCTAAATAGTCACCAATTCATGCAAAGCAAACTCTGGTGCATATCAATTCTCATACTACTCAAGAAAATGTTCATAAAACACATGAATAGAATCAATAGAGGTTGTTGGCAAACCATTAAACCAATCTCTAGAATCTTCAATTAGTGACATCATAAACAACCTCATCCTCAATCTTCATATTGCATATCCAAATCTTGCATAAAAGCATTAAAGCTCCTTAAATTTTCTTCAGTTGTAATTGCACTACTTCCTGTGAACTTTGGGACCAGGCTTCTCCAATTATTGTCCATAGGATAGGGACATATTTTAACTCCAGCCAAATCAAACTACTTGATCATGGTTGTGTATTGTGGAGCAAGTGGATTTTGGTAATTTTGATGCTGGTACAATGGATTATTATGAGACATTGCCACATATTGCTGACCTTGTGGGGGAACATGCTACTGATAAGGATGTGGTTGAGCACCTTGATGTTGTGATGGAGAATTTGTGGGTCTATATTGATTCCTTGGCTGATTTTGTTGGGCCTATGAGGAATTAAATGAGCCTGCATTATTGTTCCCTTGCCTATGAGGTGGCACATATTTATGCAAATTATCCATTTGAGTATTGATCTAATATTTCCTCAATTTCAACTCTTCAAGTTCTTTGATTGCTTGGAGCCTCTACTCATATTCTATTCTTTCTTTCTCCACTTCTTGTCTCTCATGTTCCAGTCTTGCATTTATTTCATCTAGATCCATATGTTCATAGTTCTCCTCGGAGGCTACTTCATAGCCAAGTCCATCCTGATTCTCTTCAAGAAATGCCATTTTCTGATCATATTCATGTTGTCTCTTTTCCATTTTAGCATCACATTCAGCCATGAACTCCTTAACTTTCTCAAGGTCTAGTTGATAGAAGGGATTCCTCTATTCCTGAAGAGTATGAGGTTCTCTAGAGGGGTTGTTTTCATTTTCCAGTGTACCATATGAATTATGTGTCTCTAATGGTGCTTTTGATGTTTTGTTTTTATTTGCTAGGCCCATGTCATTAGATATTTTCTTACCCTTATCATTCTTCTGAGTCCATTTACTTTTTTCATTAGGACCATCACCATCTTTGTACAAAGACCTTCTTCCCTGCATGTTGTGAGCAATTGTGATAGTCTGAACTCTAGGATGATTCCTTTCTGATGTATATTTCACTTTATCAGTTTCAATGCATTTGTTCATTTAGAGTTGCCACTCACTTTCTCCAAAAGTGAGAAAATTTTGTAATTTATTGTTCCCAGCGGAATCCTCTGCAAAATATTGACTCTATTATGAAGGCTCAGGTTTAGTTTAATAATCCCCAGCAGTCGCCAAACTGTTGGTTCTCAAAAATGTAGTTTTTAACTAGAAGAGTTTGCCAGGTTCTTACTACACTTTTGGCCAACGTACAAGGCCAATTACACAATTGAACCTTCTACTCTTTAGATTTACTAGACCTAGGTGGGTGAAAAAATGCAGATTTGAAATACATTTCCTACTAAACAATCTACCCACAATGGCTATTGGGAGTGGATAGACAAAATGACTACAACTACTCCTACTGCACAAAAAAAAGATTTTGAATATGTTTTTTTATATAAATTTTACATCTGGTTTATGGTAGATCAATGCCTTCTATCCACCTGGGCAATGGAGTCAAAAAATATCAAGAACTGTATGTGTGTTTCCCTCTCTGTCTTAATTCTAGTTATTAGGCACTTTGAAAAATGAAATTCTATGTCTGGCATGTGACTTCACCAAATTTATTACTTGCATAAATTGTGTTGGAATGTTTTCCTACCAGGTTCTTCTTTAACCATCCAACAAAAGTCCTAAAATCACTGAGACTTGTTTAAAATAATTTAGTTTTGACTTGCAGACACCAGTTAATCAAATCCCACAAAGTGAAAATGCACTATGATAAATCAGAAATATATTTGATATCTTGATTTAAATGATTTAAAGATTTCTAATTGGAGACAACCAGATAGGAAAATACAAAGATTATAGCATCTCAACAACTAAATATAGAATGGGTTTCACCAGTTCAAAATAATTTGTCTATTGATTCTGCTTCAAAAAAATTGTACATTATTTGCATTCCCAGTCTTATTATTTTCTGAAAATCTAACCTCCTATTCGCCCCCCCCCCCTTGCCAACTGATTTTTCAAATATTTATCCAATACATTTGAAGAGTCATTACTCTTCATTTACTCGTTATAACCATTTCTATTTCTCTGACAGAAGGTAAAATATTTAATTGAGTTTCCTTATTGGCAAATTAAATATCTTAAACTATAGTTCGCCTGTTTATTTCATTTTATATTATACCGCTCTAGCACGGGCTTTATTCTAATTGTCGACAGTATGGAGGTGATTGTTTGTCCCAACTCTCTACCGCCTTTCCGTAGTTTACCCTTCCACTCCCCATGGTATAGAAATGTTGACTTTGACTGTACTGTTCCTGTTCACCGCACCACCACAGTCATGTTGTTAACCCTATGCGATGCGGAGGTAAACATCGTTTGCTAGCTCACTAACCGCTATCGTGTTATCACAATCCTCTTTGGAGCCCCCCGTGGTATTGCAGTGACTATCTTTGCCGCTTGCTCTATTGTTACTGTGCTACTGCGGTTCCTCCTCTGGCCGGTGGGGGTACCGTGGTAATTGCCTTGTGAACCGCTAACCGCTTCCACTGTCTGCTCACCACACTATCACGATCACTTGCTTTACCTCACCGTCAATCTCCTTACCACTCAACCGCCAGCTATGTTTTGTTCCTCTGCGGTATGGCGGTCTAACTGTTCCTTGTTGTTAACTCACCACCCACTACGCTACTGCATTCTATGTTTTGACCGTGCACGGTGTGGCGGTAAGCTTTATCATGACTGTGCATAATCGTCACCGCTATACCACGAGCCACTTTACAAAAGGTCGTGGTAAAGCGGTGAAGGCTATGAAGGGTAAACGATGGCAGTATAAGGTATTTTAACATTATGAATGGGGTATGGAATTATTTTTTATGGAAAGGTAGGGAAATAATGGGTTCAAACGGGTAAAACCCCTTAGAATTTTTTATGAAATTTTTGGTTTTAATAGGGTGTCCTTGTTGTTTTTCCTAATTGAAGATCAAGCACTTGTTGCGAGAGAAGTTTGATTTGTGTCATCACATTGTCTTGCAGATCAGGAGGTGGAGTAAACATGTTTTGAGGGGGTTGGGGTGTTTGATTGATGGGTGGAGTGTTGGTGGGATTTTGCTGCAAGGTTTGTTGTTCAATTAATGTCTGCATTTACTGCTGAGCCAACAACTCTTTTCGTTGGTCGTGTTGTTCTTGCTTTTTGTTGTGCTTGATATTCTTGCAGGGCTTGTTAATATGCTTGTTGCTGGACTGCTTGCAATTGTGCTTGGTATTGAGCTTGTGCTTGTGCTTGTTAAGCTTTATATTGGGCTTGAGCTTGCGCATGTGCTTGTTGGGTTGCCTATGCAGCCTGAGCAACCTGTGTAGCTTGTGCAGCTTGAGCTACTTGTGTATCTTGGGTGACTTCCTATTGTTGTAGTAAAGCCTGGGCTTGGGAAAATTGTTGCACTTGTTGTGTCGCTAATTGTGCTTATGCTTGTTGAGCAGCTAGTTGTGTAGCTTGTTGATTTTGGATTTGCTAGAGTGCCTTTTGATAAGCGGCTTGTCAAGCTGCTTGCAACGTGATGCTAAATGAGTTTGCCATGTTGAGTGATTTTTATTATATCAATCATGTGGCTAAATGGATAGTTCCAACATGTTCGGGTGGGCGGGTTTATGCTAGAAAAGGTCTTATTTTGTACCTTATCATGTTGAATCATTCTAGACTACATTTTATCGATGATCTCTTAAGAGCTCTAAGTGAGAAAAAATGGAAAAATTTGATGAGATTTTCTTGGAAACCATGGAACTCAAAACTATTATGTATGAAGTTACAAGTTCATATAGGGTCCCTCTACAATAACCTCTCTCAATTTTTCATATCTCCAATCCATTTGCATGTGGTGACAATTTTTTGCATGTTGCAAAAAGTTTCAAATGCATACACTGTAAAGGTACGAGGTGGAATAATTTTCATTTTGTTCGTCATATTAGGCAAGGTCTTATTTCTCACCCCATCATGTTGGATCATTTTTGGCTACATTGTACCAGCAATCTCTTAAGAGCTCTAAGTGTGAAAAAGTGGCAAACTTTGACAAGCTCTTTCTCAAAAATCATGGCACTTAAAATTTTTTTGTCTAAAGTTATAGGGTCACATAGGGTCCCTCTATGATAACCTCTCTTATTTTTTCATATCTCCAACCCATTTTCCCATGGTGACAATTTTTCAGGTGATGAAAAAGTGTCATATGCATTGAAGAAAAATTTGCAAGGTGGCATAATTTTTTTAATATTCATTGTGTGACCAAACCGACAATTCTAACACATCCGAGTGAGTGGTTTTATGCTAGGCAAGGTCCTTTTTTGTACCCTATCATGTTAGATCATTCTAGGCTATATCAGACGATTTCTCTTAAGAGACCTAAGTGTGAAAAAGTGGCAAACTTTGATGATCTCCTTCTTGAAAACCATGGCACTTAGAAATGTTATTTATAAAGGTACATGATTTTATGGGGTCCCTCTATAATAACCTCTCTTAGTTTTTCATACCTCCAATCCATTTGGTCGTGGTGAAAGTTGTTTTGCTCCCCCAAAAACCGTCAAATGCATACAGTATAAAGTTACAAGGTAGGCTAAAAAAAATTTTGTTCTTCATGGGACTAAACCGTTAGTGCCAACACATCCAGATGGGAACTTCTATGCTAGGCATGGTCTTGTTTTGCACCCCAACTCTCTCAAAAATTTTGGCCTACACTGTGTCAATGCTTTTTGTTAAGATCCCTAAGTGCAAAAAAATGTCAAACTTTGACGTGATGTTTCTCAAAGTTGATGGCACATACAAATATTCCAACTAAACCTATAGGTGCATGTGAGGCCCCTCTACAATATCCTCTCTTAGATTTTGAATACTTGAAACCATTTCATCATGGTTCAATTTTCTCTGTTGCCTCAAAAAATGTCAGATACATGTAATGTGAAGTTGCAGGGTAGCCTAATATTCATTCTATGTGGCATGGGGCTGAACTGTCAAACCCAACATGTCTGTGCGGGAATGTCTATGCTATACATGGTCCTGTTTTTCACCCCAACTCTCCCAAACATTTTGAGATACACCATATCATCTCTTTCTCTATGGGTGGAGATAGCACAAGGGAAGTTTGTGTTAAGCCAAAAGACCATTATATAGCTAGAGTCTATTGGAACTATGGTTTTCTATTCAGTAATAGAAATTTCCTTGTTTGCATAGAGAAACAATATCTAGTTCAATCATAATTGTAGTATGTATTAGAAATGTTGTCATTGATGTCAAATATAACAAGATTATCATTGATGTCATGTTACACAAGATTCTTATTATTGATGTCAAAGGAATCTTCAATGTGAGGTAATAGAGAACATATGATTATTGGAAAGGAGAGGTTTCAATATGAAAAGGAATTCATGCAATAAATACAATATATATAGTTGTGGAGCAATAATACACACTTATATATGAAATTATGAAGCAATGAAGAGTATATAATGATGGCTGACTTCCCTTTCATTATGGTGCTTTCTTTCAAAGACATTCCTTATAATATGGAAGTCAACTATAAAGTTATGTAATTCTAATGGTGTCTGACTATTCAGCAATGGGTATTTATCAATAACATTTTTATACTAATGTTGATCGCCTTCTTTATGAAGGTATATATTTATAATGCTTTAATTTACCCAAGTTAGAAGAAAATAGAAGATCAAAAGTGCAGCAATTTATCTATTCATTATAGTGCAAAAGTTAATATCAATAAAAGCAATCCTATATTAATTACCCAATTTAAATTGTATAAGACAAAAGGCATAAATTAATAAGGGCGACGATTAAAATTTATTATAAGGAAGTGAATGTAAAGGGTGGTGTTTAACAGGCAGTGAATCTAAGGGGCAGCGACTATCTTTAAGGAAGTTTTGAAGATAAGTAAAAGATTTTAAATGTAATTATCCCTAAACAAATGTGGATATTTATGAAGGCAGCACTTAGGAAAAAAATTAAATAAAAATATTAAAAGGCAGCACTAAGATTAAAATAAGTTAGTGACGTGTTAATAACAGAATAAGCAACAATTTATTTTTGAAGAAACATCACTCTTTGAAAAGTATGTCACTCTTCACAAAAGAATAAAGATATATAGTTTGTGGTTTAAATTTGATGGAGAGAAGTGTGAGGTGAGAGGAATATAATTCAATGATATAATCTGATAAAGAGAATATCAAGGACAGGCTTAGATAAAGAGTACTTTAGATTCATATTGAAGGATGTATGCAACCCACATGTAAAGGATAAGTGCGGGTAGATATAAAGAACACGTGTGGTATTTAAGATCATATTTGAAGGAAGTAATTGCCATGAATATGATTAGTTTTTAGAAGAAGAGAGTACATATAGATGATCACTTTGTAAAGGACAGAGTACTTGATTTGGATCAAATTTGTGGAAAAAGAGAGTACATGTAGATGATCACTTTGTAAAGGAAAGAGTACATAACTTGAATCAGATTTATGAAAAGATCAACATCTATTGCAAGGGTAAGACACAAGAAGATAGAGTGTATGTGTTGAGCAGATTTGAATGAAGAAATTATAAGATAGAGTGTATGTGTTGAGCAGATTTGAATGAAGAAATTATAAGAGGAAAATTTGTATGAAGAGAAAATAAGAGGTAGATTTGCATGTGAAGGAAAAGTGAAGAGATTATCATATGGTGGTTTATGTGAATATCATTCGATGAAAGATATTTCAATCATGAAAAGACAATCATGAAAATGAAATCATAGAGAGAATAAATGAAGAAGATTGTAATGTCCATCATCCATTGAAAAAGCAACATATTAAGGGTGGAATCTTGTTTTGTTGTAGAAGTTGGGGCTTCCTAAATGAGAGATTGTTGTCTCTAGCCAATTTGGTTCTTAGTTGTGAGGGTTGGTGTCTCTAGTAGGTTGGTTCCTATGAATTGAGGGGAATGGTATCTCCTATGGATTGGTGACTAGAAAATTGTAAGATATTTCTATATATATAGTGATATTTTAATGTGTTTTTCTCCCATAAGGGTTTCCATGCAAATATCATGTGTTATTTTGTTCCTCTTATGTGCATGATTATTAATGTTAAGTAAATGATGTTGATCAAGTTTTAAATATGGTATTAAGTTTTAAAAAGTAAATATTATTATTATACTGATTCACCCCCCCTCTCAGTATAAGTGTGTGTTTTCTTCAAGAATTATTGAAATATGTGTAGGAATATGTGTAGGAAATATGATAACATGTGATATTTGTAACAATTTTATAGTTACTAACAATGAACTTTATGTAATTATTCATTTATTCAATTCATCATTTGTAGTAGAAATATGGATAACAATGGTAAAATAAGATTTGCATTAACCAAAATTACATAAGGCCATACAACATTATATGTTGATAAAAGTATATAACATATCCAATAAAGTCATACAAGCTTGCAAAAAATCCATATGGACATAAAATGTCACATATCCATAGTACAAAACATATGTTCAAAAAAGGCACGTAGGCATACAAAAAAGGACCCTAATACATATTCATTTCCCACTAGGGGAAGTAAATAGATCATGAGCTACCTTTGACTATCAGTTGGATGGAGATGAATGTGATGTTGGTTTCTTTCGAATGCGCTCACTCATCCTCCTCTCTTCACTTCTCTAAGGTTCCAACTGATACAATATTTAAATTATAGACATTAATATATAAAAAATGAATTATGGAATGGCACATAATAGAATAATCACTTAGCACAAACAAATAATTAGCATGCTCATCCTCAACAAGGGCACGCTCATGATCTAGAGTGACAAGCCCCTATAGAAAGCATCAAGATAGCAATTAAACTACATACTAGTATCATTAAAATTTTCAATAATAAATAAATAAAAGAGAAGGTAATATGAAATTTACTAATTTGTCGCATAACTCTATCAAAGGATTAGAACTTACTACTATTGCAACAACTCCATGGTCCATTGTGCGACAAACATCGAGAGGACTATGTGATGTCATCATTTGAAAATGAAACAACAAATGTAGTTCAATTACCAAAACTACCTTACATTATTTTACAACACCATTAATGAATAAAGGTTACCTGAGTGAAATTTTGTTGATGATGAGAAGAGAGAGGTGTTGATGTTGAAGTTCCATCACCAAATTATTTGACATCCAAAGTGAGTAATGAGATAATCATTCATGTAAGGTTCAACTATTCACATATAATAATTATTTCTTTAATACTAGTTACATACATGTGGACTTGATGACGTAAACATATAGGGGTCTACGTGAATGGGGCACATATCATCAACACTCTGACCTTGAAATTTCATCATATTCATTATACTAATTTATTTATTCTTAGATTTCAAAATAAATTTAATAAATTAAATTAAATTAACTTGTTACAATTTACCTAAGTATCAATGCCAAATGTTTCATTCAATAAGGCATCTATCATACCCACCTATTGTGCAACCGATGTATCCTATGTAGTTGCATCTTGAGCACTCTCATGGTCATATGTGCAAACAACTTTGCAAGAGTGAAAATGGTGTACTAGAACTCTAGGCCTAGAAGACTTACCCACATTAGGCTCTACTAAAGGCCTCACACACTATACAAGGCTTTGAGTGAGTGAGATAATCAAGTCCCATGTGTCCACCTCAACACTATCCTTCACAATGGAAGGAACAATCACATACTCCTCCACAAGTCTAGCCAAGGGTCTCAGTGCCAGTTGTGGATTATGTTGTTCTCTCACTCTATCATGTGTGGATCCCTCGCTCTGTCATGTGTAGAGCCCTCACATCTACCCTAAAAGTCTAATTAGTCAAAATAATTTAGAATCTTATTGAGGACAAACTCGCAATAGAGTTTCATCAAAAATGATTGTGGAACCTCATATTTATTGCATAGAGGTTGGTCAAAAACCATCCACCACCTATCCCAAAAATTATTTTTAATTAATTCATGGTGGCACCAATGGATGGGGAACATCCTACATGCAACTGATAAAGGTTTATTGGTTCTTGGGTATGTTAAAAGGGCACACAAGTTGACTTTTCTAATTTTCTCTTTCTTCACTTGCACATAGGAAAGTCCACTTGCATAAAATCATTTTAATTCCCCCCTCTTATTCGACCAAAAATTAAGTTGTGCACTCATTGCTCCTACACTAGATACAATAGACATATCCAATAAAATTTGTGCACTCATTGCTCCTACATCAGATAAAAGTATATAATATTTCCAATAAATTCATACAAGCTTGCAAAAAAACCATATGGACATAAAATGTCACATATCCATAGTACAAAACATATGTTCAAAAATAGCATGTAGGCATACAAAAAAGGACCCTAATACATAGTCATTTCCCACTAGGGAAAGGAAATAGATCATGAGCTACCTTTGACTTTCGGTTGGATGGATATGAATGTGATGTTGGTGTCTTTTGAATGTGCTCACTCATCCTCCTCTCTTCACTTCTCTAGAGTTCCAACTGATACAATATTTAAATTATAGACATTAATATATAAAAAATGAATTGTGGAATGACATATAATAGAATAATCATTTACCACAAAAATATAATTAGTATGCTCACCCTCAACAAGGGCACGTTCATGATCTAGAGTGACAAGCCCCTATAGAAAGCATCAAGATAGCAATTAAACTACATATGAGTATCATTAAAATTTTCAATAATAACTAAATAAAAATGTGGAACTTTTTAGTAGCTTTTAGGGAGGTTATTCTTCCATATATAACTTGGGAGGTTCACAATGGGGAAAGTGTGCACTTTTGGAAAGACTCATGGAATGGGTATCCCTCTCTGACTTCAATTAAAGAGTTACTTTTGGTAGAACAAGCTTTAACGAACATGTGGGGCAGCAAGCTGAAGGATTATGTTGATAATATTGAGCCTATTTCAGGGAAAGTGGTATGGAAGGATTTGTTGAATCCAAATATAACACCTAAACAGAGAAATTCCCTACATAAAGTTCTACAAGAGAGGTCGGTGTTCATTTTAGGAGGATGAGATAAGTTAATTTGGGAACCCTGTAAGGATGGTAATTACACAGTAAAGCAAGGTTACAAGTCCCTTACATCAAATTTGCCTCAAATTTAATCTCAAAGCACATATTACTTTTGTTGGAGCTCAATGACTTTGCCTAAGGTGGGTAGCTTTGCATGGCTTGCTCTATGCAAAATAATATTGACAAGTGATAAACTGAATAAGTTAGGTTTTGTTGAACCTTTCAAGTGTGTACTTTTCCAAGAATTTTTTGAGTCAGTAGATCACTTATTTGTGGGGTGTGAGTTGGCAAAGGAGTGTTGGCAACTCATTAAGTCCAAGTTGAATATATCTTTTACATTGCCTTTGTCTTTATGGGATTTATTTATGGCCTGGCCAGTATTATTTAAATCATCTTTTTTTGCTTGTATATGAAGAGTTGCTCCAATTCTTGTAATCTGGAATTTGTGGTGGGAAAGGAATAAATGAATCTTTAGACAATAGTTCTAGTCAATTCAGTAGATTAAGAATAAGATAGAAAAATCAATCTCAAAGGTAGTTAACTCATATGTTCAAGGCCATAAGAATGTATCTTCATTGTTCACAACTTGGGATAGTTGAATTTTACAAAATTGGGAGCTTATATCTCTACCTTTCAAAGGGGTCAACTGATACCTCCACAGTCAAAGATTGATAGAAGTAAGGTTCAATGGAAACCTCCTTCAAAAGGTTTTTTCAAGCTTAACTTTGATGGATCGTCAAGGGGGAACCCAGGCTTGTCAGTTGTAGGAGTAGTTATCAGAAATTGGAAAGGTTCTATGTTGGCAGTTAAAGCAGTTCACTTGCCAAATATCACTAATAATATTGTAGAGGGACCAACATTGGTTCAAGGTTTGCAGTTAGCAAGATCCATGTACATTCTCAAACTGCATGTTGAAAGTGATACTTTGATTATAATTAACGCTTGTAAGGGAACAAAAATACACAATTGGAGATTATGATATGTATTGGAGAAAGCTTGGAAGGCAATGGACTCTCTTCATGAAATCTAAATTACACATACATACAGGGAGGACAACAAACTAGCTGATAGAATTACAAATATGGGATGTGATGGTCAAGATCTTGAGGTAGTAGGACACCAAGAGATTGTAAAGCAATATCCTCAACTGTTAGAGATTATAATTGATAAAGAAAACTAAGCTACATTGTTTACGCACTTCATCGGGGTATAGTAATGGGAAAATTGGATGATACTCGTGTCATAGCTTGCCTAGATGGCTTAACAATTATATTGGGATATTTTTGTGTCATAATTCATGATGATAATGGTATTTGAAGTCCGTCATTTGTTTGTACACTCGATTGGAAAAAGTGTTGGTTAATGATTACATTGTGCTTGACAAAGTACATCACCTTCTTGTAGATGCATTTTGCTTTTGTCATCAGCATGTCAAGGGATTTGAAAGGCAGACCTTTTGATATGCTTATAGTAGCACTGTCTAATTATGGACATGTGTTGCTTCATAACATTTTATTTAATTTTTGTGTTTTGCAAGTACAAGGTGCTATGATGATTTGGAGTGTGGCACAAAAAGTGGGGTTGGGAAAACAAGTTTTCGCATGAGCTATTACAAGTTATATCTATGGAAAATAAAATGGGTTCTCCTCATGAAAACAAAATATTCATCTTCAATAGAAAAGTAGATTTGCACATGATTATATTGGATATAAAGGGAGGTGCTTGTTATGCTATATTCATTCAAAGGTCTATTTTTCAACTATCATTTTGAGAGTGCTAATTGTTTGTGTGTTGGATAGTGGCAAGATGGCTCTAAAGCATTGGAATCAAAGAGTAAACATGGCGGTGCAACCTTGGGAGAAACCTTTTGAGGAATACCTTTCTCACGACTATCTGAAGTTGGTGTAAATTTGAATTTCCCTAGGGTTGAAGAAGTAGTTCGTATAGTGTTTGGAATGGAGGTGATGAGCTCACATT
The DNA here is from genome assembly GCA_007115665.2 of Sequoiadendron giganteum. Classification (NCBI taxonomy): domain Eukaryota; kingdom Viridiplantae; phylum Streptophyta; class Pinopsida; order Cupressales; family Cupressaceae; genus Sequoiadendron; species Sequoiadendron giganteum. The sequence goes on from CM021101.1 coordinate 820,132,928, forward strand.
CCAAAAGAATTATATTCCCATCTCAGGTTCTTTATATTTTTCTTTTGAATATCATGTATTTACTACAATCGTTTTGAGAGTTAAGGCTAATTGCAAAGCAATTTTTCAAACCCCAATTTATGCAAAATGATGCTCTGCTAGTTGTGGTTCAAGGTTACAATATTTTTAATGGGGGTGGGGATATAGGAGGTTTTTTTCCTAGGAATTTTATCAAGCATCGCCATGGCATTGAATAAATATATTACTTTATCAAGCTAGATCTGCAATATAAATGTGATAGTAGGTTATTGAATGCTTTGAGGAAGAACTGTAGAAAAAAAATGTGTGAATATGGATATGGCTATTAAGGAAAATTATTATGATATTTCCTTCCTTAATGTGCATTCTTCACTCTCCTCTGAACGGTTCTCGTGTTGGGGTGAGAGGGCGATGGATTTCCTCTGTTCCAAACGTAGATTGTGGGGAACCTAGGGTTGATCCAAATGCAAACTGTGGGGAATCTTGGTTGTTCCTGGTAATGTAGGAAATGTTATCATTGTAGCTTGCCCATGCCTGGCTAAGGAGGTTCAAACAATAAATGAACCAGGTGCAGGGTATGGTTTGAATGCTCATGGTTTGCATAATCAAGTTGAACCAACTACAGGTTATGGCTCGCAAGCTCATGGTTTGTAAGATCAATTTAAACTAGTTGCAGGGTCTTTTTTCTAGTGGTTTACAAGCTCGAGAGAACATTGAGGCTCAGGATGAGAATTCAATCCAAGTGGAATGAATCGAATAACATTTAGATCATTAACAAGCAACGTTTTGGAAATTTTGCATGAAACTTGGTTTCAAGAACACTGATATAATGAAAGGAATGAAGATGGTTAATCTACAGGATCTGGTTTCTTTTGAATTTTGAAAAACGAAGGCACAAATATGTTTTAAATTTTGTATTCCCATCTGCATTGTAAGCAAAAGAATGATTTTATGGGCAATTAGGGAACTGGTGTAAAATGTAGGGAACTGGTATAGAATGTAGCAGATGTTACTCTAGATGATACACATCCTATGTATAAACTGTATCATCTAGAGTAACATCTGCTACATTCTATACCAGTTCATTGGTTCTTGGGTTTTTGAAAAGGGCATACAAGTTGACTTTGCTAATTTTCTCTTTCTTAACTTGCACATAGGAAATTCCACTTGCATAAAATCATTTTAATTCCCCCCCTCTTATTTGACCAAAAAATAATTTGTGCACGCATTGCTCTTACATCAGATACAATAGACTATAGGATTCAACAAGGCCTCTCCTATGAGGGTGTGTTGCAGTAGTATCATTTAACCTTGCAATCAATTATTCAAGTTCTGTTTTTTTGTTTTCTATTTTATTTAAAATATTTTTTTGTGTTCCTATAGGATGTCTATGAATTGAGAGATGAGTTTGATGTTTTTCTTGTTCATGAGGGTCTTCATGAGGAGGTGATTGATAATTTTCAATATTCGGAGATGGAGATTCATTTCCTGGAAGTTAAAAGAAATTTTAATTAAAAAACCTAATTCAATCTACAATCTAATTCAAATTTGAAACTAAAAAACTAGAAATTCATGCCTCTTTCACCTTTGCAACATCTTGGCGGCATCCTTGTGAAGAATCAAAAGCTCCAAGTGAAAAAAATGGATTGTTTTTGGCAAGTGCGGGTTGAGAAGAGTTAAAACAGAGAAGTCCAAAACATGAAAAGGGTAGAATGAAATGGTTTTCGCCATGGATTTTTTATTCACTTTTCAATTTGGCGAGTGCCAAATGGGCAATTTCATGAAATTTGTAAAAGGCATCTTTTTTGTGTAAAATATTGGTGCACATACCGCTACATAAATCCTTAATTATACATTATAGTCAATTTAAGGCTTACAACTTGGGATATACTTTATGTGACTTCAAAAATATATATACTATAATTCTTAGTTTAGACTCTTGTGCAATGATAGTATAATTCCAACTAAATTAGAGGTTATATATATTGTGTATCACAATGTATAGGGATAGTGAGATTGTGACCATTTCTATTATTGTGTTGAGATACCATAAATAACACTAGGCACTATTTTTCTCAAAAAGTGAGTAAAAGTGCTACCACCCCTAATTCAATTAATCGGGCTAGTATCACTTCTTAGGTCCTCTTCTCTACAAGGATAATATTCCATCAAATATTCCCTTTCTCGACTAGATTTTTCTAGGAGAGTAGGAATTGTTTGACATATAACATTAGTATGGGTACATCACATGTGTTGTTATAAGTCACTCCATCTATTTTTTTGTGATCCAATTTATAATACCTCAACAAATAAAATGATGCATAATAGAAATGGAAAAATACAAATATATATTAATAAAGGCTGTAAAACACTTTTAATTTCTCATTTGCCACAAAATTTTGATCCCTATGCACCTATGAAGATATCCTATTTTGTAGCCAATGAAGATATCCTATTTTGTAGCCAATGTGGTTCTAACAAGTACTTATGGATGTCTTTTATAATAGGGTTGAAGTATTGGTTTCAACTATGCATATGATAGATTTTGTGCAAAAGGATCCTATACTTGCATGATAGCATTTACGCAGTTGGGTGATTTTCATCAATATTAAGACAACTATCAATTAGCTCTTTGTGATTAGTAGGTCATCTCTATCTGGTTATATATATTGTTGTTGCATGTTCCTAAAACCCTTTCTTATCCATTGTTTTAACTTAAATAGTCATTATGTATCTCATGATTATAGTGTCTCATTGGACATCATGGATTTAGTGATCTTAGAGTGTCTCATTTGATTATTTATTTTAATTGATATATTTTCTCACTTATTTAGGCCTTAAATAAGTAGAAAGTGTTTCACTTGTAAATCCAAAATTCATAGATGTGTCATATATTTAAATATTTGATGATCATGGGTCACATTAAATTATCATATTAAATCTATATACATGCCACATGAAAATTTTAAAGAACTGATCATATATGATTAGGATGTTTAAGTTGTATACACAAGTTGAAATATTTTATACATTCTCTTGATTGATAGATACCTTGATGCTCTTCCAATATGAAACACTAGTTTTTTATGAGTAATTTAAGAATTGGTTAGTCCCAATGAGTTAAGTCTCTATCTAGAGAATTATTGTGAAAGTGTATCAAATTAATGGAAGATTGCATTCAATTCTATCTCCATTTTACTAAATATCTAATAATTCAAGCTTATTAAGAAATTTTAAAACTTTGTTTACTTAGATGGTTATAAGGAAAGACTCGTTAATGTTGTTTTTAAATAATCATGAATTTGGGGCATTATAGATACAACTTTTAATGTCCTATTTTATTGAAACTTAGAAGGGTAAGACCAAAGGGTTGTAGTAAATATTTAGTTGACTATAATTGATGAGGATGATGGTATGTCAAGCTTGATTACACTATCCACCAAATTTCAAATTTGTAGATGTGCATTTGTGCCTGTAGACATGGAAAATTTACCAACACACTTGATCCCAACTACTAACATCATTTCATCCTAAATCACCTTCTCAACTTGTCATCACTTTTCATCCCTTAATTAAATAAATCATTATTTATTTGATTAAGTCATTCTTCCTTGTTGATTGAATTAATCAATTTAATTTAATTAACCGTAAATCTTTGTTCATTTAAATAATTCCTTTTATTTAAATTAAGTCTCTAAAGTCCTTTTAATTTATATTTAATAAATTAAACCTTATTTAATTTAATCTAACATTATCCCCTTTAGTTAAATAAATCAAATCATTTGTTTAATTAAACCTTTCTTCTCAATTTTGATTTAAATCAATTCATAAATTGAAGTCAAAATTGTCACATCCCCTAATCTCCCATTAAATTAATTAACCTTCGATTAATTTAATCCTAATCCATGTCACATCATGTAGAGAATGCAACTTGCACAATAAATCATTTATTTTGATTTATCAAATACCTATTTTCTCTCAACATGGAATAAGGAGGGGAATATTCTTCCAATTTTGAAAATCTCTCCAAGTGGATTTGTACATCCAACAAGACATTCATTCCTCTTACATGTCCTTGTGCATTGAGCCAAGTGGCATTTAATTCATTCTTTTTCCCTCTTACATTTCATTTCACAAATTTGAATTTCCACCTAATATCATTTATTGTGCACGATCACCAAAATGTGCTCAAGCTTCCTCCATTCACATTCTGACAAGTGGCACTTGTCCATTGAATGATCCCACATTGCTCAATCTTTCTCATTCTTACAATTTTGAAATCTATAAATAAGAGGCTCTTCTCCTCAATCATCATCCATAATTTGAGAGATAAATTATTATCTTCACATTAGAGCAATTTAATCTATTTCTTGAGCACTTACCATCACCATAGCTAGGTTATTGCAAGTTTTCTCAAAGAATCATCTTGTTCTTCATCAACAAAGTGGATCAATCTCCATCATATCATCAAGATTACAAAGGAGTTGGGAAAGGGCCAATTTCTATACATAATTGGCACCAATTCCCCCATGGGATTAAGTGTTTGCATTACTTGAATAGGATTTAACTTAGTTTCTTGTTTTTTTCTTAATTTCATTTCTTATTTTGAGAATTGTAGATGGATTTCATGGGGAATCCTTTTTCTTACTTGCATTTCAATCTAATAATGTGCTTTTTTGCCATATTTTTGCAAGTATAGGATTGGGGTTCACATTTTCGCGTCAGGAGGGAAAATCTCAAGTTTTAATCACATTTTTTCAAGAAAAATTCTATGGTTGTTTTGTTTTTTTGTAGGCTCCAGGAAACTCAACCGTTGACTATCAAGCGGCACAATATTGGAATGCTTGAAGTTCCAAACTCTGTCGTTGAGCTCTTCCCACCTGAAAATTCAAATTTTCAAACTCAACTATCGGCTTTTCAAATTTCAAACTCCATTGCTGCGCAACAGAGCCGCAATCACAGTCTTTGTTTCACTGCAGAGCGTCATCAGAAATTAGCGGTGCTATATTATGTCATTGGAGTTTCTAAACTCCACCACACCTGCTAACAACACCGCTGGGTTAAAGTAAAAAGTGCAAATTAGTTTAATTTTGACACGTGCTTTTTAAATCTTGACTTTTTGGACTTCTGACTTGTTTGTTGTCTCTATGTTTTATGGTTTTAATCAGTTTTTGCAGGTTAGGGTAAGGAGGAAAATGAAGTTGAAGGTTGTGTTATGGAATCATCATCACAATGTACCAAGTGTTTTTCAACACTTTAGTGTTTATTCAACACTTTTAGAGAAAGCATAATCTTCCTTAATGAGGAACTTGTTACCTTCATGCTTTTAGGAAACACTAAATTTCTTTTGGGCTCTAAAAAGAACACTACAAAAATCTTCAAATTTTTACAAACAAAGGGCTAAAAATAACTTTAGGACAAACTCACTAGATTGGGTTTGAGGATTAACAATTGAACAAGGAAAATTTCATATTTCCTTTGGTGCTTAAAAAGAATTCACTTTTGCTTTGAAGGATTAAAATGAACAAGTGTTTTCTTGTCTTGTAATTACTTACCCAAGGTAATATCACTAAAAAGATGTATGCGCTTCTCTCACGCTTTATAGCAATCTTGAGAATCAAAAGTCTCGGTAGTGATCTTAAGTTGTGTAAATAATTTCCTTCACATTTCATTTGGGTCTTAAAAAATTGAACCAATCTTGCGAGTGTGAGTGTGGCATATTGAGAGTGTTCTCCCTTTGTTTTTCAATGAAGGTCGATATGCTTGCTCGCTTTTGTTTATCTTAGAGGGCCTGCCTTGTGGGAAAAATTAATCACCCAAGGGAATGACCCAACCAGGAACACGCTAAGGACAAGCGACTTTCAACCGGTATATAAGTGTGGATTCTCGAGGAAAGTTCAAGAATCACGAGGATTATTCTAATGAGAAGGGCAGCAATGGTCTCTTGTCGCATGGATAGTCCCCCACGAATGGAATGCCCGCATTAAAACCTTTGTTTAGCAAAGGCCAAAATCCTTAACTATTTATTAGTGCAAAATGTCATGTCCTTTGAAGCCGCCCCACGTATACATGCGATTATGTTGTAGAGATGAAAAGTATTCCATGGGAGATTCATGGGTATTGATGCTTGGTTGACCCAAGAAGCGAGTGCACTATAAGGGGGAGCCTATGTGGTCAAGCATCTAATCATCTGCACTAAATATGTACAGCTGGATTTATCCAAGTGGGATCCCAACACATATTGTATCTTCATCCTAGGGTTGTACATGTTCTTGGAATCGAAAACATATTGCTTTCATCGAAAACATTTGAAAACAAACATCCACAAGAACTTCAAAATTTTAAACCCTTTGCAAGAAGCAAATACCCTTGACGAATTCAAATACTCTTGCTTGCCCTAGGGATTTTATCCTTAGAGGCTTCTAAGTACTTGGACTTAATCAAAAAAATTTCTCTCTAAAGTCAACCTAGGAAACTATGCTCTTGAAACCTTGATTTTCACACAATGGACCTTGTGGAATGAAACGGAATTGAGACATAGACATTTAGTTTAAAATTTTAATCAAGAAATTATTTGTGGTAAAATAAATTCATTAAGCAAAGATAAATACAATTGACCCCACACGTGTGTTCTCTCAAATGATTTCCCACAAAATCAAAATCCGCAAGCCCAAATTCAAAAATCTTAGTCCAAGGGACCGTGAAAAACGTCTTTCAAGGCTTCACGAGCTAAGATAAAGGTTGGTTTACAACTTTTACAAGAAAGATTCAAGGAATAACCCTAACTTGTATGAGTTTTATTATCATAAAAATCCCAATCTCTTTCTAAGGTTTTCTTTTCTCATATAGGAAGTATGGCATGTTCTTCAAAATCAGGGGCTTCTAAGAAGGAGTTTTATCTAGGTCAAGTCTAGGATCAAAATCATCACTCGCACCCATCTCTGAAACATCAAAATCAAAAATCATCTCACCAACAAACTCTTGGGAACTTTGAAAGCATCATCATGCTAAACTTTTAGGCAAAATAAAAATCATCTTGTTTGACTTAACACACTTAGTCAAATTATCAATCCTTGTGGACAATTTTACCTCTTGATAAAAATCCAACATCTTGGGGTCTAGGAGTTCGTTATCTTGTTTTCTTAACACACCTAGCCAAATTATCCTCTTGTGCACGAGTTTTCTCTAGGATAACACAACTTCCTAGAGTTTACAAGTCTAAAATCACTTTGTTTGACTTAACACACTTAGTCAAATTATCCTCAATCAAAATCCAATCAAATCAAGCCCTAAATTTTAGCTTTTCCCCGAGGTTCTTCAAGAGTTTTCATCATCTGTGTCATCCACCTTTCATTTTCATCATCACTTTGATCCTTAATCTATCCTAGTTCTTCTCTTTCTGTACCTGAAGTTATATCAGTTGATCTTTATTTTATGGTGCAAACAAGATCTCAACACAAGAAGAATATGGAAATTGCCAAAGAAACATCAACTTCAAGTGATCTAAGTCAAACAGCTCCTGAAATGAATCCTAGTGGAGCAAGCAATCCCCCAAGCAACTTTCCTCTATCATCGCAAGATCCTCAAGAAGATGGTCATGTGGAGGACATCACCGACAATGAGATTACACAAGAAGAAATCCTAGAGATGGTGTGAAACCCTAAGAATCATCAAATTGTCAATGCTATGATGAGGCTATATCCCTCCCAATACATGCTTGAGTTCGCAAAAGAAGGGGCTAAACTCCCTTTTGACTATGACCTAAGCACTATTGTGTAAATATCTCTTGGGATCATGCCCTCAATCTCATCCATGCTTAAACTTCAAAGTGTCACTCAAGACATCCCGCAGATCATAACACCCATTACAACTGCCCCACCAATTGTTAACAAGGGAAGTGTAATGCTTCAAGAAATCCAAAAACATCCCCTTATAAACAATCAGGGGTTGAATGCAAATACCACACTAGATCAATCCATCCTAGTAAATCCATTACATCTATATGTCCCTCTCACATTCCATGATTCTTCCAATCCAACCTCTTATCATGCAACACCGATCTACCCTCTCGACATAGAAACCTCTCTCTCGATCTCATAAGGAGAAGGTGACTTGTTTGGAGTAGGGGGAATCTTGGATCCATCATCATCCCTTCAAGGAATTGGACCACCTATCTTTCCACCATTTCCACCCCTATCACTTGCATCCACATCACCCCTTGGGTTGGGATTTCCTCCTCTTCCTGCCATCAATCAATCAAATTAGAACACTCTATCAAACCCACCTGTCTTTCCATCGATATCACAACAAAAGATGGAAACCATCTAGGAAACCTCAACAATCAACACATCCTCTACATCTCAAGGCATGGTTTCCCAGGGACCAAGCATCTCGATCACACCATCCATAGCTCAAACCCCGATCATCAACATGACCATTCCACTCATCACAATGGTCCACACCCTTCCCAATCCATCACCATTACCACCAAAGCACAACATGGAAAATTCATTTAGCATCATGTTGTAAGCTGCTCGACAAACTGCCCAACAAAAATCACTCCAAAACCAACAAGTTGCACAACTAGCTGCTCAGCAAGTGCAAGTGCAATTAGCAGCACAACAAGCACAATAGGCACAACACGCTGCACAAGCCCAAGCCTTACTAGAGCAACAACAAGCTATGCAATCCGCTCAAGTTGCACAAGTCACACAGACCACTCAAATTTCACAAGAAATCCAACAAGCAAATGCCCAAGCATAGGCCCAATTTCAAGCTCAACAAGCACAAGCGCAAGCATAGTACCAGGCACAATTAAAAGCAGAATAAGAAGCATATCAACAAGCCTTGCAAGACTATCAAATACAGCAGCAACACGACCAACAACAAGCGTTGTTGGCACAGCAACAACACAACCAACAACAAGCATTGTTGGCACAACAACAACATGACCAACAACAAGAGTTGTTGGAAAAGCAACAACATGACCAACAACAAGCGTTGTTTGCTCAGTAGCAAACACAAGCATTACTTGCTCAACAAAACTTGCAACAAACACCCACCAACATCCCACCTGTTAATCCAACACCTCAAAATATGTTCACCCCACCTCCTGATCTGCAAGATGATGTGACAATACAAATCAAACTACTCTTGCAGCAAGTGCTTGATCTTCAATCAGGAAAAACAAGGACACCTAGAATTTGTGTCCCTATCCGTTTGACAAGAGCTTAGCAATGGTACCATTTCCAAAGGGATTCAAAATCCCCAAATTTGACAAATATTTTGGGATAGGAAACCCTAAAGATCACATCAAGGAGTTCTAGGTACATTGTATGGAAGTCGCATACAGCGACACATATCTGATGTGGTTGTTCCCTCGAAGCTTGGTCAGTGCCTCCATGGAATGGTTCTCTCGTTTTCCTACTGGCATTAGAACATTCCAAGAAATCAAATATGCCTTTCTCAAGAACTATGCATTCAACATTACCATGGATGTCAGTCTAGAGGAACTATCGGCACTCAAACAAGGAAAGGGGGAGTCATTCACCTCCTTCCTACAATGATGGTGATCCAAGGCCAATCAGAGCAAATGGGCCATGCCAGAGGAACAATAGGTATGCACTATCATTGCTAATTTGGACAAGACCTTTGCCTTTTATCTAAAGATGCAATGCATCACCACTTAAGACCAATTGATCCCCAAAGCGGTCAACATCGAAAGGGCCCTTATAACACAAGGGGGCATGCCTACCTATCCTGAACATCAGGACAGTCGCCCATCCACTAGCTACAATGATAAACCTCGCACATGGGCAAAGAATAGGAATGTCACCAATGATGGAGTGGTCAATTCCAAGGTCATCATTAGTGCTCCAAACCAAAATAATCAAATGTATCATCATCAACTGCAGAACAATAATCGCAATAACATGCAAGCAAATGCGATAAACCACCAACCACCCCACAATCAAATCAATAATCTCAATAATCAAGGAGGACCACCTCCGTGAAACAAATATCCCCCCAAGCAGAAATTCACAGCCCTTGGGGAGTCAATTGAGTCCATCATGAAAAATTTGGTTAATGAGAGCCTCATCAAGGTCCCCACCCATGATAATTACAGTGAACCCCAGGTGAAGCCACCCTGGTACAACAAAAATCTCCTTTGTGATTATCATAAACTCAAGGGACACACAACCTCCAACTACATGAAGTTGAAAAACATCATCCAAGATCTCATTGATGATAAAATCATAAATGTTGATTAACCAACCGATAATCAAGATCTGAAGATATACACAAATCTGATGTCCAACCATAATCAAGGAAATGATAAAGGTCAGAAAAAGTTTGGCAAAGTGAACCATGTATATGAAGGGGTCATCGCATGCCTTGATGAATTGCTCATTTTTGTCAACATCAAGGGAGCCAACGCTGATTGTGGAGTCACCACACATGGCAAAAAAGTCACTATTGTCAGGGCATCACAACCATCTAAGACCCCTACCTCAAAATTTTTCCCTAACAGTTACAACGTCCTTGACCAGTTAAAGAGAACCCCTGCTCAGATCTCCATCATGGAGCTACTGAAAATCTCAACTACCCATAGGGAAATACTTGAACAAGCATTAGCTTCATCTACCATCTCTCCCAACCTTGATACAAAGCAGTTTCAAGCTATGGTCAATAACATCATCACTCCAAATCTCCTCACCTTCTTCGATCAAGACTTCCTCACCCAGCCATCTCACAACCATGCATCGCACCTTGAGGTCTTGGTTCATAAGAAAAAGGTAAAAATGGTCTTGGTGGATGGAGGTGCAGGCCTCAACATTTGCTCGCTAAAGATCATAAAGAATCAGGGAATCTTTGAAGATTCCATTAAGAAATACAAAGGCATTACAATCAGAGCATATGATGACTAGGAAAGAGTGTCTCAAGGCACTATCAAACTCCTAATCCAAGTAGGGCCAGCTACTATGGAAACCACATGTCAAGTCCTCAACCTTGATTTTCCCTACAATATCCTCCTGGGATGCCCATGGACCCATGGGATGAAGGCGATCACCTCAAAAATCCACCAATGCATCAAATTTTCATACCACAATGAAGAGGTCACAATTCATGGTGATCCTAAACCCTTCGCCTATTGCAAGAATTTGGAAGCCAAGTTCTATAAAGTTCCCCAAGTCCCAAATAATGATGAAGGCCCATCCACTCCATATATTGACCCATCCAACATCGCCTCCACTTTTGGGACAAAGAGACCTTCCATCCCCAACATATCTAACATCAAGCTCATGATCCAAGACAATGGGTGCAAGGAATACAGAATGAAGAAGAATGCTTTTGTCATAGGAGAGTTACCTCAATCTCCTAGATCACATGGGCAACCCCAACCAGCTGAAATGCCCTCTCACAATTTCAGGGCGAACCCTTCTAGATTCTGATGTTGGGGGGATCTAAGTTGGTAAACCATGCATGAACGATACATTTCAAGCTCACTATACCAAGAGGAAAGGCCCACGCCTAATCTTCCCAAGGACGAACGAAGCAAGGGGCCACAAATGATGCTTGGTATGGACTATAATAAAAATGAAAGCCTTGGAGGGAACAACAATGGCCAACTCGAACCCATCATTGTTGAGAGACGAATGGATAATCTTTGCCTTGGGTGTACCCCTCTAAGTATAACCTTACGTTGTCAAGGTCCCCCAATTAATGCAATCAAGACTTCCCCTCAATTATCAATAGCTGCTCTACTATTACCAGTATCCATAGGTTTGTCCCTAGACAACTTCACCTTTGATATAACTGATGTATGTAGTATAGTGATGATGAGGATACCATAACTGGCTTACCCATGCTTTTTGGAGACTCCTCCCTACTCATGATTAGTACCTTATCCTTTGAGTCAGACCACCAAACTCACAAAATAAACCTAGTTTACTCCTAACTCATCGATTATGACCAATGAGGGCCACCAATTCTAGACACGTTCGAAAATGATGAGGAACTCTTAGAATTCATGGTACTAAGGGATACGATACTATGTGGAGATCATAAGGCAGGATTTGACATCACACTAGACACATAGGCCTATTACAGGGAGACGATTGAGTCCTTCAGTCTCAAAAGTGAACAATTGAGAATAATCTCAAGCTCATTGAGTGAAAACCACACTGTGGCACTCTCTAACCATAAAATGGTAAAAAAAAAAAGATGCATGCAACGGTGAAAACCTCTCTGAGGTGCTGGAGGATGAAGGATTCAATCTCCCCCCCACTACACTTCATCAAGAAAAATCAGCGGTACTAGCAGAGAAATACAATCCCGTCAATCTGGGAACAGAAGCAATACCACACATCACTTTATAAGTTGAGTCAATTCTATTATAAGAACAAGAGCTCCTAGCAACATTCTTAAGGGAAAGAAAGGTAAACTTTGCATGGACCTACGCTGACATGTCGGGTCTCGATTTGGAAGTCGTGGTTCATCACTTAGCTATCTATCCAGGGGAAAAGCCAATAAGATAGAAGTTGAGAAAGATGCACCCATAGATAGCCTTGTTAGTCAAAGTGGAATTGCAGAAGCTCTTGGATGTAGGATTCATAAGGCCAATTGATTATCCTGAATGGGTGTCAAATCTTGTACCTATTTCAAAGTTGAATGGGGGCATCCGCATCTGCACCGACTTCAAAAAATTAAATAAAGCATGTCCTAAGGATGAATTTCCTCTACCAAACATCGGCGTGATAGTGGATATGATGGTCGAACACAAGATGCTATCACTAATGGGCGTGTTTTCTAGATATAATCAGATCATGATAGCAAAGGAGGATCAACACAAGACAACATTCACATGTCCATGCGAGACCTACTGTTGGAACATGATGCCTTTTGGGTTAAAGAATGCAGGTGCAACATACCAAAGATTCATGAAACTGATCTTTCACGACATGATTCATAAGACAGTGGAAGACTACGTAGATGACATATTAGCTAAATCCAGAAAAAGACAAGACCACATAGCAGCCTTGAACTCTATTTTTGATAGATTGGAAAAGTATAAAGTCTGCCTCAACCCAAAGAAATTTGTCTTTGGCATGAAATCAAGAAAGCTCCTAGGATATATTGTGTCAATGAGAGGAATTGAGGTTGATCCCACCAAATTCAAGGCAATCCTTGATATGGAAGCACCTAGGACACTAAAGCAGCTGAGAGGTCTACAAGGTAGGCTCCAATCCATCCGTAGATTCATAGCATAGATGGAAGATAAACAGATCTCATACTCTCATCTACTCCACAAGGGGATAGCATACAAGTGGGACAACAAATATGACTAGGAATTTAACAAAATCAAAGAATACTTACTCATGCCACCAGTTTTGATGCCACCAATCCTAGGAAAAGCACTAATCCTATACATTTCAGCAATAATGGCAGCTCTCAGTGCTCTATTAGCTCAACACAATGAAAATGGAAGAGAGAGAGCAATATACTATATCAGCAGAACCATGGTGGGACATAAGCTAAACTATACATTTATTGAAAAATATTGTCTGGAAGTTGTGTTTGCAGCTCAAAAATTCAAACACTACATGTTGGCTCACCAAATCAAGTTGATCGCGAAGATACATCCTCTCAAGTACCTACTTTCTAAAGCCACTCTCACAGGACAGACATCCAAGTGGGTCATGATATTGACAGAACACGACATTGAATATGTGGGGTGCAAGGCCATCAAGGGACAAGTAATTGTAGATCAACTACTAGAGGCTCCTATATATGTAGAAAACCCACTCGTTTCAGAATTCCTTGACGAAACAATTTTCAGCCTGAGTGTTGCAGACCATTGGAAGATGTATTTTGATGGATCTTACATGCAACACGGGTCAAGAGAAAGTTTTTTTTCATAACTCCCCAAGGAGATTGCATACCCAAATCTTACAAGTTGTCATTCTCATGCATGAATAACATAGAAAAGTATGAGGCTCTTGTCATATGCTTAAGGATTGCAGTACAATGGCAGATCATGGATCTAAAGGTATATGGGGACTCTCAGCTCATAATCAATCAGGTAAACGATGAATATCAGACAAAGGATGATAAACTGACTCCATACAAGAAGTTGGTTGAGAGTCTCAAAGAGTGATTCATTGATATCACATTTGAACAGCTACCTAGAGCAAACAATAGAGCAGCGGACGCAATGGCTACAATTGGATCACTCTTGGAAATCTTGCGCAACGTCCCAAAGCAAGAATTCCTCATAGAGAAACTTCTCGTACCATAATTTGAGGTACCGGAGTCTGAATTTGTGTGTGAACTCGTTGGTCCCAGTGATCCTTGGTATCATGACATTTACACATAGTTAAGAATAGGAGTCTTGCCTGTCAATATAACCCTAAATCTTAAACAAGCCTTCGTCAAGAATTCAACCCGCTTTGTCATCCTAGGAGAAACCTTTTACTGTAGGAGCATCGAAGGAACCCTGTTGCATTGTCTAAATATTGAGGAAGCCCTAACTGCATTAGCTGAGGTACACAACGATATTTGTGGATCCCACTCGAGTGGTATGACCTTGGCTAACAAGTTGTTGAGAACTGGATAATACTGGCCAACAATGGATAAAGACGCACATGACTTTGTCAGAAGATGTTTGCAATGTTAGAAGCATGGGGACCTCATTCATGCACCATCTCAAGAGCTTCACCCTATTGTCACACCTTGGCCCTTTTCACAATGGGGGCTCGATCTCATCGAAAAAATCACACCCACCTCATCCAATGGCCACAAATTCATCATCACCGCCACGGAGTACTTTACAAAGTGGGTCGAAGCCATTCCCATGACCTACATAATGGGAAAGAAGATATCCAATTTCATCCTAAACTACCTCATTTTCTAGTATGGTATTCCTCAAGCCATTATCTCAAATAATGGGACACCTTTCAAAAACCAGGATGTCCGTGACTTATGTGAAAAATTTAATATCCAACATCGCTTTTCCACTTTGTCCTATCCCCAAGGCAATGGCCAAGTAGAAGCTACCAACAAAACCATCTTGAAAATCCTTAAGAAAACAGTCAATGACACTGGTCGTGACTGGCATCTATAGCTAAATCCCTCCTTATGGGCCTATCATACTAGCATTCGTACACCAATAGGTGCCACCCCATTCTCCCTAGTCTATGGATCAGAAGCCATCATACCCATTGATATCAAGCTCCCATCCTTTAGAATATCATTGCAAAACCTCATCATAGATGAAGAATACAGGGTCTCACAATTGAATGAGTTGGAGTTACTGAATGAACGGCATATGGACGCCCTAAACCATCTATAGGTGTATCAAAACCAACTTAGGCAGAGTTATAACAAGAAGATCAAGAGGCGAACATTCCAATTTAGTGAACTTGTGCTAAAAGAGAACCAAAAGAACATGTCGAACCCAGAAAGCAAAGGTAAATTTGAGCCCAGCTGGTTGGGACTTTTCATCACCATAACAAGCTATAAATCAAGGGCATATCAGTTGTCAACACCAAAAGGCAAACCCCTACAGGAGCCCATAAACAACTCCCACCTCAAAACATTCTATGCCTAAAATCTTCCAAGGTATAGAACCAAAAATAACAAAAAAAAAATCAAAAAATGTCTTGAAAAAAGGGTCACCCCAATGAAAACCTAGGAAACAGGTGTCTTGGTGACAACAAAAAAATATAAAAAATACAAAAATCAGAAAAATTGGAAAAATGATTGAAAATAGTAAAGAAAAAAAATATCCTCTAGTGACAACCACTTCGGTGGTACTTTGGACAAGTACCTTGGTGAAAACCTGGCAAACAGGCATCAAGTGTAAATAAAACACTCTCCATCCACCAAGATCTTCATGGATTATTTTGTGCACTCACTCATCCATTACATCCTACCATTCATCCATCATTAGTCTCCCACCCATCGATCCATGTTCGTATCATAGCTCGATCTTGTGTTTGTATCATGTTCCACCCTAGTACTACTTGGCATATTCCCAAGGTCAGTTTGTCCTACTTGTATCGAAGTAGTCTATCACATCACGTTGGGGGCATGTTCTTGTACCTACATCAGATTGGATTCATATATATTCTTGTGATCTTCCTCAAAATCCTTCAAAAATCCAAAAACATTCATAAAATCCTTCAAAAATCCAAAAACATTTGAATCACATCAAAATCCAAAACATGTCAAAAGTCTAAAAAATAAAAAATAGAGTCATCCAACCAAACTATGTCATCTCTGAGCTTGAACGTAGGCAATATTGATCTTAGATCATCCCTCAAGATATTTTAGGTCAGTCCTTTAGGCATTTGTTGCAATGGCAATCTGTTTGCCCATCTATCTCATCATTGAGTCAAGTCAATTGTCACTTGAACTACGTGGTCTATGCATGTATAATGTAGGCAAGGCTAATCTATTGATCAGATCCTAAGACCACTAGGATAGGTTTTTAAGTTAGTCTCTTGGTTAAATCTCGAAAATACCAAAAACATTGAAAAAATCTCTAAATCCAAAAAACGGCCTCAAAACATTTCAAAAAACACCAAAAACATCCAAATATTTGAAAAAACCCAAAATGGTGCATTTGTCTCATCTCACTCTCACTCACAATAATCATCACTAATAATAAATCAATCGTTGCTTTCATTCTTTGGAAAGTTAATCGAAAGCAAGTCTAGAAAGTTCAAAAGTGAACACCTAATCATCAAAGCCTTAAGTCTAAGATGGTAAGTCAGTAAGTTGATCAGCTCAGAGTATCAATAGCTTATCATCCAATCAAAATCTCATCATCACCTGATCACAACATGTCTTAGGAATGCAACATTCCTGTGATGGACATCAACATCAGGCATCACAGTAGTTTAGTCTTGGCTAGCAGTATGTAGAACATTAGCTTGCTTGTTTACTTTATCTACGCTTCTGATTTATCTTGTTGCACTCATTCCAAGGACCTCTTGATGATGTCTAAACAAAACTATTTAGAGAGAAAGGAATGGGGCAATGATCATTATCTTTTTATCTTCTATTATTGTTGGATGTTCTTGTAAAATAACTTTGTCATGTGTGCTTTGTTTGGTTTGTAGGGATGGTGTTCTAGATGTCTTGTTGACCACATAGAAAGGCTTCCTTTTCTATGTTTTGGTTTGAGATTTTTAGATTATTTGAACTATATTCTGAATAAGGTTTTGTATGTCAAGTGTGAATAGGAATACTCCTATTTGATTGTCAAGTCAAATTCCATTACACTAGGTACAACGCCATCCTGGTTATTCATACCTCGATGCATTGTACCTACGTGTGTTATTAAACATAAAGTAATTGGCTCCTTTAAAATCCCAACTCCTGGTAAGCAAATGGTTATCATCGGCTCTAATAGTAATGGCTTATTGAATTTCCTTTCTTCTATCTTCTTTCCACACTAACATGGTACCATGACAGTTAATCATATCTTTGCTAATGCATCCATCCTGCATCCACAAATCATCAGCATAAATGCATATCATACAAATCATATCACATCATTTCATCTTACATTATCATCATCTTAAGTTATGAAGAATAATATAGATTTGTTATTTTAAGCATCTTAAGAAATCATTGCATATCATACATAAGGAAAAGAAACAAATATCATTATCACTCATAATGCATCGCATGAATCATTAGGGGCATAATATAAATTATTTTCATATCATAGCTGCATCCATACATTTCCACCATAAAATGCATAGAAAAATACAAAAAGAAATACATCCATAATCATTACACCACATCATCATATAGAATCATACATCACATGGCATAAAATAAATGCATCTCAAAATCATATCATCTCATATAGGAAATTAAAATGCATCCATACATCATAGGAAATATCATAAATAGAACCATCTCATACATATCATCAAAAATATACAACTATCATGGTACAAAATTGGATCAAGCGTATATACATCAAAGTACATGATACAATAGGGGCAATGAAATTGGAGCCCGTGAATCAAAAAAATAACTATCTATGATCGAAGGGCTAGCCCTACTGGTTTTTCCCCTCCCCCTCTGGTCCCTCACCATGGTCCTCGGAAGGCCTCATCCCTATCTGCTAAGAAATACTTGGCACCCGATCAGCTGGTGGCACTACCTGCTTGTAATGTTGCCGATAGTACGTGGCCTCTCTCACCACCTCTCAATATGCCCTTAAAGATACTATCTTTCCCTATGATGAGGAGGCCATGCTCTCTAGCTATCTTCGC
The DNA here is from genome assembly GCA_007115665.2 of Sequoiadendron giganteum. Lineage (NCBI taxonomy): Eukaryota > Viridiplantae > Streptophyta > Pinopsida > Cupressales > Cupressaceae > Sequoiadendron > Sequoiadendron giganteum. The sequence continues at coordinate 820,151,242 of CM021101.1, forward strand.
TGACCTATCTCTTGATCTCTCTCGGAGCGGGCCTGGTCCCTCTCTGTTGTCACTATCAAAACTTGTTGGCGGGCCTGGTCTCTCTCGGTTGTCAGGACCTGAACCTATGCCTACATCTACTAAATCAGTACATCTCTATGATCTGGCTACACTAGTGGCTGTTGTGGGACCGCTCTATCACCATCTCATGGTGGTGTTGGTTCCCATGGTGATGTATGTGCCTGTGGTGGTGTGCGTTGTGTGTGGTCTCTAGGTGGTGTTTGATGTGGAGGTAGACCACCTCCTCCCCTCTCTCCATCCCCATCCCTATCACTTTCACCTCCACCTACCTATCCCCTACCCCTGCCAGTTGACCTGCCTCTCAACCTCCGTTGTGGGAGTGTCACACCTAGAACTGTCAATCTAAGAGGAGGCCTAAACCAATATTTTTACGCCTAAGTCACCCCTGCATCTGCTAGCCCCTGATCATATGGCCATGACTTGGCCACTAGCTATCTGAATGAGGCTAATACCTTATGTGTTGGAATGGGCTAGCCCCATGTTGTCTCTCTAGTGGTACAGATGAAGATTACCACGTAATGATCATCTGGCCTATCTTGAGTCTCACCAAACTATCAAGCCACTCTGTTAGGGAGGTAGCACTCTATCATAGTGTGCTCTCTTTCTTGCATCCATCTGTCCTATCAGGAAAAGAATAGATACTCTGTATCATCATACCAAGGGCCTCCAAACAAACTCTCTCATCTCATCTAGAACTTGTCAAAAATGGGTGATGCCACCTGTACCTATGTGAGTGAAGGTGATCTAGGCTCTGCCATATTGCCAGACAATGGGATTGTCTATATCCAAAATAATCGGTGTGACCTAGAGACAGAGCACTGGAATTTTCTCCCACGCCCAGATGTGTAGCAATGTAACACTAGCTTTGATGGCCCTACTATCAAGATGAGAAAACTCATGAAGATCCTTGTATAGTGAGGCCAGAATAATTGGACCCCAAGCAAAACACTCCCTACGAACGACCAACTGCTCCCATGCCAACCCCAACCTAGACTAAAATATTGGCCCCGTCGATCTGGTGCCACGAGACCTAAAATGATGGTTGCCACAATCAATCTATAGGTGGGAATTGTGCCCTAGTATCTCTCCAAATAAATCTGTCCCTCAAAAAAATGGATCTCATCAAGACCCATCACATCGTAACAAGCATCCCTCCCAGCATCTGGATCATAGATCACCCTTGCTCCATGAATAGGCAGTCGTAGGATGTGCCAGACATCCTCAAGTGTAACGGTAGCCTTGATGGTGGGAAGGTGGAAGGAGGATGTCTCGCGATGCCATTGTGCCGCCAGGGCTGTCATCATCCCCAAGTGGGTCCGAACAGGACGAACATACGCAACAAACCATAGACCAAGGGCACCAAGCTACTACTGAAGAAACACGTGCATACCCTCTAGTCTCCGCAATACCAGGAATTTTTGCTCCCTCGAGTGGAGTATCACAATGTCCTCCTATACAAGGGAAACCATCATGTCAAGTTTCATAAATAATTGGGATCCTGCGCCAAGTTTTCGCACTTGAAATAGTAAATGTGGCACTATTTGCAATTGTGACATAGTTTGAAAAGTTCCAAATTGCGCCGCCACGGTGAAGTTTTCAAACCCTAAGGTTCTAAAGTATGTCGTGCGGTGTTCTTTGCACATGCGGCTGATTTTGCACCTAAACCCTAATCCTAAAGTGCGTCGTGTGATTCAATTTGCATGTGCGGTTGAGTTTGGTCAGAAACCCTAATTTCCTAAGTGCCTCACAGTAGTGCTCTTCATGCATGCAACACTCTTTGAGGTCTCACAACACCGATTGGGCATTATAGTGGTGCTATATGGCACCGCTTGACCCTAACCTAAGTTTGACCCTATTTAATGCACGTAAAATGATAAAATAAAAAGTCGAGATAGGGGTACATACCATGGGTCCCACGTTGGTTGGCCACTGGTGCACTCGTACCCTCTCTTACACATGTTGAGGAAGTTGTCATTGCGCCATCTCGATTAGGACTTAGAGCTCAAGAGGCAAGAATTTTAAAAGGCTAAAGTGTGAAAGTGATTTGAAATTGACCCCTCACGGTCTATTTAAGCCTGAAAATTAGGGTTTTTTGACCTAATGTGACCATCCAGCTAGGGTTTTGGTCCCCTGATCCTGTTTTTGCCTGACTGAGGGCCATTTTGCATAATTTTGGCATTTTAATGCATTTTGGGTATCCTGGGGCATTTTTGACTCGTCAGGCACCTTGTCCTCTTTTTTCGCGAGATCACCCAAAAATCCAAATTTTCGTTCGATCTCTCGAGGGGGAAATATACCAACATAATCTTTCTCACTAAGGCAGCAATGGGGCATCTAAAAAATTAGGAAAATTTTGAACTTTGATCACAACAGTTTATTCTTTGAACCAACGCAACAAGTGCATTGCTTCAAAGAGGGGCAAAATGTAGACATGGAAAATTGACCAACACACTTGATCCCAACAACTAACATCATTTTATCTTGAATCACCTTCTCAGCTTGTCATCACTTTTCATCCCTTAATTAAATAAATCATTATTTATCTGATTAAGTCATTCTTCCCTGTTGATTAAATTAATCAATTTAATTTGATTAACCCTAAATATCTATTCATTTAAATAATTTATTTTATTTAAATTAAGTCTCTAAAGTCCTATTAAATTGAATAAATTAAACCTTATTTAATTTAATCTAACATTATCCCCTTTAGTTAAATAAATCAAATTATTTGTTTAATTAAACCTTTCTTCTCAATTTTGATTTAAATCAATTCATAAATTTAAGTCAAAATTGTCGCATCCCCTAATCTCCCATTAAATTAATTAACCTTCGATTAATTTAATCCTAATCCATGTCAAATCCTGTAGAGAATGCAACTTGCACAATAAATCAATTCTTTTGATTTATTAAATACCTATTTTCTCTCAACATGGAATAAGGAGGGGAATATTCTTCTAAGTGGATTTGTACATCCAACAAGACATTCATTCCTCTTACATGTCCTTGTGCATTGAGCCAAGTGGAATTTAATTCATTTTTTTCCCCTCTTACATGTCATTTGACAAATTTGAATTTCCACCTAATATCATTTATTGTGCATGTAGATACCGAAAATTGGTCTAGGCCTACGAGTACACATTCGACATAATTTTCTATAGTCCGTGGTCTTGATTAAATAATGTTAATTATTTAATCAACCTTTCTAACACATATTTCCTCTATTAATTAAATATCCCTTTTTAATTAATTCATTAATTCATTATTAATCTTTATTCAACCTGATTAATTAAATAAATCATATTTATTTAATTATGTTGCGAACTAATTAATTCTTCCCCCTTTATCTATCAATTAAATAATTTATTCTTTAATTACCCCTTTATCATACTTTTCCAACTATAATTAAATATCTTTATTTAATTATTCATTTAACCCCCTTTATCTATAATTAAATATTTATTATTTAATTATTTATATTATCCTTTTCAAACAGTCAAATTAAATAAATTACTTTATTTATTTAATTAAAGTCTCTTATTTTTGAATGTTGAATTAAATTCATATTTAATTAATTATGTCATTCATATTTAATTAATTATGTCACATTCCTCTATCAATCAATTATCTAAGCCATTCACTCACCTTCTGACTCAAGATCTATTTTTAGTTCTCCAGTTATTTCTGAGTTTAACACCTGTTTATCTCTACGAGAAGACTCTCCGTCACAACTAGTCGATTAACTAGTTCTAACTCTTGTTTGCATTCGAATGCATTAGTCTTCGAGTTCCAACTTTGTCTTTTGCATACAAAGTCTATTTCTTCTATTTTTGGAAATTAAGATCCTGAACTCGTGTTCTAAATCACGTTCTAACTTAGTCTCCATCTTCAGTCTTTCCTAAACTCGTGTTCTAACTCACGTTCTATCTGAGACAGAACTCATATCGCATGGCATTCATCAATCTCATTCGTCAATCTCATTCATCAATCTCATTCGTCAATCTCTCTTTCAATTTGAGTCGATTGTTCGAAAACCCAAAATCTATAAATGGCCTGTCATTATCATTATTCCTCCTCCCGAAATCATACACTTTTGAGAAGAGACTTATCTTCGATATTTTTCTTAGACACTCAATGAAGTTATGCTCGCATTCAAACATAGAAATCTGAGGGAAAGAATACTGAAAAGGAAAAATGGAGAAGAACAATCAAGATAATTTGAAGGGGTGAACGCATATTCAGTGAGAGCTTTCCATTAATTTGTTTAGTTTTATTATGTTTACTTATTCGTTCTTTGTTGTTTGATTTTAGATTAGTGTTAACTTTGTTACTCTAGTTTGTAGAAAATATATCATTTACATTTGGTGAACCCGATGTGAACACGCTTCAAAATTTGCACATATTTTCGTCTTTTCGTTTTTCCATTTTTCATTCTTTTTTGCAGGTTTTTCGTACGGTGAACCGCATTTGTTCTGCAAAATGACACATCCATATCTACGAGCCACATCTATGAAAAATAGTGACGCATCCGCCATCATAAACTGCATCCACGAAGTCATGAACCACATCCTCCTGTCAACAAAATTCACGAACCGCATCCGCCTGTCAACATCGAACCGCATATGTGGCTCCAAAAGCCACATCTTCCTGGTAAATTTTTTCCTGGCTTTTGGTCATTTCCGTACATCCATATTTTCAGTTTTTGCTTTTTAGGTTTTTTAAATTTTTTCTAATGTTTGTTTCAGTTGTGTTAAGGTGGAATAACATAGTGTTTGTAAGATGAAAAATAGAAGACAATTAAAAACCTAAGATAATTTTCTGCAAGATGAAAGCCGAAGAACAATGAACTATTGATAAATTTGCATGCAGGACCTAATGCCTTTGTGTTAATTTATTTATTTAAGCAAGCTTTTGTTTGGTAGATAGATAATCGTTGTGTGGGTTAAAAAAGAAAATTTTGTTTGCTATATAGAAAATTTTTGTTTGGATTAAAAAGAACCACTGTCTTCTTTGTCTGGTGCTTTGCACGTATTTGTCACCCTTACAATTCAGTAATCGAAGTATCCTCTCCCCTTGCGCACTATTCTGACGAGATGGACAGAAATGGACTCTCGCCAACATTGGATAGTGTCCCATGAATGGAATGCCCTTATTAAACACCTTGTTGTAGAGTTACTGAAATCCTACCTACTTGTTGGTGCAGTAGGGTCGGCCCTGTGAAGCCGTCTTACATATTTATGGTTTATGTTGAAATGAAATGTATGCCATGGGAGTTTCATGGATACAGCAGCTTGGCTACCCCATATAAGTGAGTATCATGGAGGGGAGCCAATGGGGTCAAGCTACTAGTCATTCGCCTTAAATATGCGTAGCTGGAGAAATCCAAGTAAGAATTCAACAAGTATTGTTCTAAAAGCCTAGGTTGTGAATGTTTTTTGAGTCTTAATAGTCCTTTCATCACAAAACTAAAAATACATTGATTGTTGTGTTTTTTCTCTATTGTATTCATCAAAATCTTGATCAACAAACTAAGTCATCAAAATCAACTTTCGAGAAAACTTCAACTGTCAGAAAATCGAGTCGCACTTGTCATTTTAAATGCTGCATCTGTTATAGAGAGTCACATCTGTTAGGGGAAAGATCGCATGTGTCTGTCAAAACTTTCATTTTTCACAATCTGCATATCACGAGTTGTAACTGTCACATTCTGAGTCACATGTGTGCATGCAAACCGCATCTATCAGTTTTCAAACTGCATGTGTCCTAGTAAACCGCATTTGTTAGAAGAAAAACCACAACTGTCAGAAACAGTGCATGCACTGTCAAAAACCGCATCTGTCAAACTTTGAACTGCATTTGTTAGGTGAACCGCATTTTCCTGTCAACACAAAACATCAAAAACCGAGAGTTGAGTCTGAAACATCACTGTCAATATTTGCTTTAGGTTCTTAAGATCGACCTTGGATTAGAAACTATTAAAATTTTGCTCAAAAACCTTGCATCATTAGGGGTCATATACGTCTTAGTCACAATAAACATCTTAGTCATAGTCATCCTAAGTTGCATGCATATAGATACTTCCTAGGAAATTGCATATCACGGAATAGATAACTTTCCTCGTCATTGGAAACGTTCATGTTCTAGTTTGTCATAGTCATTGAACCTAGTCACTTTGGTCCCATTTAGTGAATATTTTCAGCTCAACAGTCTAGTTTGGAAAATTCACCTTGTCAAACTGTCCTTGTCATACAATCAAGTTCCTTGGTCAAAAACAAATCATTGCATGTATTTATTCCATAGGTGGTAGGTTATACCCGTCTTAGACTCATTTATCATCATTATTCCACTCAAAATTTTGCATATTGTCCGTCCTATCATACGTCATTTTAGTATACACCTTTTTAAAACTCATTCTAGCACATCATTTATTGTCAAAAAAATCCAAAAACATAGACATAGGTCATATAAGTTTTTAGACATAGTCTGCATTACCCCATTTTGAGAAAATTTTCATGGTCGAAACAAGGTCTCAAAAGAAACACAAAGCAATGACAGACCCCAACGAATTCATGAATCGATTCGAAAACCAACCATCAGGAAGTAAATGCCCACATAGACCTTTGCTTGAAAAAATGTCACTAGAGACACACATGGGAAGATTTACATAGAACACATAGACACAGCAGTACAAAATCTTGAATTTGCATCCTTTATGGATGAATGTTTGCTAAATGATCCCCAACGATATCTAGTAAAGTTGCTAGCAGAAGGTGCCAAACTACCACCAGGATTTGATATTTGTACTTTGCAAACACAGTCTACTCAACCAACGCAAACTGCAACGCAACTGTCTCTATTCCCCAGATTACCACAGCAATAGCAACTGGCATACCAACTCAAACATCATCAATTGTAAACACAATCCCTTTCAACATGACACAAGGTTTACAATTTACTGCAAGGAAAACTTCCTCCAACCCCTTTGGCACCAACACAACTGGTAAGAGATCCAAAGTTGGAGGAAATATACCTATACCAACTCAGCCCATTCAGATAGGAAACATTCCTATACCAACTTAGCCCATTCAAATAGGAAGCATTCCTATACCAAATCAGATCATTCAGATAGGAAGCATTCCTATACCAACTCAGACCATTCAGATAGGGAATATCCCTATACCAAATCAAAACATTCTAACAGGATATATTCCCTCACCAAGTCACAACCCGTCACAGAACATGCTGTATCAAAACACCTACATTGATCCAAACAAAGCAAACATGTCCTTGATGCAAGTGGATGTCCTTCAAAACCAAATGAAAACCCTTCAACAATAGATGGACAACATGTCTATGTCAGGCAAATGAACTATCTCAGCGCAAGACCTATGTCCATGTCCATTTGACAAAGCACTTTATATGACACCTTTCCCCCATGGATACATTATATCGATTTTTCCTAAGTATAATGGGAGAAAGAATCCTTTAGAACACATTAGAGAATTCTCAACAGCACGCATGGACATATCGTATGACCCCACATACTTGATGAGACTATTTCTACGAACCCTTGTCGGGATAGAACTAGAATGGTTTTCTAAATTTCCATATGGCATACGATCCTGAGGCAAATTAGCTGAGAAGTTTGTCTAACATTTTTCCTTTAACATAGACAATGAGGTAACAATAGAAACCTTGTTCCACACGACACAAGAAGATGGCTAAACTTTCACCACTTCCTTCCAGAGATGGCAAAGTCTAGCTAGTAGATGTCTAGTTGAAATACCAGGAAAACAAAAGGTCACGATATTCCTAGAGAACATCAACCCCAAATTGCGAAGTGACTTAAGGGTACATTGTTGTACTTCATTCTCTGACTTGGTACAAAAGGGCATCATCCTTGAGAAATTCCTTATAGACAAAGGAGAAATTAAGGTACCAGGCAAAAATTCGGTTATCCAACATCAAAATGCGCCAAACGATAGAAACAAATCCTGGTCTAGAAACAAAAATGTTACAAATGACGGCATTGTTGATGCTAAACACATACATACAGGACCAGTTATCACACTTAGAGGTTACAATTCCAATCAAGACACAATGAATAGTCCAAATCAAATAGCTAACTATGTCCAAAATTCACAACAACAAAGACCACAACAAAGGAGATTTCCTACACGTGAATTTACACCTTTAGGACAACCAATCGAGACTATTTTCAAAGAGTTGATTAAACATAATCTCATCAAACCTTTGGAACCAAGAGAGTATGATCCTGGATAGTTCAAACCTTCATGGTGGGACGATAACTCTTCTTGTGACTATCATCGAACAAAAGGACACAACCTACAACAATGTCGCCAACTCAAGAATATTATACAAGACTTTGTTGAAAAAGGAACCATAGAGGTCGGTGGGCAGAAAAATACCAAGAATAGTGATCACAAGGTCTTCACGGACCCGTTACATGACCACACAAAAGGAAAAGCCTCAAGTTCGGAACCCAAGAATAATCCATCAGTCAATTATAACAATACCAACTATGACTATGGTAAAGGAACCATCATAAATCACCTCCGAGCTGCAAACGAGAATGTCAATACCTTCACCATTAAGAAGCATCCAGAATGTAATGTAAACACACGCAGAACTAAGATTACTATTCCTGGTCCTTCTTTTGAGCCACCTATGCAAGCTTCCAAGTTTAAGTACAACCTTCTTGATCAATTGAGTAAAACCCCCATGCAAATATCTATCTTGGAATTGTTGACTTTATCACCTGAGCATCGAGCCATTCTTGACAAAGCTCTACAGAACACAATTGTTCGTACAAACTTAGATGTCAATTGTTTCAAAGAAATGGTGGGATATTTGACCAACTCACATCATGCCTAATTTTTCCAACAAGATTACTCGACTGAAAAGTCTGATCATAATGACCCCTTACATCTTGAAGTCTTAATCCATCAAAACAAAGTCTGACGAGTCTTAGTAGACGAAGGAGCAGGTTTGAACCTGTGTACCCTAAAATTGGTTAAGGCATTAGGATTCTCAGAAGACTGCGTAGACACCTCTAAAATTATAGTCATCAAGGCCTATGATGATGAGGAAAGATCATCCAAAGAAGTTGTCACACTCCCTATAAGAATTGGCCCAGCAATCATGAACACCAGCTTCCAAGTCTTGGATCTTACCCTTCTATATAACTTGTTGCTAGGTAGACCTTGGATACACGCAATGAAAGTTGTACCTTCAACATATCACTAATGTCTCAAGTTCCTGTATAATGTTACAGAGATCACCATTGATGGTGATCCAGATCCTTTTCAAGTATTGTACAAGCCTAAGGGATATTCCACAATGACAAGTACCGGTTAAGCAAGAAGTTTCATCATCCACTTTATCCCTATACGTTGACCCATCACATTCCATTTCATTCAAACCACCATCATCCATTCCTAAACTTGAGATCCAAGACAAGGGTTGTGGCGAATATAATATAAAGGCATCATACTGTGTCAGTCAACTAATTCCGCCTAAGGCATATGGCCTACCCATGGCAGATAGAAGACAATCAGTGATCACATTTCATGTTCCTCCTACAATGACATGACAAAATGGGGAGAGTTAAGTGAAGAAATTGTGGATCAAAGTGATTCCTAGTTGTATCAAGAAGAAAATGAATATCCCTCCCCGTCTATTCAAATAGCTAAGGACCAGTATGGAAAAGGCTTTAAGATAATGCAAAATGAAGGCTATGACGGGCACAGTGGGTTAGGACTATATCATAATGGAAGGACGGAACCGATCACTATCTACCCACGACCGAAATACTTAGGGCTTGGGTGTCAATCGCTTAGAATTGGGTTTCCTAGTACTTCATCACCATTTCAAGAGGAAGTGAGTGATTATGCAGACATCGAGACATCTCATGAACCGCTTCCCCCAGTTTATGACAAACACCCAGTTTATGACAAACCTCTAGTTTATGATGAATCCCCTTACTCAAGCAATGGTGAATGGGAGTCCCTTTCATCTACCAGTACCATGAACATAGATGCCCTATTTGGAGAATTGGACCTCAACATGAAACCTATACCAAAACCATCTAGTCCTCATCCTAAGAAGCACTTGTCCAAAAAATAATGGCAAGAGAACTATTATTGGGAAACCCTTGATCATGCATCTTGGGCACCTGACAAACCATCTTCTGACGACTCAGCCCTTACTATAGTCCCACATCAGAGTATACCTACACCTAGGAAGAAGAATAAGAAGGAGTTAGTCCAAAACTTATGTGACCATGTCAACCATTCTATATTTACCTTGTCAGTAGCTACCTTTAAAAACTCCAATGATGACATGCCCCTTATATATCTCGAACTTATCGACTGGGATCAACAAGGTATACCTATCATAGATACATTCGAGAACGACGAAGCAATTGCTGATTTCATGGGACTTAGAGAAGGCATACCATGAGGGGATCATAAAGCTAGTTTCACCATAGACTTGGATGATAAAGCATATTTTGGGGAGTCTATTTACACCTCTAGCCACAAAAATGAGAATAAAAAGAAAAAAGACAATGAAAAAGAAAATAATGAGTCCCTAGGTGAAAACCGAAAGGCGCCTTTGGATGAAGAAAAAGTCAAAATAAAGGATGTATGTGAGGGCGAAAACCTCTCAGAGGCACCCAAGGATAGAGGTTTAAATATTCTCCCCGTTGAATAGGAAAAGTCATCGATGCTAGTAGAAGAATTTGTTGAAGTCAACATAGGTACAGAAGAGAATCCTCAGAAGGAATATTTTGCAGCTTCTTTAACAAAGATAGAAAAACTTGAGTTTAAAGACTTCTTCACAAAGAGACAGATGAACTTTGCATGGTCATATGCTAACATGCCTGGGCTTGATCTAGATCTAATATTGCATCATCTACCACTACAGCCAAGTATTAAGCTAGTCAAATAGAAGTTAAGGAAAATGCATCCGCAAATTGCTCTATTAGTCAAGGCAGAACTTAAGAAACTCTTGGATGTAGGATTCATAAGGACAATAGACTATGCAGATTGGATATCGAATCTAGTACCAGTGACTGAACCAACAGGGGGCATTCGCATATGCATAGACTTTAGAGACATCAATAAGGAATGTCCTAAGGATGACTTCCCTTTGCCGAATATCGACATGATAGTAGATCTTACAGCAGGATACAAGATGCTATCCCTCATGGATGGTTTCTCTGGATATAACCAGATTAAAATAGCAGCTGAAGACCAACACAAGATAACTTTCACGTGTCCATGGGGCACATACTGTTGGAATGTTATGTCGTTTGGCCTTAAGAATGCAAGAGCTACCTATCAACAAGCAATGACTATGATTTTCCATGATTTTGTACATACTCTCATGGAAGATTATGTAGATGATATTATAGAAAAATCAGAAACAAGGGAAGATCATTTAAAGGTTTTAGACAAGATATTCCAAAGGCTAGAGAATTACAACGTCAGGCTAAATCCAAAGAAGTGTGTCTTTGGAGTGAAATCAGGGAAATTGTTAGGGTATATCATCTCTCGAAGAGGCATTGAAGTAGATCCAGAGAAGGTGAGAGCTATCATAGAGATGCCTCCTCCAGTCAGCATTGGTCAACTCAAAACCCTACAGGGGAGATTACATTCCATTAGGTGTTTCATAGTACAACTGGTAGATAAAATACACCCATTTCAGCATCTACTCAAGAAAGGAGTACCATTTGTGTGGACACTTAAATGTCAGGAAGCCTTCTAGCAAATCAAGGACTATTTGCTTACTCCACCAATCTTAATGCCACCTACAAAGGGAAAACCATTGATATTATATATTTCAGCAACTCAATCAGCATTAGGGGCTCTTCTCGCACAACATGATGATCAAGGTCATGAGAGAGCCATCTATTACATCAGTCATACCTTAGTGAGCTATGAATTGAATTATAGCAACATAGAACGTGCCTATCTTGCGGTAGTCTTTGCTACCCAAAAACTTTGGCACTATATGCTTAATCGACAAACAATGTTAATTGCAAAGATTAATCCACTTAAATACCTCCTAAGTAAGGTAGCTTTAACAGGCCGGTTGGCTAAATGGGTTATGATACTTAGCGAGTATGACATTCAGTATGTCGAGAGGAAGGCTATAAAAGGACAGGTGATTGCAGATCAATTAGTCGATGCACCTATGAAGGCAAATCATCCATTAGTGGCAGACTTTCCTGACGAATTTCTCTTTAACATTAACATTAAAACCGAATGGAAACTGTACTTTGATGGGTCACATACAAATCATGGTTCAAGAGCTGGTATCCTATTTGTTACACCTCAAGGTGATACCATTCCTAAATCATTCAGGATCGCTTTCCCTTGTACCAACAATATAGTAGAACATGAAGCTTTAGTGATAGGATTAAAAATGGCAGGTCAGTGGAATATTAAGAGCCTACATGTTTTTGGCAACTCTCAACTGGTAATCCAACAGGTAAATGATGATTATGAGACTAAGGATGAAAAGCTTTCACCTTACAAGTGAATGGCTGATAGTTTCAAATAGTATTTCAATGACATAACTTTCCAACAAATACCACGTATCCATAATAGAGCTACAAATGCTATGGAAACTGTGGCTTCCTTGTTGGATATTCCAAGTAATGTGCCTAAGTTCGAGTTTCTGGTTGAAAAGTTGTTGGTCCCTGCCTATAATGTCCCCAATACTGCGATGGTGTGTACCATTGTTGGTCCTATGTCTGCTTGGTATAAAGACATATTTGACTACCTCATTGACCAAACCTTACCCCAAGACTTATCCAATAACCAACGTCGAACCTTCATCTAAAAGTCAGCTAAGTACACCATCATCAGTGAAGCCCTGTATAGACGTACCTTAGATAACACCCTAATGAGATGTCTTGATGCTGAGGAAGCACAAACAACTTTGTGAGTGGTACACGAGGGTATATGTGGATCTCATTCGAGTGGTCCTACTCTAGCCCATAAGATTATGAGACTAGGTTACTATTGGCCTACAATGGAGAAAGACTCATACATCTTTGTGAAGAAATGTAGACAATGTCAAATACATGGAGACTTGATAAGAGCGCCAGCATAGGAGCTTCGTCCAATTACTTCACCATGGCCTTTCACCCAATGGGGACTTGACCTCATAGGTAAGATACACCCTCCATCATCCAACGGCCATAAATTCATCATTACCATCACCGAATACTTCACCAAATGGATCGAAGCTATTCCCATGACCTACATCACCGGCTAATCCGGTGGATATTTTTTAGTGAAAATTGAAGTGTCTTATTTTTCTCCAGAATCAGCACCGTCAGGAAGAGCTTGGCGTCTTGATTCCAACGCAACTCGAACGGAGCGAAAAGGAGCCCGTTTGTGCAAGTTATGACCAGTCAAACCTTGGGTCAAATTGGGATCAGAGGGCGTCCAGGAAGCAAAAAAATGATGTCGTCAAAAGTTGTCAAAGTTGGCATCATCGCAAAGAGCTCGTCAAGACGATTCTGATGGCGTTCATTTTGTCGAAATCCGACACCGTATGCTCAAGATATTGGCAGTCAAAGTTCGATTGACTTGAGGCTACAGATGATGATGTCATCATGCTGGCGTGTCAGTCCGTACTGTACGAAATCCACATGGTCCAACCGGTGCAAGACAAATGGCAGGTGACTCAACTGTACGTACCAATCAACAACTGACATGTGTCCTCCGTACCGATGACGTGGCTCTCCGTACCCGACGTGGCATCAGATGTGGCATACAACTCAGCAACAGTCAGTAGACACCATTGCAGATTCTGGCGAATGGTGTTTTGACAAATGGCATCGTGCAGTTGTGCTGCTTTGACTGGCGAATAAGTTTGTTTTAACAAAAAGTGCAACGGGTTTGAACCCGTGATCTTCGGCCACCGAACGAAGCGCTTAACCGTTGCGCCCGGAACAACTATCAATAGTAGTGTGGGGTGGTTTTTATTTTATTGTTTATATTTGTTTGATATGGGTGGTAAAATGTGGCCGGCGGGATTGGAACCGCCGACCACCCTTCTAACAAAATTTGTTACCACCGGTAGGCCGTGTGATAAGTCTTATCCATACACCATCCATGCTTTATTTGGTGTATAACTGTTGGCCGAGCCTTTAACAAAAAGGAATATTAAGCCAAAACAAACAAGATTCGCTCTAACCAGTTCAACCAAAAGATTTCAGAGGATAAATAAGTCAGGATACGAGTTGTTAGAGGTAGTTATGTCATTAATTTGATGGTTAGGCCTAATTAGGAAAATTTTATGTATAAAAAGAGGGGTGTAGGTCTTGTTTTAAAAGCCCAGGTGGAGAACGAGAGAATGCTCGGGAGATGATTGTAATTGTTCCTATACGTCGAAGTTATGCTGTGCTATCGATGTGCTTGAAGGGGATGATGCTGTTTCAATTGTAACTGTTTTGGAGTATAATGGGATCGGTCACTCCGTTGGAGAGGGGCCCGGAGACGTAGTCACATTTGTGGCGAACTCCGTTATCAATTGTGGTTTCGTCTCTCTATTTCTTCTCTCTTTCTGTTGTTATCACCTTGTCATTTTAATTATTTCCATAAGTTAATTTTGATATTATTAACTTGGAATAATCATTGTAAAAGTTAAGCATTTAAATACTGCAATCTAGTCTAGATCCTATACAGATCAAGTGGTATCAGAGCTCAGTTGACTATTATTGCAGTTATTTGTTTTCTTGAATGCTAACGAGATCCAGGATTCAGAAGGGTGAAGGAAAGCTTGAAGACTTTGATCCTGAGATCGGGAAGCGTAGAACATTTCCGAAGATGTCTGTTTCTGGAATGGAGGTTCCTGAAGAAATCAGTGAGTAGGAATTTCGAAGAGCATTCCTTGAGATGAAGGCTAAGGTGGACATTCTTTTTCAAGAGAGACAAGAGCGGAAAGGACATGAAGGAGGTTCGTCAAAGCAAGAAGATCGCAAAGACAAGAAAGGGAAACATCATGGAGATGGTGACAAGCAACCAGATCCACCCTCTTCTTCTTCTCCTCCCTCTTCTCCTTCTTCTCCATCTTCTCCTCATTCTATTTCTTCTAATCCTTTCAAGAGTGGGTATAAGCCTAAAATTAAATTGGATGTAAAATTTGATTTACCAAAGTATTGTGGTGAACTTAATGCTGAAAAATTGGATGATTGGATTCAGCAAGTAGAAGTCTACTGTAGAGTCCAGAACCTATTAGATGATGTTGATAGGATCCAATTAGCTACTCTTCGGTTAGGAGGTACAGCTTTAACCTGGTGGGAGAGTAAGACTAAGGCAGAAATTTCACAACATGGTAGAGTCAATTTAACTTGGGCAGAATTTATTAATGCTCTTAAGAAGCAGTTTTATCCCCTAGGCCATATGCAACAGTTAATGATGGACTGGCAAATGTTTAGGCAAGGGAAGGGTCAATCTGTCCAGGAGTACACCCATGAATTTAGAAAAAGGGCTATTGCTTTGAATGTTCCTTTGTACACCCAGGACACTTTGTTAAAGTACATAGGAGGCCTACATTCCTACCTTAGGCATTCCATTTTGGTTTTGAATCCTAACAACTTGGATGAAGTTTGTGTCCAAGCTACCCACTTAGAGTCAAGGGGTAAAGGATCTTTTATTGATAAGTTTGATAATGATGTAAAGAAATCTTCTAAGAATGCAAAGACAGGGAAAGGAAAGAAGACAGCTACAGTTAAGAAGGATGATAAACTTTCTTGCTCTCATTGTGACAAGAAAGGTCATGATGAAGAACATTGTTGGCAGTTGCATCCAGAACTGAAGCCTAAGTGGGCTCAAAGACAGAATCAGAAACAGAAGGGTAAGGAGAAATCCACAAATGTTGTTATGGATCTTGGTTCCGATTCAGATGATGAAACTAAGATAACAGCTATGGGTATGAAAGGTAAAGCTCCTACTTTCAGTGTTTCCTTTGATAGTTGTGCTTCTACTTCTATAGTTAATGATTTCTCTGAAGATAAGAAAAGGAATGAGCTATTTCATTTAAGGGTTGTTGCTAAGAACACTAAAATTGATGCACTCATAGATAGTGGATCTCAGGTTAACTTAATTTCTGAAAGTGTTGTAAGAAACTTGGGATTAAAAACTACATTGCATAAGAAACCTTATCCACTAGGCTGGATTTGTGAAAATGATAAGCTGCAAGTAACAAGACAATGCACTTTGAGATTCACAATCACTAATAAATTTGTGGATGAAGTACAGTTTGATGTGGTTCCACTGGATATCTGTGGGATAGTGCTTGGTAGCCCTTACTTATATTACAGGAAAGCTATATTCTACAGGGAACAAAATCATTATCACTTGTTTAAAGATGGCATTCAGTATATTGTACATTCTCACAGGATTAAGACTGATCGTTCTTTTACAAACACAGGGCAATTAAAGAGGGTGATTAATGCAAGTAAAGAATTAACTCTTATGTCTGTAGTACAGGTGGTTCTAAACTTGAACTTGGAGTAGCTAACCAGGGTCAGATGTTGCAGGATGCACTTGCAGTACAGCATGAGAAAAGGATGCTTGAAAGCATTGATGAATCCTTGGGTAAAAATGTTCATGTTGTAAAGGATCGATATGTTGTTGACTTATTCTCTTTCATTTCTGCATTATTGTTTAGCTTGATGCTAGTCAATATTTTTTGGTTAGTGGCTACGACATTTGATGTAGATGCTTATGGAAGTGATAGAATAATGTTTATGTTCAACAATGTTATTGTAGTCTTCATTGTGCTTGTGAGCCAGGTATGCAGATGTACAGAGGATACAGGACAAGTGGGGAGGCCAATTCCTCACTTAATGTCAGAATAAATGCCACTTTTGGAGGTCCAAAAGGTCTTCAGTGGGGAGGCCTGATCCGGTGGATATTTTTTAGTGAAAATTGAAGTGTCTTATTTTTCTCCAGAATCAGCACCGTCAGGAAGAGCTCGGTGTCCTAATTCCAACGCAACTCGAACGGAGCGAAAAGGAGCCCGTTTGTGCAAGTTATGACCAGTCAAACCTTGGGTCAAATTGGGATCAGAGGGCGTCCAGGAAGTAGAAAAAATGATGTCATCAAAAGTTGTCAAAGTTGGCATCATCGCAAAGAGCTCGTCAAGATGATTCTGACGGCGTTCGTTTTGTCGAAATCCGACACCGTATCCTCAAGATATTGGTAGTCAAAGTTTGGTTGACTTGAGGCTACAGATGATGATGTCATCATGCTGACATGTCAGTCCGTACTGTACGGAATCCACATGGTCCAACCGGTGCAAGACACGTGGCAGGTGACTCAACTATACGTACCAATCAGCAATTGACATGTGTCCTCCGTACCGATGACGTTGCTCTCCGTACCCAACGTGGCATCAGACGTGGCATACAACTCAGCAACAGTCAGCAGACACCGTTGTAGATTCTGGCGAATGGTGTTTTGACACGTGCCATCGTGCAGTTGTGCTGCTTTGACCGGTGAATAAGTTTGTTTTAACAAAAAGTGCAATGGGTTTGAACCCGTGATCTTCGGCCACCGAACGAAGCGCTTAACCGTTGCGCTCAGAACAACTATCAATAGTAGTGTGGGGTGGTTTTTATTTTATTGTTTATATTTGTTGGATATGGGTGGTAAAATGTGGCCGGCGGGATTGGAACCACCGACCACCCTTCTAACAAAATTTGTTACCACCAGTAGGCCGCGTGATAAGTCTTATCCATACACCGGCCATGCTTTATTTGGTGTATAACTGTTGGCCGAGCCTTTAACAAAAAGGCATATTAAGCCAAAACAAACAAGATTCGCTCTAACCAGTTCAACCAAAAGATTTCAGAGGATAAATAAGTCAGGATACGAGTTGTTAGAGGGAGTTATGTCATTAATTTGATGGTTAGGCCTAATTAGGCAAATTTTATGTATAAAAAGAGGGGTGTAGGTCTTGTTTTAAAAGCCCGGGTGGAGAACGAGAGAATGCTCGGGAGATGATTGTAATTGTTCCTATACGTCGAAGTTATGCTGTGCTATCGATGTGCTTGAAGGGGATGATGCTGTTTCAATTGTAACTGTTTTGGAGTATAATCGGATCGGTCACTCCGTTGGAGAGGGGCCCGGAGACGTAGTCACGTTTGTGGCGAACTCCGTTATCAATTGTGGTTTCGTCTCTCTATTTCTTCTCTCTTTCTATTGTTATCACCTTGTCATTTTAATTATTTCCATAAGTTAATTTTGATATTATTAACTTGGAATAATCATTGTAAAAGTTAAGCATTTAAATACTGCAATCTAGTCTAGATCCTATACAGATCACCGGCACACAAATATCTAAGTTTATCCTAAACTATATCATTTGCCGGTATGGTGTGCCCCAATCCATAATCACAGACAATGGCTGCCCATTCAAGAACCAAGAAGTACGCCATTTATGTGAAGAATTCCACATCAAACACCATTTCTCCACCCCGTATTACCCACAAGGTAATGTACAAGCCGAGGCATCTAATAAGACCATTGTTAGAATCCTTAAGAAGACTGTCAATGACGTTGGTTGTGACTGGTAGCTACAGCTTAATCTTGCCTTATGCGCTTATCACACAAGCATCCGTACTCCCACCGGCGCCACTCCATATTCCCTCGTATTCGGGTCCAAAGCTATCTTACCTATCGAGGTTGAAATATCTTCTCTTAGGGTATCCTTGAAGGGTCATATTGATGATGAAGAGTACCATGTCTCTACGTTACAAGAGTTAGAATTGCTGGATGAGCAAAGACAGAAAGCATTAGATCATTTACAAGCATATCAGAATCATCTTCGTCGTAGCTATAATAAGAAGGTTCTCAATAGACATTTTGACATTGGTGACCTAGTATTAATGGAGAATCCTAAGAACCAAGCAGAACGAGAGAAACCAGGTAAGTTTGAACCCAACTGGTTGGGGCCCTATCTTGTCATAGAAGCCTTTGGATTAGGAGCGTACCAACTCTCTACTCCTGAAGGAGAGCCACTTTTGTCACCTATCAACAGTCTACATCTAAAGAGGTTCTATGCTTAGTTTCTGAGAATCTGTTTCTTAATCTAGAAAAATACAAAAAAATAAAAATAAAAATAAACAAAAAAATGGTTACCTTGATGAAAACCTGGCAAACAGGCGACTTTGTAACACCAAAAAAAATTGAGAAAATCAAAAAAAAGTAAAGAGAAAATCCGTCCAATAGTGAAAAATGCTTTGGTGGCGCTATGGATAAGTACCATGGTGAAAACCTGGCAAACAGGCGCCATGTGTAGTCAAGCTCGCTCTTCCGTCTACCATCATTTTATTCAGACTTTTCAACCATCATTCATAATAAATGGTTGTCTTATCCATTGCTTGGAACGATTGACATCTAACATCCATTCTGTCACATTACCCATTCCCATCTTGCACATCTTTTTCCCAACTGGGGGAAAATCCTTTTTCTATGCCCTAACATCTTATACATAACGTCACACCATCGAAAATGTCCTGAAAAATCCCAAAAACAATAGAAAATTTCAAAAATCAAAAAAAATAAAAAATGTCAAAAAATACCAAAAATAGAGTCAAGTCAGTCATGTTCAGTTAGTCATAGTTGAACTACATTGCCTCTGCAACTGGGACATAGGAAAGGCCATCAATCGATGTGCCCCTGAGGCATTAGGTCTGTCAGTCTAGGTTTGTCATGTATCACACACATTTTAAATCATGACTCTTTGTACATTCAAAATCATTGGTCGTGTCAAACTACGAGGTCTTTGCATGTACAATGTAGGAAAGGCTAATCAATTGATGAGCTCCCGAGACCACACTAGGTCAATCCAATAGGGGTCATTCACAATCACTATCACACAAGTTACATATCATAGTTTAGAGTATCATTTCTAGTCATATACAATCCACACACACACTTTTATCAGTCAAGGAATCAAAACAGGTCATGCAATAACAAGGAAACATCTCAAACTATCATCAAGTCAATATCAAACACATTGTCAAAGCGATCAACCTATGTCTTACACAAGATATGTCTTTCTTGTCAACAGACGTCGTCAAATTGTCATAGTCTCATGTAGCTTGTCACTTCAACGTCATCATGCTCCAATGTCTTATACGATGCGTGTCTTTCTGAAACCAGGCTTTGTCATGCCTTATACAGAAGTCACCAAGTCGAAACCAGACTCAATGTCTTAGGCGATATGTGTCATCTCTCACATTACGCTATGTCAAACATCAAACAATCTCACAAGATCAAGTTTTGGTGAATATATTTATTTGGCTTTATGGCTTTATGACTTTATATCTTATTTTGTCTTATCTTACTATCAATTTGTGAATTAGTCCGGTTACTAGCTTTCTCGAGGATGCCCCTTGAAGGATTTAGAGAAGCAACGATGTCTTGGGACTCTTTTTCTTTGGCTGCTATCTATCAACTATCTTTTTAACATTGGTTTTTGAGTCATGTTACTAGTTTCCTCAAGGATGTCCTATCAAGTATTTAGAGGAGCAATGACATCTCATGATCCGTCATTTCTTTTTCTGTTGTCTGTGGTTTGTCTTGACAAAATGATTGGGGCAATTACTATCCTTGGTATGAGTTAAGACACTCCTTGTCTGTGACTGTCTATTTTTCGTAGATGGATGACTTTGTACACTATGCTCTATCTCATATCATAGTGTGTACTATTCATCTGTGTCATGTCCCGCCCAATGATGATAACAAGCAAGCATAGTGTATTTGGCAATATATCAAATTTTATATCTTTTTCTCAATTGATCAACCTTCATTATATATTTTTCTCAATCAATAAACCTCAATTGTTTCTTACTAACATTCTGAATTCATTTCATCCTAACATTTCTCTTCTTTGACATAATGATAAAGTCCTATGACACAATAAAAACATTAGGTTATTTGAATTTTCATACATTCCATAAGCATTTCATATAGTTACATTGCATTTCACATATATAACATCTTCATTGCATACATCCGTAATCATGACATAATAGGCATTTCATCATCATAGCATAAACATTGCATGTACACATTACCATCACATATAAATAAGCATCATATAAGACATTGCATCCATTATCATAAATAAATTAAGACATCCATTACATCATTATAAAATGCATAACTCATAACATGTAGAAACATTCATTCATAACACATGTATATACATCATCTAGGAAACATAATCATATAGCAATAATTCATCATCCATAAAATAAAACTGCATATCATGTAGAAGCCGCCAAAATCATATATATATATATATATATCGCTCAAAAATAGTGTGTCACAATACTATGTCTGAATGTAACCATAAATAAAACATGAGCTAGCAGGCTCTCTGATCAAAATACAATGTCTACATGTGTAACAGCCCTGTCATCGTGTCCTACTACCTCTGTTGTCACATGGTGAAGGTGGTGGAAAAAGACTCGAAGGTGCTCTCTATGAGGTGGAAGGCCTCTCATATGGACCTACCCTTGATGGTCCTACCATCCCCTCAGTACTCTATGTCCTCTGACTCCTAGTATGACCCCTGCTCTGATTGCGCACCTCTAAAAAATGTAGGAGCTCGTCTCTCTGCTGGCACTGCTGCCTCATATAGATCCCTATAATAAGTGGCTCTCTCCACCAAACTGACTAACTCCCTCACCATGCCACCAGATGAGGACCCACTGCAAAGGTGTCTAACCTCTGTGAACTGCTGCTCTATCTCATTTCTCCACGCTATAGCATTGTCCCTCTCTGCATATGCATTGTCCCTCTCTGTGTAGGCACTGTCTCTCTCTAGCCTCATGGAATCAAACTCTACTATCATGAGTTTGAGTCTCTCCTCCAACGCCTCCCTATCACCATCTCTAGGAGCATCCTCCTCTTGTCTCCCCTCCATGATCCGATCTTTGAGCTCTCTCTCCTGCTCCTCCATTAGTGCATCCTCCTCAACATCATCCTCAATATCATCCTCCACACTATCCTCTCTATATCCTGCCAAAACACCCAGAGGGTCTATAGCCATGTCCACATCTAAATCCTCTACAACGTCCTCTACTCCAACATCTACCTCTGCACGCTCCTCTACCACTACCTCCTCTATATCATGCTCACCCCCAGCCTGTACATCCACTCCCCCTCTGATTTCTACCATCGGTACATCCTCTGTTGTTGCCTCACGGATAGGTGATAGTGCACCTACCCGACCTCCTCTCCATCCTCTCCGACCTCATCTTCCACCTCTACCACCACCATCTCTCCCACCAACTCTCCTGACTCTAGCACCTTCACCTCTCTGCCATCCTCTAGGTCTTGTACCTCATCTCTCTATAAGTGTCGGCTGATCCAGATCTGTATAAGGAACAGGCCGATGCTCTATCCACCATGTGTCATATGTAGCAGTAGTCCCTGGGTCTGTTAATCCATCTCTCCAACCCCACTATACTGGCTGTAATTCCTGTATCTCTACCTCAACTATAGCTACTAGTATCATAGGTCCCTAATACAGAACCTCTCTGGATGAATGAGCAAAATCTGCTCTACTCCGAGGCTCATCCTGAACCTCGCCGAATTGTCTCAGAACTCTATCTGGCAAGTGTCACTCAATAATATGTACACTAGAAACAGTCCTCCCAATGAGATATTGTGTCTGTTTGCAGAATATCAAATGTATCTCCTCATCCACCCACTCCTCACAATCCATGTAAGGTCTCCACGTAAACTGATCAAGGATATCCAATGCATGTCTCCAATACCCTGTGTCCCCAACATGTGTTTGAGTAATGTGTCCTGTATATCGGAACACATAAGGGTGTCTCTCTGATCTCTATACAGTAACTAGAGGACAAAAAATAGCTATCCTCTCCCAACCCCATACCATCAGCAGTGTAGTCCCACAACTCAATGACTGTACATCTCTGTAAGCAATGTCATGTAGATGAAAATATAACATCTCGAGCAGACATAGACCCCATGCACACCTCATCTCACTCTCTAACATGCCAACCAACATAGCTCCCCATCCCACTGGAAATCCATGACCCCGTCTGTCTGGCAGAACTATCCCTCCAATCAATGTACATAAAATACAATCAATCCTATCATATATGTTTGCTAATACTGGCCATCTAATCTCATAGTACTCGATCCCAAGCCTATTCATTTCATCTACCTGATAAAACCTTGCCAACTCGGTCAATCCTTGTTGGGTATCATACATGACCCGCTCTCCCCTAATAGGTAGTCTCAAGATCCTATACACATCCTCCAATGTGACAGTGGCCTCCCCAGTCGATAAATGAAACAACGATGTCTCTGAATGCCATCGCTCGCATAGTGCGGTCAGCATCCCCTTGTTCGCCCGAATAGTGGGCATCGACAAACAGTGACATAGACCCAGTTTCCATACAAGTTGAATCTCTACTGTAGTCAAATGATCTCTGAGATCGAATGTATCTGGTCATGACTCCCATGTATAAATAGGATCTAGGACCACCTGCATTTAAACCATGATGTCAAGAATTTTCAAGTTTTCCTTAGAAATTTTTTTGAAAATTTTACCAGTCAAATGCGGCTCACTTTAACAAATGCGGTGCATTTTTGCAAATGCATTGCACTAAGCCTCAAATGCGTCGCATATTACATATGTGTCACATATTTTCCCACACCCACTTCTCCTACTACACATGCGGTTCACAAAACCACATGCGATGCATTTTTAACAAATGCGGTGCAGTTTTATCAACCTACCTATCTGCTACATATGCATCTCAAAAATGCATATGCAGTTCATAACCCCACATACGTCTATTCCTAATGCAAATGTGTTGCATAACTACACATTCGGTGCATTATACTTTAAATGTGATCATTCCCTAAACTTCCTAACCTAGCCTAGACATGATTTCACACATGCATCATTTCACAGTCAGATGCGGCGAATACGACGGCATATGCATCGTTTACGAAGCACCGCATTTGCTTAATTACTTTTCACACACCTAGAACTACATGCAAAAATAATTTTCAAAAGCTCATTTTCAGGTACATACCGGTGGTCCTGCGTTAGATGGCCTCCTGAACGTCCGGATCTAATAACCTCGATGTGCAACATACGAAATGGGTGCCATTTTCGTCAGCTGGTCAGAGCAAATCTCCTCCTTTTCTAACTCCTTCAGGTGCAAATGAATTAGTTTTAGCCCTAATTCCTATTTATAGGTGGGTTTGAAATGGCATTTCTTCTGACCTACTCTATTGGCCGCTTAACTTTTCAACTTCAAACAACCCGTACTCCTCCGTATCAACTCCAAATTCAATTCCGTCAACTCCATAGCATTTCTGACTATCAAATTGACTTATGGGGAATATTTCCTAATTTTTTTGAAACTTTCAAAAAATTGTCAATTTTCTCGAGGGGGGCATACCTTAACCTATTTCATGTGGGGGCACGATCGGGGCATATTTTCTTTCACACAACGTTGTACCAACATTGTATCAAAGAGGGGCAAACTGTAGATACCGAAAATTGGTTTAGGCCTGCGAGTACACATTCGACATAATTTTCTATAGTCTGTGGACTTGATTAAATAATGTTAATTATTTAATTAACCTTTCTAACACATATTTCCTCTATTAATTAAATATCCCTTTTTAATTAATTCATTAATTCATTATTAATCTTTATTCAACCTGATTAATTAAATAAATCATATTTATTTAATTATGTTGCGAACTAATTAATTCTTCCCCCTTTATCTATCAATTAAATAATTTATTATTTAATTACCCCTTTATCATACTTTTCCAACTATAATTAAATATCTTTATTTAATTATTCATTTATCCCCCTTTATCTATAATTAAATATTTATTATTTAATTATTTATATTATCCTTTTCAAACAGACAAATTAAATAAATTACTTTATTTATTTAATTAAAGTCTCTTATTTTCGAATGTTGAATTAAATTCATATTTAATTAATTATGTCACATTCCTCTATCAATTAGTTATCTAAGTCATTCACTCACCTTCTGACTGGATATCTATTTTTAGTTCTCCAGTTATTTCTTAGTTTAACACCTATTTATCTCTACGAGAAGACTCTTCGTCACAACTAGTCGATTAACTAGTTCTAACTCCTATTTGCATTTGAATGCATTAGTCTTTGAGTTCCAACTTTGGCTTTTACATACAAAGTATATTTCTTCTATTTTTGGAGATTAAGATCCTGAACTCGTGTTCTAACTCATGTTCTAACTTAGTCTCCATCTTGAGTCTTTCCTAAACTCGTGTTCCAACTCATGTTCTAACTCGCGTACTATCTGAGACATAACTCATATCGCATGGCATTCATCAATCTCGTCCGTCGATCTCTCTTTCAATCTGAGTCGATCGTTCGAAAACCCAAAATCTATAAAATGGCTTGTCATTATCATTATTCCTCCTCCCGAAATCATACACTTTTGAGAAGAGACTTATCTTCGATATTTTGCTTAGACACTCGATGAAGTTATGCTTGCATTCAAACACAGAAATCTGAGGGCAAGAATACTGAAAAGGCAAAATGGAGAAGAACAATCAAGATAATTCGAAGGGGTGAACGCATATTCGGTGAGAGCTTTCCATTATTTTTTTAGTTTTATTATGTTTACTTATTCGTTCTTTGTTGTTTGATTTTAGATTAGTGTTAACTTTGTTATTCTAGTTTGCAGAAAATCTATCATTTACAGTGCACAATCACCAAAATGTGCTCAAGCTTCCTCCATTCACATTCTAACAAGTGTCACTTGGACATTGGATGTTAAATTATCCCACATTGCTCAATCTTTCTCATTCTTCCAATTTTGAAATCTATAAATAAGAGGCTCTTCTTCTCAATCATCATCCACAATTTGACAGAAAAGTTATTATCTTCACATTAGAGCAATTTAATCTATTTCTTGAGCACTTACCATCACCATAACTAGGTTATTGCAAGTTTTCTCAAAGAATCATCTTGTTCTTCATCAACAAAGTGGATCAATATCCATAATATCATCAAGCTTACAAAGGAGTTGGGAAAGGGTCAATTTCTACACATAATTGGCACCAATTCCCCCATGGGATTAAGTGTTTGCATTACTTGAATATGATTTAACTTAGTTTATTATTTTGTTCTTAATTTAATTTCCTATTTTGAGTATTGTAGATGGATTTCATGAAGAATCCTTGTTCTTACTTGCATTTCAATCTAATAATGTGCTTGTTTTCCATGTTTGTGCAGGTATAGGATTGGAGTTCACAGGGCCAAATTTAACTCATAGGTGACATTGATAGATGTGATTTCCCTACTCATGGCTACATATAGCCAAAGTATGAATTTGATTTTATATGAATTATTACTAATAATTTTATAATATTAATATTTGTTAATGGAAAATATGTTGATATCTATATGTAATTTACTTGTTTCCATAAAAAAATTAGAAGGGAAAGAATTTAAACGAGACCTACCAAAGCCATATTTCAACATATTTAAATCTAACAATATGAACTCAAAGTATCTAACACTCACACATAAATCAAGAAATCTAACATGTAATACTCTTGTATAAAGGGTTAATTGTTATTATTATTTCAACTTTATGAGACTTAGGAGTTCCACACTATTTAATGCAATGTTCTCAAAAAGAAATATTTTAAGGGTAAAGGGGTTTCAATAGAGTATTTTGATTTTAGCTTTAAAGGATTTTGGAACCCACCCATGATCATGATTCTTGGGATGAATCTAAGTATGAAACCATTTTTTCTCGATGAAGTATGAAGTCCCACTATTTAGGGAGAAATTTTTGAAGCACCATGATCATATAAATTTTAAATGTAACAATAAAGATATATGTTGTAGGAATGTCAATAAAAGGAAGTGATGTGAATCTCAAAAAAGGTACTAAGAACATGAGTGAACTGGTCAAACCTACAAGTCATTGAAGAAGATGGATGATCAAAAAATTGAATTTAGGTGTAAAGGGAAGGTCAAGGCCTTTCTTGAACCCACTATGGGTGGAACCTTATTGATTATCCAAGACCCTTATCATTCTCTCCCTATGGACTTTATCTAATATCATGTCTAACAATCTAGAATTGGATCTCTTTTGTAGATTTGTCACAAGTCATCCTCTAACCTCTACCCTATATGTTTGGATGCTATCATGACATCTAGTATAATCCTAGAATAGTATGGTTATATACGTTATTTTGATCTCTATTGCCAAGAAAATTTGATCCCTATGCACCTATGAAGATACCCTATTTCATAACCAATGTGGTTCTAACAAGTACTTATGTCCATGTATTTTATAAGAGGGTTGAGGTATTAGTTTCTTTTTAAACTTCAATTTAAATCTGTCAATTGCATAACAATACTTAGACATGTAGAAAATGTTGATGATTCATGTAACTTGTGGATTTTTCTACTTTAAAATGCTCTTAAAATATTTTCCACACCCTCTTCCAAAGCTCTAATTTCTTTGAGGCATTTTTCCCAAAATTTCACATGCCTTATCTATGCTTCCAAACTTTGGATATATTTCTACAACATATATCTGTATAAAAAAATTCTTTAGAAGTTGAAGGAACTTTCAAAATGCAACAGTGTAGGAACCATTCCTACCTCATTACTTGATGCAATAGGTTACTACAAGGAACTTCAAATCTAATTACATGAAGTTATGACAATCCTAATGAACCCATGATCATCCTAAGGAGCCTATGAATTTCCTAATGAAGTTATGATAGTCCTAATGAACTTATGACTATCCTAATGAAGTTATGATGGTCCTAATAAAATTATAATAGTCCTAATGAAATTATGGCAGTCCTAATAAAATTATGACAGTCCAAATAAAATTATGATAGTCTGAATAATCCAAGAACCATCCTAATGAAGTTATGATAATCCTAATTTTATGATTATTTTCATATTTGTGTATGAGATTGCTTTAATCTTTAGTACCATGATGAAACTAATATTTATGTACTATTCATGATACATATAAAACTATTCATCATGTCAAGGAAACAACCAAAGAATCTAACATAAGATGTGTAATGTCATGAATTTGCACCCCCTTGAAAATTCCCCATTTACGCTACCTCCTACCTTAGAGAATTAAGTTTGATAATGCAATTCATATTTCTACCACCTTTCCCTATCCACTTGGTATATTTTTTATGTGTCGGTGGGGGATATTTTGTTAGGGATGCTAGCGCAACACACAGATGTCTACATGACGCACTGCCATCTTAACAGGATTCTCACCTTTGGAATTCATAGAGGTGTTACACTCCTTCGTTGGACGCGAAGTGTAACGTCTCCTTCCCTTCAGACCGACTTTAAACAGCTCCTTTGCCTCCATTTTTCTTTCAAATTGATATCTCCTCCATTCAACTCATCTTCTTCACATTCCTCTTGATCATTCTCACCATCTACACACTTCTATACTCACTTTCATCTCCTTCAAGATTCACCACCTCCATTGAAGTTGCAAGTTGATACTTGGTTGGTTCACTCTCTTCATTATTGTGACAACGTTGGTTTTTGAAGGCTTGCGCACTTGCTCCTTCCTCCATTTTCATTGAGATCATTTGGTTGAGAAGGTGAAATCCTTCTATTTCCTATTTTATTTGCATTATTGTATTTGATATTGTAGCATATTATTGTTTACGTATTGCTTGATATTTCAATAGCTTTCTTTATCGTATTTCTTCAATTGTTGCTATCTAGCTGTCCATGGAGGTGGAAACACCAAAGTGGAGGACTGACTGGGGCAATCCTCTGAATACAACCCCAACACTTTCTCATCTTCTATGTGCATATTCTCCTCAAGGTGAATATCTTGAAGATATCAACTCGTGGGTAGGAAGGTACGCTTTCCTCACCCTTCTTTTCATTTCATAATTATATTTAGTCTTAGTTCTCTTCTCGATATTATGTTATTTTTCTATTTTCTATTTTTGTCATTACATCAAAATTTTCCAGTTAGGTCGTTAGTTAGATTCTTGTAGCTTTTGATTGTATCTTACACTTTCTATCTCTACAGATGCTAGCATGTTGTGCTAACATCCATGTCTCATGCTAGTCCCCTGGTAGTGAGTTTTTTGAGTTGTAGTCTGGACTCTATAAACTTTCTCACTTGACTTCTTGAAACATTTGGGCTTGTAAAAGGACAAAAACAACTTGGTTACTCTTCCTTTCATCCTTTAAAATTTAAACTCTCCTAAAACATTCCATTATCTTGAGGTAGATCAAGGCAGCCAATTGTTCTAGACCCTCCCATGACTTGGGGTCCTGGCAGTCAATCCCCCTCCACATTTTTGGTGAACCCGACGTGAAAAATATAGTATTTGTTTCCTTGTGTGGGGACTCCTCCTCTTGTACCTCATGTAGGTTGTAAACTTGAGGGTTGTGAAACTTTATAAGCTTTACACTCATTCTACAAATTTTGGGTACGTTGTGTGGAGTGTACGACATCAACACCTAAGAATGGATTTCTTGAAGGTCACTACTAGTTTCACTTTGCAAGAGATTATCTCGGGGGTAGAGAGGAGTTTCTTTGATGAGACCACTCATGCCCCTACCCCTCCTATCTCTCCTATGGACCCACCTTTGAATGATCATGAAGCTCTCACTATTCCTATAGAGCATCTCATGGCTCTAGATATGAGGCTATTGGATCTCGCAAATCATTTGGGGAAAGAATAGAACATGGCTATGGCTTCTAAGGTTTTCAATGAGATTAGATACATGATAGAAAAATATTAGGTAGGCCTAGAGCTCCTCTGAGGTGTCACCAACATAGTTGAAACATATATCCCCCCATGCAACCTAGATCAGATGTTACCCAAGGTTCTGGTCTTGAAACCTCTAGAAGATAGGTAGAATTTTTGATGCTCGTTACCTCACTGTACATGGCCAAATTAGGCCATTCTATTAATGTCACCTTTTTCCCTGAGGCACCTCTAACTTTCAAAGTAAATAGAATCCCTCTCATTTTTAGCACTATTCCTTATAATCCTAGAGGTGGAAACTCTATGGCCCATTATGGCTCTGGCGTTGGAAGCCTTGGAAAAATGGGGAGTGGTGGTTCTCATGGATCTAGTGGTTCCACTAGTCTTATTTCATCATCTGACCCCGTTTTGAATGATATACTACAAAATATGGGCCAAGTGTAGAATCAACTGGAAAACCTATCCTAGGCTACCTCCCAGTTGATCTTTCAACATTTCTTCCATCATAGTCCTCTCTCAATAGAAATTATTAACACTCCCTTCCCACAAGGAATGGACACTCCTAAATTCAAGAAATATGGTGGTAAGGGAGACACGCAAACACATGTGTCAGTATTTAACATGATGTGTATGGACTTATTTCACCACAATGCCTTGATGGCCAAATTATTTCCTAGATCTCTCAAGGACACATCACTAGAGTGGTATTGTTCCTTGCTCGATAACTCCATATTCTCATTTGATCAGCTAATGAATCAATTTCTCTAGCAATTCCAAGTGAACATCGAGCCGAAGATGGCCTTTTTGAATCTCGTACGATGTAAGCAAGGAGAGCATGAGAAGACAATTGACTTTATTTCTTAATATCAAGCACTATTTTCATAGATCTCTTACCCTTCGTCTGACTCAGATCTGTAGATGGTCTCTTTGGCAACCTACAGAGGTCATGGCAGGATAATTTTTCTTTGATGAAGTACCCTTCTTTCGTGCATCACTATGCGGCCCTGCAGGAATACCAACAGATGATTCCCTAGTTTGGAGGATCTTCCTCGCATTCTTATCTTGAGGGAGATCCATTGCGTTGATCTTTGGAAAGGGTAAATCTGTTGTGAATGTATTCGTTGTGTCTAGTGACAAAGGCCTCAAATGTAATAGACAGTTCACAAAGTTGTTTGAATCATATTCCTCTATCTTGAAAAAATTGTTCAATGATAAGATAATAAACTTACCTGATCCTCGACCCCTTATTGATCCCTTCCTTGATTGGTACAAATAAAATGCATTCTACCAATACCATCGGATTAATGGAAACAATACTGAGTGGTGTATGCACCTGCATCATGATATATAGGATTGCATCGATGATGGTACTATCCACCTCAATGGGAAAAAGTAGAATGAAAATAAGTTTGTGGTGAAAGCTAACAATGGATTGCAAATTTACAAAGATCATTTTTCATCACACTCTATGAACTTGATTGTTGAGCCTTTAGACCTTTTTGAAGAATTCATTTCAAAGTATGTAATATGGTCTTGTTTACGCACGTTCCCCTAGCTCATCCTGTGACTAATTCACTAGATTTAACCTTTACATCATTGGATGTGCCCGTGAATGTAAATCCTTCTCATTTATACATTCCTACTCACCTCAATGGAAATGTTGTGAGTGGGATCCTAGTGGACCCTACGAGTTTTGTGAATGTGATCACCAAGAAGACATTTCTTCTAAATTTCCTTCATAAGGAGGACTACAAGAAGACAAAAATAACCATACATACCCATGATGGACTCTCACTTTCTCCCCTTGGTTCAATCACTCTTTCAATCTTGGCAAGTCCCAAGTCTGTGAGTAATTTTTTTACATCATCCCAGAGTATGACTTGTTCAGAGTGAAGCTAGGCATTCCATGGCTAATTTCCATGAAATCAGTCCCTTTGATGATCCATAAATGTTTGAATTTCTCTCATGAGTGATCAGTGCATGTCATGCATTACACCGGGTATAAACCCCTGGTGTCACATGGGAACTATTCATTAGATCACTTTTGGCCTACCCCTATTGGTCCACTTCCTCTTGTTCTAAATATAAGAATGGGGACATAGCACTAAAGGTGACCTACCCTCCTTCCCCTTATGTTATTTTGGTTAAGGTTTCTATGATAGTGTAGTAGCAAGTTGCCTCTTCCTCCTCTCAAAAGCGAAAGGGGAAGTATGCTCGTGTTGAGGATCCTTCCTCTTCTTTTTTTATTCCATCCTCTTTCGCCTCTCAAACTATTGTGATGCCTTCAGCTTCCACCTTTGTGTGTCTAATGGAGATTCTAATGGTGCCCACTTGGCAAAATGCTAAAAATCATGTGTTCAAGCTTCCTATCTTACCCACAGTTCCTCGACCCGTTGTTTATGGCAAGGGGAAGGGTCCCTGTGGAGTTGCCTCTATGTCTCGTCCTTCGTGGACTCCTACTACTCCTACCCCTAGGGTGGTGAATGGGAAGATGCCCGCCCTTGATATGCTTGAGTCTAATTCTCCACCAGTTGTTGCTTTTTTCCTTGCGTCTCTCCCTCCTATTTTTGTCCAAGATTCACTCCCTTCATTGGTAAAGGCTATGATGGACACTCCCATGATGGAGCAAGATCCCTTTGTTCCTCCTCAAATCATAGCTTCCAACTCTTGGAGCCGAATAAACCACCTTACGTGTGAGTGTAAGCACCAAAGAAAGGCTTTGGCTGCTAAGTAGGCTACCTTGCAAAAGCAGGAAGAGGAGCTGGTAGCTCCTATTTTGACATCCCTTGTTGTGCTACCTTCTTCTACCCCTTTTGCATTAGCTCTTGTTGCCTCAATCTTGCCTCTAGCTCCCCCCACAAGCGTAGATGACCCTCACCCTAAAAGGATGCAAGTGTTCATCACTCCCTCGATTGAGCATCCTCTCCTAATGTCCCTATGGAGAATTGTTTCTCTAAGTATTCCTTTGGATTCAACCCCTGCAATTCTCCTCTTTTCAGCCTTTGCTTCTTTTTGTGCATGTTGATGGCACCTTGTCTTGAAGGTTATATAGTTGCTCCCGCAAAAAAGTGCACAATACGCAACTTAGTGGTTGTGTGGATTTTTATATCACTTTCCTTTTTGGGCCTGAGACAAGACACATGCCTGCATGGTGAGGATTTTCCAAAAGCTACTCTCACAGACTTAAAAATCACCTGCTAGCATGCCAGGTCACTCACTTTTTTCAGGTGGGTTGTTTCACCTAAGGGTGTATTATTTCTCTGGCATAGTTTGTCAAGCAGCACAAAAGATCTTATACCTTCAGGATTAGTCTTTTTGGGGTGATGTCATTATTACTTATAGCTTATCAGATCAGATTTTTTCCAAGCAATTATGATTCTAGATCCTCCTCTGAGAAAAATATCTTCACAAAGGTTCTACAACATCCAAAGCCATTATTGAAGCAGCTCAATTTTTATTAGAAAATATTGATATGATCAAATCAGATCTTTGATCGGATTACAGAGTATCAGACGAGGAAATTTGTTAGGGGTTCATCTCTATTGGCTATAGTTTTGGAGCATCTTTGTGGCTCTATAAAAGGAGGTTTTAGTGGCTTGTTAATCATGATCAAAACAAAAAAATTATCTGTTAAAAGATTAGAGTAGGGGAGGAATAGGAAATATTTTTATAGAGCTTTGTTTCGCTCGATGGCATGTTAAAATTATGAAGACTATTACTTGGATTCATATCTGACCTTTGCATTTATGTTATCTAAATTACAAGAACAAGTAATAGTAGGAAGAAATATTTGAGATTGTGCATCTATGGCCTTTGTCACATGTTTTCTTTCTCTATTCTATATATGTTGAATGCTCTATGTCAATTCATACAAGTATAGTCTTGGTGATTTCCTTATATGGCACTATCTTTTATGTTTGAACAATGTTATCTTTCAGAAGTTGAATGATGTTCGTTATAATCTATCATTTTTTGTAAAGATTGTGCTAACTTTCATATTATGTTGTGAGATCAATATGGTTCCGTAAAGATCCAAAATATTTATTTTAGTATTGGGTTTCTTATTTTTGTCGGACCTTAAAGGGTGCTTCTCGCAGGGAGATCTGAATGACTGCTTTGTGCTCCTATGAGCCTTAGTTGTTCATTCTCTTTTAAATAATGGATGGTCTATGGCATTTTATGTCCATCTCATTAAAAATAATAGCTCTCTAAGGTTTGAAATATTCTAAAATATTTGTGGTGCATCATCATAGTTAGGTTCTTTTTGCGTTTCTCTTCCCCTTTTCCCAAAAATACAAAGAAGAGTCAACTTCTGTAAAAATATCAGAGGTCATTCAATGAGATAAAAGTTGGTCCCTCACTCACTGAATTTCCCATAAGTTTGTTTGGGAGAAGCGCAAGTTTTCATGATCAATAGTCCCTTTCATACATCCCACCTTTTCCTAAGCCCATGTATATGTTGAATACTTTAGTGGTGTCCACTATAATTTTATCCTCTTCTTTCTTTCCTTAAACTTCCTCTATCAGGATCTCTCATCCCTCAATGAAGCGTAAGTTATAGGATGACCCTGCTTCTAATGGGGGTCGGAAGAAAGGATCTCCCTCTTTAGGAGAGGGTTATTCTTTGGATTGTTTCATCCTTGTGATAGAGGTAGCCCCGGCATCCCTTGAGTCTTTTAGCGTGGTTGGAAGTGGATCTCAGGCACCTCCTTCCTCACCCAACTAGCTGACACATGGAACTCCTTTCAAGTGTATGTTCTATTGGAATCAAGCAACACTAAGAGGGTGGGGGTGAATTAGTGTTCTGCAATTTCTAAGTTTATTGATCTAATCCTTCAAGCATTTAAACATTCATTCAAAAGGAATATGCATGAACATAAAATAGATAACCACAACACCATAACACATGAATTTTTATGTGGAAACCTTGTTAGGGGAAAACCAAGGTGGATGGCCAATCCACAATATGATTTGAGTATACTCAAATGAAGTTTACAATATGGGGAAGGCACTTGCATTCAGGTGCACTGCCTAGAGCTCGCTGCTCAAAGAAGACTCACTGTCTTACAAGATATTCATATTAAAACCATCTAATAAATTTAACTGAGAAAATAGCATCTACATATGCTTGATTACAATTCTGGTTAGGCTCAACAATCAATCTTCTGTCCTTCAGACTGATTATGCACTTCTGCTCTGTTCTACTCAGACTCATGACACAAATCCTTTATGCACAAGTGAAACTATGCATTATCATTCTTCTACTCTACTTGGATTTGCAACTCACATCTACACACCTTCTTCATATATCAAATTGGTATGAACGATCTCTTATATATATCCGTGAGTAAGAATTTAATCCCAATATGTCGGCTTCAATAGAACACAAAAAATATTTACAACTGTCAGCTCAAATGATGAGTAATCCTTAATGTGCACCAACCAAAGTTGGATATAGCATATAAATGATCAACATCAGCATGTATGAACACAAAAATACTTAGACAATTATTTCCCAACCATCTGTGACATGTTGCATTCACGAAGTCGGCTTATGTACTGACAAAGCAGAGAATTAGCCAACCAGATCTTCTAACTCGCACATGGATCAATACGAAGCACTGAGATTCACATATAACAAAAAGAATATATTCATCAACCTTCCCTGAGATACGCAACACAAAATATTAACAAAAAACATTCATGTGAATCGATGAACACAAAACTATCGGATGTTTTGTTCTTCCTCAACTATTTATAATCTGACTGTCGATATTATCAGATGATGATGTGTGGATCCAATCATCGACTACAGTTTCCATCAATGAAAACACCAAATGATATTCACAGTGTCTCTTACCAACAATCTCCCCCTTTGGCATTGATGGCAACACTTAGTGAAAAATGACTAAGTGTCGAATCAATACCAACATCGATTACACTGTCATTCTTCAAAATTTAAAAAAAAAAGGTTTCCCCCTGAGATGATTATACATTTTTCACTCTAATACTCTCCCCCTTTGACATCAATGGAAAAGGCATGAATCCACATATCAAAAATCAAGCAAAAAATTTATGAAAAAATTTCTTATGTACAAACAAGCTTCTTCAACTTACATAAACTTGAAAATATCTGCAAAACAATTTTGACTCAGAGTCAAATTTGTGTTCCAAATCCTTTTGAGAATCTCCAAAATTGTTATGTGACCACAAAACAAGTAGGATTGTGTCTCCACAGACTCAAGGTTCACTAGAACACCAACTGCCTTAGCATCTTTAGCTTCCTTTAATGCACTTGACATTATTTTTATTTTCGAACCAATTAGGCCTCTAAGTTCACATTCTCTTTCCACAAGTATGTTATTGTCATGCTTCAAGCTCCTTATCTTGTCAAGCAGATATATCACCTCACCTTCTTGCTTTCCAACACCATTAGTTAAAGGATCAAAAGATTCAAAAATAGTAGCTAATTGTTTTTCAAGATCCTTAACCTTATTCTCATTAACCTCAGTAAATTTTTTCAACGACAAACATGACTTATAAATCTTTCCACTTTCAAATAGAGAATTTTGAATATTCTTCACACAGGTGGCTAACAAAGTTTTATCTTTTTTTATCATTCCTTGCAACCTATTTAACCTTTTGGCATCAAATTCCTTATGAACTTTAACCATGGCTGACTTCTCAAGTGACTCAAATTGAGTACTTACAGATTTTATGAGTTGCTTCAGTTCATGGGAGGAGGAACCAGTCGGATCTTTGACATGAGTAGGAATTATCTTCTCCAAAACTCCAAATGCAAGATTTAAGAGTTCACTGTCCTCAATGTGAGACTTCAACAGTTCTTCTCTAGCCTTCACCTGGGAAAATGATGCAACCTTCATTTTCTGAATTGGAGACAAAGTGGATAGGTCGATAGGACCTTCAACCATTTCAAGATCAAATTCTTCCTTCTTTTCTACCATAAATTGATTTACTGCCTCTGTAGTGTCTCTTGCTTCCACTGGAATTTCCTTCACATCAACTTTCTTTTCCACAACCATTGTTTCCTCAGCTGCAGGTTCTTGCTTATCTTCAGGAATCTCAACTTTCTCAACTAATACAATTTTAGGAACTTCAATCTCCATAGGTATTTATGTATTTTCCACATCAGGAGGAATCTGAGTATCCTCAACCATATCATCATTTGCCTCTTCATTCACCAGATCAGATGCAATACCTTCAACATTCACTTCTTCAGTGACAACATCAATTATCTTACTTAACAAAACTTTTCTCAAAATTTATTCAATTTCTTCTGCAACTTCTTTAGTCTGACCAATCATGAGCTTATTCACTCTTGTCTTTCTCTTAAATTCCTTTTTAGCTTTATTCAAGATTGCCTTCATTTATTCCATAGATATCACTGGACATAACTCAGCAAGAATTCTTTCTCTCATTTTCTCTTCTTCTGATCTAGCATTTACTCTTCTCATTTCTAAAATCCCATACAAGCTTTTAGGTAAATTATGCATTATTTCAATAAGAACTTTATTGTAAACATTTAAATTCTTTATTGTGGCCTCCTCAATATTTCTTTGACTAGATTTATCAAAAGTTTCATACCATTTACAAAGGGGCTTAAGATTGCCATCCTTGACCAAAGCTTTTTCAACTTCTTCTACTAACATAATTGGTTTATCAATTTTTTCCTTCTTCTTTGCTTTGTATTCTTCACCGGAGGGATTTATTTTAGTAATTGTTGTTGCCTTAGTACCTTGATTCTTGATTTCTCTAACTCCATCAGATTTTGTTTCTTCATCTTCAGAGACTACCACATATACTCTTTTGCTTTTATCCTTCTTTAGTTTTCCTTCCTTATCAGATGTCTTCACTTGAGTTGGTACAGGAATTGTCTTTGTTTCAGGGGTGGGTAGAGATGCAGAGATTCTTTTTGACCTAGTTTGGGTAGATGGTGTTGTCAGACTAGTAGATTCAGTTTTTGTTGGCTCTTTTTCAGCTTCTTCTCTCTTCCTTCTTGCTTCTTTTAATTTTTCTACCGATATGCCCATACTTTCTGCAAGAATTTCCACTTCTTTTCTAACTCTTCTGAATATCTCAGGTTTTGTGAGTTTATTATGTACCTATATATATTCTTTTATGCATAAGTACCAAATCTCTCTTCTGATGGATCCAAAGGCTTGTTTAGTAAATGTTGTGCATACATTTCCAGAATGTGCTCTTCAACTTCATAACCCATCGGCATGATCCAGAATGTTCTAGGATCAGTAGCTTCCATCATGCATTGATCAATGTTTACCATAAAGTAGATAGTATCCTTATATTTCTCCACAATAGAGGTAGGAATTCTTTCTCTAGCATGCATCATATTCTTAAAATTCTTGAAGTATCCCCAAATTGTAGTTATTTTGGTTTGACTATTTCCAATTCCATACAACATTTCTCTAATCTAAAAAGCTACAAGCTGACTGCCTTGCCAATGTACTTTTCCAATACCTGAAACTTCTTTTATGAAATAGAAGAATAAACATAACAGTAAGTTACCATACTTAAAGGAATTTTTCTTGTCCTTTTTGATCTTACCAATATCTTCCATCAACTAACTCCTAAGAAATTCACAAAGATCATAGTTTGCATTCTCCTTTACCATTTGATAGGCTGCATAAATGGTTGTATCGGACACAGAATTGTCCTGAATTAAGTGATATATCCTATAACCAATGATCATCGATGCAAATTTCACATCCATTTCAATGATATCTTCAATTTCCATGGCTCTTCGATCATATTTTAAACCTGTTGCATCAGTCGCCATTTAATTCTTTACAGACTTAAGAATCAACAATCCACTGAAATAATTTAAACCTATAAAGGCACTTATAGCCTCCTTCCTAACCTTGAAGGATATGCTTAACCACATGAATTCATCATGAACTCAACTCAAGATGTATCGGACCCATTCGCTCTCTTCAAACACGAGGAATTTAACAATCTATGTAAATTTCTTCTCTTCTAGGGTTTTAAATTCTGGCTTGACATAGATTTCTTCTCCTATAATGTGATTGTTATACAGATTCAGCAGTTGTGAGCTTCCTATCTCTTCAATGTTTGCATGAATATATGACCTAATATCTTCACTGTGTAAAATGTCATACGAAATAGATGAAAAAGCACCTAACGGGTCAATTTCAACAAACTTGAACAAATGCCATTTGAATTTGGGACGGGGTCTATCTTTAACTTCAACTACCAATGGAGTAGCTATTTTCACCAATTCACAAATTCACAGGTTTTTTCGATAAATACCTTTTCACCAAATCACAGTTTGATTGTTGAAGGCTTCTTCACACTTGAATTTCACCTCAATTCACCAATGTTCACCTTAGAGTTCTTCAAACTTCTTTCCTTCAAAATGTAAAGTGAGAAATGAAAGACAAAAATGACCTTTTATCATTTGCACACTTAACCCTTTTTGATGCAATAAATGGTTTTACCCTAACTCATCCGGTTACTCTATTTCCATGCATTGTGATGGATTATTCTTTTGTGGACCTCCAATATTGCATAATACTCTCTCCAATAGGCTCAACAACATCTATAGAGCATCTATGTGTTTGTTTTACTTATCAGCATTCTAGTGTTAGTTACCGGCAGGGCTTAAGAGATTTTCTTGACAGCTCCCCCTAGGCCAAAAGCCAAAAACTAATTCCTAGAGGAATTACCAAAATCAGGTTTTGGTGTTGGCACATTTTCCTCAACAGAGGGACCTTTCATCACCCATTTATTCTGCATTTGCTTCTGGATCACATTTATAGTGACTTTTCCTTTTCCCTTAGCATCCTTCTAAATTTGTCTCCTTGGGTTTATCAAACTTTTTTTGTTCCAACATAATCTAGCAATGTGACAAAAAAAAAATGGAGTTATAGCACACAACATTTTTCTGTCCAAACCAATTGTTCCACTAATTTTCTCTTGATCTACACTGGTTAGCAGTATGGCCAAATCTATTGCATGTATAACCTTTGACATCTCTATGAAATTTGTTCATCACATTTCTGCATTCATTTTACTTGTGACCAAACTTATTGTAATTAAATCACTGACCTGAGAATGATGGACCACTTGGATTCATCATGTTTCTACATTGAGAGGCCATATGACCAAATTTATTGCAAGTAAAATAGTAGCCATTGAATCTTTGAGCATTAGGTTGTCTTACCATATTTCTTCCAACTCTACTTATCTGATTTTCTTGCCTAGGTCTCCTTTTTCTAGATCTGGAACTTTCTCCTTCTTCATAACCAAGACCTCGCTTGTCACCATTTGTCCTCTGACTGTTAATCAGTTCATCAAGCTTGGCTAAGCTAAATTTGAACTTTTCTTTTTACTCATTTGCAGTAGCAAGTTCATCTTTGAGACCATCAATCTATTTTTCAAGTCTTCCTCATTTATTTTAGATTGTTCCAATTCATTGTCCAAATGGTTGCATACCTCATATTTTTCTTTCACAGACTGTGAAAGCTTCTCTTCATTCTTCTTTTTTTCTTCAATCTCTTTAGTCATCCTCATCGTGACAGATTCCATTTCATGCTTCAAGACTATATTATCTCTGGTAAGCTTTTCACATTCTTCTATCTTTTCCTTTAGGGCTTGAATGAGTTGCTCATATTCAATTCTTTTACTATCATTCTTCTAGATCTGATCATAGAGTTCCTTTCTCTTCTCCCTGGACTTATTGATTTTATCTTTCAATGAGTCAATGAATTTCTCAGTATCCATGAGGTTTGCTTGTAGTTTTTGAACTTTAGATTTTGACTGATCAAGATCATCTAGGGCCACCATAAGTTGTTGTTGGAGACTACTTGAATCCATTGAAACACTTTCCAAGATCTCTCCATGTTTTTAGACTTCTTCTTCTAAGGAACTATCCCTAATACCAATTGTTGGAATCAAGCAACACTAAGAGGGGGGGTGAATCAGTGTTCAACAATTTCTAACTTTATTGATTTAATCCTTCAAGCATTTAAACATTCATTCAAAATTAATATGCATGAACATAAAACAAGTAACCACAACACCATAACACAAGAATTTCTACATGGAAACCCCGTTAGGGTAAAAACCACAGTGGACGGAAAATCCACAATATGATCTGAGTATTACTCAAATGAAGTTTACAATATGGGGAATGCACTTGCATTTAGGCGCACTGCCTAGAGCTCACTGTTCAAAGAAGACTCGTTGTCTTACAAGATAATCAAATTAAAACCATCTGAGAAAATAGCATCTACATATGCTTGATTACAGTTCCGGTTAGGCTCAACAATCAATATTCTATCCTTCAAACTGATTCTATACTTCTACTCAGACTCGTAACACAAATCCTTTATGCACAAGTGAAACTATGCATTATCGCTCTTCTACTCTACTTGAATTTGCAACTTGCATCTACACACCTTCTTCATATATCAAATTGGTATGAATGATCTCTTATATATATCTGTGAGTAAGAATTTAATCGCAATATGTTGGCTTCAATAGAACACAAAAAATATTTATAATTGTCGGCTCAAATCATGAGTGATCCTTAATGTGCACCAACGAAAGTCGGCTATAGCATATAAATGATCAACATCAGCATGTATGAACACAAAAATACTTAGAAAAATATTTTCCAACCATCTACGACATGTTGCATTCACGAAGTTGGCTTCTGTGCTGACAAAGCAGAGAATTAGCCAACCAAATCTTCTAACTCGTACACGGATCAATACGAGGCACTAAGATTCATAGATAACACAAATCATACATTGATCAACCTTCCCTAAGATACACGACACAAAATATTAACAAAAAATCTTCATGTGAATCGATGAACACAAAATTTTCGTATGCTCTATTCTTCCTTAACTATTTGCAATCTGACTACTGGTATGATCAAATGATGATGTACAAATCCAATCACTAACTAGAGTTTCCATCAATGACAACACCAAATTATATTCATAGTTTCTCTTTCCAACATGTTCAACTTGGTGGATGATGTCTTAGCTTTGTCGACAATCTTTGCAAGATCAATGATGTTTACCTCAGAGGAGTTAAGCGAAGAAGACCTTGAGAGGCCCTCTTCCTTAGCTCTTATTGCAAGAGATTCAAAGGGTGCTCCCCTTGCTATCCCATCCTTACAATATTTTCCACCCTCCCCTTATAATGATCTATATTGGGAGAAAAATTGCCTCCTAGTTGATGAGGACAAGGAGGGCACCTCTTCTTTACCTATAGATTAGATTTGTGTGTGTGTTATGTTTCCCTTGTACTTGTTTTTATATGTTCTTGGAGGACCCTTGTCACCCTTGCAAGTGCTTGGATACAAGAGTGTTTTGTGTCATAAACTTCTTCTATTCGTTGCATCATTTTTCTATTTTTTGTGCCTTGATTTTTGACAATTGGGGATGATGCAAAGTGTTGGGAGCATTTAGGCCTGCCTTCCATGTTGACCCAATTTTTTATTTCTATTTTGTTTTCATGCACCCTTCTTCCTGATCTTTTATAGTAGGGGATTGATGATAGTTCATACATATATTATATTATATTTATCTATCTATATCTATGAGTAATTCTGACCGTAAATAATCAAATCCCCCTATCTCTTGATTTCTTCATCTTTGTTGTTCCTTTATTTTTTATCTTTTTCTCTTCTTTGGTTGCTTCTTGATGTTGTGGTTCCTATGTGTTGTCCCTTGCATGTATGACAATATTTCCATGTTTACATCTCATCATGTATTATGGACAATGACATCTTTGCATATTCTTCATTTCCTTAGGATTCCACGTGCTCCTTCAATTCGCACACACCATCCTAAAGGGGGGCCCTACCTCTCCAACTTTCAATAAGGTGTATTGGATGGCCAACAAATCCCTTACTAAAAATCTTTACATTTTTCAAAAATGGCATCCTTCACAAAGGATCCCCTTAGCATGATTTTATTTTGAAAATGAATTTGTAACAAAAAGAACTAAGAATTCACCTTTGAGGAGGCCATTCTTCATTTTTTCAAATTCCTTGATGAAAGAGAATCTTTCAAAAGGATTCCTTGATGACAAGATTATATATGAGAAATGGCATCGCTCTTCAAATGGGGCATCCTTTGAGCGGACCACTCTTTCTTTTGAAGGGTTCTCGAGGGACCCTATGAAAGCTTCTCATTCAATTTCCCTTTATGAGATTTATTGTATGTTTATTTGTATAACTTTTTTTTTGCCTAACATGTTTTTTCTATGGGTTAACATATTTCCTTGCAAGATCGAGCACTTGTAAGGGTCAATCAGACTCTATGA
Source organism: Sequoiadendron giganteum (assembly GCA_007115665.2). NCBI lineage: Eukaryota > Viridiplantae > Streptophyta > Pinopsida > Cupressales > Cupressaceae > Sequoiadendron > Sequoiadendron giganteum. Next base: position 820,194,489 of record CM021101.1, read on the forward strand.
ATCCTTTCACATCTAGCCTCCCTCAGGACCGAGCACTTGTGAAGAATTTTTATTCTGCAGGACTGAGCACCTATAGAACCTTTTGTTCATCTTCTACGAGATAAGGCACCCATGGAGCCAACTCTATAGGATCAAGCACCTACATAGCCTTTTTTTCACCTTCTACATGACTGATCACCTATAGCACTTTTATTCAAATCTCCATAGGACTGAGTTCCTATGGAACCATCTCTCCCTCTCTTGCACCTGAGTTTGCTAGATTGTGGTTTTCTTCCTCAACTATTCAGGTATACATTCCTTAGATTTCTCTCTACTTTACCATGTATTCACTGACACTTATACTCACTAAAGTGGGGGGAAAATGTAATGGCATGAATTTGCACCCCCTTACAAATTCCTTGTTTACACTACCTCCTACCTTAGAGAATTAAGTTCGATAATGCAATTCATCTTTCCATTTCCTTTCCCTATCCACTTGGCAATTGTTTTACATTTTGGTGGGGGATATTCTATCAAGGAAACTAGTGTGGTGTGCAAACATCTATGTAGTGTGTTGTCATCCTGACAAGATTCCCACCTTTGGAATCCATAGAGGCGTTACACTCCTCCATTGGATGCGAAGTGTAACATCTCTTGCCCTTCGAACCGACTTCGAATGGCTCCTTTACCTCCATTTTGATTTAGAATTTCTATTTCCTCCATTCAACTCATCTTCTTCAAATTCCTCTTGATCATTCTCACCATATACACACTTATATACTCACTTTCATCTCCTTCAAACTCCACCACCTCCATTGAAGCTGCAAGTTGATACTTGGTTAGTTCACTCTCTTCATTATTGCAGCAACATTGGTCTTTAAAGGCTTGCACGCTTGCTCCTTCCTCCATTTTCCTCGAGAGAATTTGGTTGAGAAGGTAATATCCTTCTATTTCCTATTTGCTTTGCATTATCATATTTGATATTGTAGCATATCTTTCTTTACATATTTCTTGATATTTCAATAGATTTTGTTTATCATATTTCTTCAATCATTGTTATATGGCTATCCATGGAGGTGGAAACACCAAAGTGGGGGATTGGCTGAGGTAGTCCACTAAACACAACCCCAACATTTTACCATCTTCTATGTGCAGGTTCTCCTTGAGGTGAATATTTTGAAGATATCAAATCATGGGTAGGAAGGTGTGCTTTCCTCACTCTTCTTTATCATTTCATAATTATATTTAGTCTTAGTTCTCTTCTTGATATTCTGTTATTTTTCTATTATCTATTTTTGTTATTACATCAAACTTCGCTAGTTAGGTCGTTAGTTTCTTGTATCTTTTAACTGTATCTTATATGTTCTATACATGTGGACATCAATGCCCCACTGAGATGCCAGTGTACCATGTTAGCGTTCGTGTCTCGTACTATAGTCCCTTGGTAGTGAGTTGTCTTGGTGATGTTCAGACTCTAGAAACTTTCTCACGTGACTTCTTGAAACATTTGGACTTGTAAAAGGACAACAGCAACCTAGTTGCTCTTTCTTTTAGCCTTTGAAATTTAAACTCTCTTGAAACATTCCATTAGCTTGATTGAGGTAGATTAGGGTAGCCTATTGTTCTAGACCCTCATGTGGCATGGGGTCCTGAGCAGTCGGTCCCCCTCCTCTACAAGATGAGCGTGAAGCTAAGAATGCAAAGAAAAGATAATAAATGAGGAAACTTCATGAAAGTAGGAAATTGAACACCATAAAAGAAGATATGCCAATTCAATACTAACATGAAACATATTCTCAATGTAAGAGATATATAGAATTGGTGGGAAAAAGGAAACAAATGCAAAACCTCTGTGCAATGAACATTTTGAATTCCAAAGTTGGAGGTGCATCATCGACCACATGTCAAGTTGGAGACACACCGTCTACCACATCTCAACTTGAAAGTACAACATCATTCACATATCAAGTTGGAGGTATGTCATATTTCACATCTCAAGTTGGAGGTACGTCATATTTCACGTCTCAATTTGAAGGTACGCCATCTTTTCCATCTCAACTTCAAGGTACATCATTTTTTCATCTTTGGTTGAAGTTACACCATCTATCCCATATAATTTAAATATTGATTGAATTCCTAATGTTGAGGCAAATTTACCTTTGGAAATGCCTCCTAGAGTTTTGCATAGAAATCCCAAGTTTTTGATTGATATTGATGAGAATGTTTTGAAACCAATGGTTGATAAGATTTCAAAGCGTACTTGTCAAAGATATTTTAATAAGATATGAATATTTTTTTTGGGAACTTAAATGAAACTAGACAATGTCAACTATTTGTTGAGATGATGAGAAACCTAAAATTTAGGCCCATTATGAAGATTTTTGGGCTAAAATCATCGGATGTTTTAAGTGAGAAATCTATTGTAAAGAATCTAATGAGTGAATATGACAGTGTGGGTTCCACCTCATGCACCAAAGATGGTAATATCACATGATGTGTCATTACATCAACAATAGTAAGCAATCAAAACAAGAAAGCTCACCTCATTACAAATACAAGTCAAGCATTGAAAATAAGTATGAAAACTCTAATGAGAGTCATCTAAAGGCATAAAAGAGTGGAGGAGCCAAATAAAAATGAATTATGGGAATTCTCCAATAGAATCACACAAAAAATAAACCAATTATTGAAGCCTTGAGATCCCTAATTGATGATGTAGTGTAGAAAATTGCATACCTTAACAATTTCACATTATGTTTTGTCCCCCTTTATTGGACTTAATTAAGCTTCTAATTTTCTAAATTATGCATTCTAAAGCCTAATTTTTACCTTTTTTGAAGGAGGAAAAGCATTGAATAAATGCATCCAATCATTAAATTTCCCCTGACTTTGAGTGTCTTGGAAATTTGGGTCAGGACCTATTCACCCATGGGTGAATGGGTCCCCCTTCTTAGCCAAGACCAAAATTCAAATATGTTGTTGGCAGCATTTTAACATCCAAATTTCAAATATGAAGTATCAAATTTTAGAATCTAATTTTTTGATAAATTGGATAAACACCTAAAAATACCTAGTCATTTTATCATTTGAAATCTAAGACACACAATTTAGCATATACTATTTCCAAGAGCAAGTCAAAAGTAACATTTTAGAGCATTATTACATCAATTCAAGATACTAACATCATGTCAAATTCTATGTGATTTTATGTGTGTCCATGTTCATGTTTTGTGAAATTTAACCCATGTTGTAGGTCTCCAAAGCATTCAAGTATTCAAGAAAAGCAAGATCCAAATCCTTGAGGTGATGTGTATGACCTCAGTTCTTCAAGGAAGCCATTGAAGGGTGGTGAGTTATAGTGTTTTGTTCATTCATCATTCCTTCCTTTTAATTACCATTCCTATCATTGAAATTTCTATTGTGGAAGTGGAAACACTTACACGGGTTTTGAATGAGGCAAGCCCCTATATGGCATAATATTTTCTCCCTCTTTGAATGTGTGGATTGCAAGTTTGGAAAGGATCAAATGAAGATTGAAAGAAAATTGTCAATTGTTGCATTTGTTGTCATCAAGTTTGTCAAACCATAGAAAATCAATTATAAAATTCACTAACAACATTCCAACAAGTTTAGAATAGAGAATTAGGAGCTTAGATCCGGCACCGGAGGACTACAAAAATAGTTATAGGACTCCCTATCAAAGACCCATTTTCCCCTAGGCAATTGAATCCTTCTTGGCATGTTGAATCCAATTTTTGGTGATAGGTACACATCAGTATGCACTTTACAGATCCACTTGCAAATCACTATTTTTATTTATTTGTCTTCAATATTTTAGGTTTTACATATTAGGTCATATAGTCTAATTAGGTAAATCATTTCCAATTCATTCCCAAGACTCAAAAGGATCAGATCCAGGTTTGATTGAATCACCTTGGAGGTTGTAAACACATTGTTGATCTACATCCTAATGAAATCCTAGAAATTTTGGAACATACCTTGGGTTTTGGAAATTAAACTTAAGGCCTCACCACACATTTTTATGTTTCAAAAGATTTTTTGGAAGAATAACACAAGGGTATCTCCTAATCAAAGAGATGTTGTAAGAAGGAGAATTGGTAGTTGAAACCTTGAGCCACATCCAAAGCATTTTTTGGATATGACTCAAACACAATTTTTTTCCAAATTTACAGAGATGTGTCCTCAAATTAGAATTATTCAAAGGTATTTTGAAATGGTAAAGCCTTTTGTATGTCAAAATAAATCACACATGCACAAATTTTTGTTGTAGAGTATATATAGAGTTTTCCAATCATTATGATGTTTATCGACATATATGTGTATATTTGCATATTGGTGATTATTTTCAGGAGTGTAACATACAGGTTTAACCTAGATCTTCAAGAGAATTCATATCAAGCAATTTATGTGAAAGAATGGATGGTCAATTATTCTACAAGAATTTATGCTTGGATGGCACATGTGATCATTATGGTGGCTTATTGTCGGGAAAATGTGTCTCAACCTTGCAATTACATAAGGTTTATTGTTGATAGATAAGCACAGGGGGAGGTACCCCTGTAAGGGGTCTGAGGGCTCAGGGGTAGTGCCCCCAAAAGCTAAATTTTATGTATATTTTATTATTGTAAATTTGATTTGTTCGTCATTATGTCTCGAATATGACGATGGATATTTTGTTGGCTTGACTTTCCCTAGAAGGAAACCCTATTTTATGAGGGTGTTGTATTATGACTATGTATTATGATGTATTCTAAGAGTCTGATAGCAGTCATGTTGCCTCTAGATCTCTAGTTGGTGATACTCCTATGAAAAGCTTGCTCTACAAGTATATTGTAATCTTTGTGATTTTTGAATAATATTATAGAATTGTCTTAGTCAGTATCATGCATCTAATTCAATTTACTAACAACATTTTCATCCTAATTCGATCAGTCTTATCTATTTCATTAAATAATCTTAATTATTTAGTTAAATTCACCATTTTCCTCTATTAATCGGGTAATCAATATCATTGGATTAATTCACCCCTTTCATGCTAATTTTCATCATATTTGATTAAATAATGCAAATTTTTTAATTAAATCCTTTAATTCCTCTCATTTGATTAAATAATCTTAATTGTTTAATTAAATGTCATAAATATTGTCTTTTAATTAAATGACTTAATTGTTTAATTAAAATCCTAAATTATTTCATCTTGCACAATTAAATAATATCTTAATTATTTAATTGACTAATATCTTCTAATTCTTCCAACTTCTCCCACTTGAAAGAGAATATTCTTAGGGGATATTCCTCTTATTCGAATTAAAATATTTCCCTCCAAATGGAAATATATTCCGACATTCTTCCTAAAATTAAGGGACTTACACATTCTAATTCAATTAGAGCCCTTGATTAAATTCAATGATCTATGTCATTCTTCAATCTCATATATGGATTTGATCATTGATCCATGCCATTCTCTCACATTCATTTCTATCCATTGATTAGCCAAATTGATCTTAACCATTAATTCATCTAAAAATCCTATAAATAGCCCTCATTTCTATGAGTAAATAATTCACAAAGCATTCGAGCAATTGCACTATAGCCATTTTCATCCTCATTTTGAGATAGTTTTTCTATTTCCATCAATTTCACCATTAGAGGTCATCGAAGCTTTGCTTCAACAATGGAATTAGGAAAGGGTTGATCATTCCACATCAATTCAGCACTAATTCCCCAATGGTATGAGGTTTTCTTGTGTTAAATTAGGTTTTCTATATCAATTGATTGTTGTTTCATGTTTAATGGTTTCCTAGTTATCATTTGTGAGAATTTCATGGGAATATGATCTATTTAGGTTACGTTCTTGGTTTATTTTCTTAATTCACTTGAATTTGATCTAATTATATTTCATGTTCACATTTTTGGCACACCCGATGGGACCTTTATCCCTAAATTACTAATTTTCTTGTGATTTTTCTGGAATTTGCAAGACTTCAAATAGAGCAGTGCATTTGAAATCAACGAGACCCACACTTTTACAAATGGTGATTATATTTATTTTTCAAAGTTTCTCACCTTTACAAATAGTGGTGATTTTTCTAACTGACATTTGCTTTCTGATTGTAGGTATAGAGCCATGCTTTTGTAAATGGTGGTGTATTTGTAGCTCAATAGTCCAACGCTTCTACAAATGGTGGCACATCTACAATGATACAGTCCAAAACCTGTGTATGATAGTCCAGTGCTTCTATTCTGATAGTCAAAACACTTTTGTAGGAAGAGTAGAGAGGTAAAATTTAGGGTTTAGTCCAAATTTTTAAGTCAATTTGTTTGCTAACCCTAATTGTTTCTTGATTTTTTGCTTGTTAGTTTAGAATAACCTTTTTCAAGATCAGACTGAACATCAAAGCATGGAGTAAATAAAGTGTTCATCAACACTCATCATGGATCATTTTTCAAAACTCCAAAGTGTTTTTAAACACTTATATGAAGGATGACCTAAGAGATTTTATTTTCATACGTTAGCTTAGTCACACATTTTAGTTTGGTGTTTTATAAATGAACCACAACTATCTCACATTTCAATTTGGGTTTAATCAATGAACACACCTTATCTTTGGCTAAAAGGAACACATATCGTTTGGGTTATAAAATGAGCACACAACTTGAACAATGAACATGCAGGCTTAAAATCAATCACATTTATTTTAGTGCAACTTAAAAATAATTATTTGTTTTGTTCATTATGTTTGACAAGTCAGATGTGTATCCTCTCCCCTCGTGCCTAGTGTGATCTTTGGTGAAGAGAAACATCTTGGACTTGTGTATATGTTCATTGTTTCCCTATAAGGTTTTACTATGTACCCTCTCCCCTTGCACCTTGTGTGATCTTGGGTGAAGAGAAATAGCATCTCCTTTTCTTTATTTTGAGTAGGAGGCCTTCCTTGAGATACATCCCACAATGGATAAATCAAGGTGACCTTGAGCATCGTTTAGGGGTGTGCTATATAAATTGGTTATGAGTGAAAGTTGTAGGTCAAATCATGCATGTAGTGCTCCAAACTTGCATTATGAGACTGGCTTTTCGGTTCTTAGATGCAATGTCTAAGAGGTTGACAGTGTTCACCTAATACCCATTAAAAACCTATATTATAGAGGCCTAATACTTTCAAAAAAAATCTCAAAGTGGCTCAATGGAATAGCATAGTTCCATGAAGACACTCACTATGTACTAAATAGAGTTGAGGTGACAAACACCTTGTAACGATATTATCCTTTCAAGGCAAGAGGTGTATCGTGTACATTTGTATACCCTAGATACTCATCTATGGGAAGTATTATATTGTGTGGACCTACTTTGAGTTAAACAAACCCGATCTACCCACTAAATAGGTTGTGCAATTTGATGTGTTTTCATGTTGAAACCAACACTATTTAGTGAGTTCTTATGGAAGAAGAATGCATTAAAATCACTTGATTACCCTATTGAGTCATTTTACATTTTGTTTATTATGTTTTCAAAATCAAAAATCAAACAAATTAGGTAAATTGGACGTTTTAAAGATCCCTTGAGAAGACCAACACATTTTCTTGATTGTGTGGCATTTTTGCACAAATCGATACTTTTTTTAATCAAAATGGCTCTTTTGTTTGCACATCGCCGCTTTTGCACATATCATTGCATTTGCTAAGGAAAATAGACATTTGAACAGTGATTCCTTTTTTGACAGTTTAGCGCTTCTACCAAAGATCAGCACTTCTACCAAATACTGATGCTTTTTTAGAACACTGCAACACTTTTTATAGATAGTCCAATGCTTCTACTTAATTTGACCAAATAGTAAACAATTTTTAAACAAAAATTATTGTATTTTGGTTCTAAAACATCAAGTACATTTGGAACTAATTCAAATTGAGACAAAACCAATTGTGGCTCACTTATACCAATCATCAAACAACACATAATTTCCATGATTTTTAACATCTTGTTCTTACCAAAAATCACTTGTCTTACTTGATTCAAAACAAATAAGCAAGGAAATTTATGCTCATTGTTATTTTATTAAAATAATTTTTGGGTATCAAACATTGAAAAGTCATACAATATTTTTTTATCAAAACCACTTGGTCTTGTCAAAGGTATCTTCTAGGTTTTCAAAATAGGACCAAGATCAACACAATTAAACACCAACATAAAAATTGGTGTCAAACAATCAACATCATAACATTCCACTTCACATAACAACTTGGAATTTTTGGAAAAAACCCCCTTAGACTAAGTTTAGATCTATGTTTATAAATAATATATTTCTAGAAATTTAGTTGAGTTAGTACATATCTTTTTTAACAAGTTTACCTTGACATCACAATTCTACTCTCAAGGTTTATAGTTTCATAAACATCATCATCAAAAACACATCAATTAAACTTGATTCTAGGTTATGGTCAAAAAATTGAAAGTTTTGTGTCATTCACATCTTCACAACATCATACATCATTGGTCCAAAACCTATTAGAGGTTCTTTCTAAGAGAAATTTGAATCAAACAAGGAATTCTAACAATATCATTCACAACATACAACTCCTAGGGTTGATACACATTTTATGGTTACAACAAGATCACAACACAAGAAAAACATGGAACTAAACCCTAGTGGTTCAAACATACCCATCACAAATAGTGCTAGTGAACCTATCTTTGGGATTCCTAATTTCAATCCTAGAGTATTTTCCACTCCACCACACAATCCACAACCATCACAATAAAAAAGGGTTCAAATAGATGATATTTAGACAAACCCCATGAATTTATCTCTGAAGAGTTACTTGAAATGCAACAAGATCCTAGGGTCCATCAAATCATAAACACAATGTTGAGCTTAAACCCAAATCAATACATGCTTACACTTGCACAACAAGGAACAAAAATTCCTTCTACTTTTGATTTGGACACACTTAGGGAAAAACCCTTGTCAAATGTTGCATCCACAGGTCAACCTTCTCAAAATGAACCTTTGGTACATAACATCATTCAATCTATGCCACAAACATATTCATTACACGTACCAAGCCAACCTACAATCATTAGAGTGGATTCAACTAATCTCACAACTCAACATGTAAATCCCTAAAGTCTAGGGAGTTATACAAATGTGGGCATTCAAAATGCTAATACCAATGTTCCACCAACATTTCATGCTATTCCTAGTATACAAGGTTCACAACCCCAAGGTTCACAAATCACATCACAACAACCACAAGGTTCACAAATCATATCACAACAAACCCAAGGTTCACAAATCATATCACAACAGCCACAAGATTCACAAATCATTTCACAACAACCCCAAGGCTCACAACTCATATCACAACAACTACGAGGTTATTAAACATCACAAGGTCCTCAAAGTCAAATCCAAAAACCTCAAGGTATTCAACCACCTCAAGTTTCTCAAAACATACCTCAACAACCACAAGGTCCTCAAGTATCACAATATTTAGGATTTCAAAACCAAGGTATTTACTATGCATCACAACATCAACCAATGTCCTACAATCAATTGTCACAAAATCAAGGAAATTTTCAACCAACATCCCAACATCAATCAGTATCAAATCAAGGATCACACTAACTATCTCAAAATCAAATGGGTTCACAAAATCATGTGGTTCCCCCACAAAATCAAATCCTGTAAGGTCGTATATCACAACAACATCCAACATCCCAACATCAAGGACAAGTTTCCTCATCAAAATCCAAATATCTCAAATCAAAATTTGAAACATCATGTGTCACAAAATTAAAATTTAGTTCCACAACAACATTAATAGCAAGCTTTTCAAATTCAAAATAAAAATATTCCTCCATCACAACATACTACCATTCCATAAAATCAATACATTGCCTCGAATCAAAACATCCCACCTTCACAACACATCATTCAATCACCCCAAAGACAACAAGATTGGTAAGCCCAAAAACAAGCTATTTTACAACAACAAGCCTTGCAAGCACAACAAGCCTTACAAGCTCAACAAGCTCAAAAATCCTTACAAGCTCAACAACAATATGTTCAACAACAACAATTTCTTGTACAACAATAACAACAAGGCTTGCAATATAATCAACAACAATAATATAACGCATACAATTCACACCATAAAACACATACAACAATACACCATAATATCAAAATCTGGCTCACAATTCATCCACCATTCCACAATTGAACACATATTCTCCACCATTTGAACAATCCTATAGAAAACATATCTTTGCAAATCAGGACACTCACACAGAAAATTCAAGATATTCAAGCAGGGAAAATCAAAAATTCATACGCAATGCAAGATTTGTGCCCCTACCCATTTGATCATAATATCACAATGATATTATTCCCTCCAAGCTTTGAGATACCTAAATTTGACAAGTACAAAGTGTTGGAAACACAAGGGCAAACAACTGAGAGGGGGGGGGGGGTGGTGGGTGAATCAGTTGTCACAGAATTTCAGACTTATTAATCTTATTAACCTTATTTCTCATATCTGATTATTAACAGTGAAAGCATGAATCAACAACACATCAAAAACACACATAACACCAAGATTTATTTGTGTGGAAACCATGTTAGGGGAAAACCCACGGTGGAGGTTAATCCAAAAGTTATACCCTATTAAAATTATAATAAGAATATAAGAGGAATGCACATGCATTCAATAGCACTTCCTAGAGCTCGTTGCTCAAAGGAAGACTCAATATCTTACAAAAAATATTCAGATTAAAACCATCTGAAGAATTTGAACTAAGAAAGTAGTATTTGCAAATGCCTGAGTACAATTCTGATTAAGCACATGAACACTTCTTCACTTTCTTTCACTTTTCTTCACACTATGTTCTTCCTTCAAATGATCTGAACCTTATTCACACATAGCACTTGTACACTTCACATCACACTTGTCTCAAATGAGATAAACAATCACTTATATATATTCGCAACAAGAAATTACATTGCTTTATGTCGACTTCAACACAATAATAGAATGAATGCAAACTGTTGGCCCAAAACAATAAATATTATTAATGTGCATCAACCAAAGTCGGCCACAACATAGTAGAGACCCAAAACAATATCCTCAGACACAAAACACCTTCAAATATTCTTTCTCAAAGATCCACAACATGCTTCAAACACCTTGTCGGCCATGAACATTACAAACATGAACACGCAAGATAAAATCTTAGATCGCAACCACAATGATCAATGTGGATGTGCAACATAGATAGAACATGATCTAGAAATTTCCACGAACACTTCAGTAACATACGCAACAACTCGGATTACTAGAATCACATTATCTTCTCCCATGAACACCATTTGCAATAGCAGAATAGTTTTCAGAACACAAGAACTTATAACTTCCTCAAATCTTCATGCGCACCTCTGAAACTTACGGAGTAGAAACTAGATAGGCTTAAGAAAAAACATTTCACTACATACTAAACTTTATAACATACTAAACTTTATACCATACTAATCTTTATTTCAATTTTCTCAATATCCTCGACATATACAGTCTTAAAGAAATTAATGCTAATAGTGTTGACATCGATGGCAACCACATATCAGCAGCATAACCACAACATCCAACAATCTCCCCCTTTGGCATTGATAGCAACACATGATGTGAAAAATACACCATCAACACAACCAAATCTTCTTCCAACAATCTCCCCTTTACACATTGCTCTTCTCATGTTTTTCTTCTCCCCCTTACTTTTAGCTCTTCCATATATTTTAACATTACTCTTCTCCCACTTTGACATCAATGGAAAAGTTACACAAGCTCTTAACCACATATTTGAATCATCTGACTACTCCCCCTGAGTAGAAGCCACCACAACATCAATCTGGATCAAGATATGACTATGAATGCACGGATTGATGCAAAAAATATGCATCTTATTTCTGATTAGGAGGGGTAATCACCCCTAAATTCCCTCTAAGATACTCAAAATTATCTTTAGGCAAAGGCTTAGTAAATATATCTGCAATCTTTTCTTTAGTAGGAACATACTCGAGTCTGACTTCCTTATCACTTACATTGTCTCTCAGAAGGTGGTACTTGATAGATATATGCTTTATCTTTGAATTGATGCAGAGCAAAGGAAGAAACAACAATACTTAAAATAATTCTCATTCAATCCTTTACCAAAATCACTTCAAATTCTTTGAATTTCTTCATGGCTACAAGCCCAACTCTTCAAAACATGACTCTAAACTTGTATCAAACTCAAACCATACCCTTCTACATCTTCAAAATCATCATTTTGATAGAAATTAACCAATTGCATAGCCTTATTTCTCTATTTTATCAGATTTACAAATTACTTGCACCAAAAACCCAAATTTTGCTTGAAGAGAATCAAAACACTAAATCGGGTGTAACATTCAAACCAAATTGAATCTCCAAAACATAAATACATTTTTGAGTACCCATTTCAACCATTAAAAACATATCTCATTTGTAGGTACACTTGTTTTGGAACACAGGCTTGCTGTCCGGACTTCTTTGCTAAATATTAGGTCAAAATAACCAGATATGCATGCAAACAGTAACTTATAACTTTCACAAATCAACAAATTAATCCAATCTCTCCAGTGATAATTTAGAGGATATCATTATGGAAATTTTATCCGATTTTGAGCAACATCCAACGGTTAAAATTTGAGAAACACGAATTTTATTGAAAATTGTTACCCTAGATCAGAATTTAGACTGTGTTTACAAAAATTAGCATAACTTCTTTCAAAATGAACCAATCTGCATGAAACAAATTGGAAATGGAAGGTGATTGTTCCCTCTAACACTTACAACCATTTATTCCATCATTTGAGGCCGTCCAAATCCGTACAAAGTCTGAAAACTGTGAATTTTCTGAAGAAAATTACAGAAAATTGTGCTTTCCATTATTCCATTTCAAATTTTCAATCACCCACAAGCTTATGAACGTACAAAGAGCCTTTTTAAAGACATTACAATAAGAATAATCAGTTTCCAACTGATTTCCAACTTCCCACTAATGTTTAGTCTCCCTAATGACCTTTTTAACTCCCTAATTGTTGCTTTATGCAACTTTTACACTTTGATTGCAATAAATGTTGACATCATTACATTTTTTTTTTTTTAAATTACTTTTAAATGACTTCTACAAAGGAAAAAAATGAAATCATTTACAAAATAGAATCATGGTGAAGGTGCTCCTGCACCAAACTCCCCACCAAAAATATTTCAAGTCCTCTTGAAAGTGTTGTTGCCAACAAAATTGCCTTCTTGAGATGCCCTGCCACTAATCTACTTCTTATCACCTTCATTTTCACTTTTGGTTTAAATTTGTCCATGCAAATTAATTGTCTTCCATGCTTCCCCCCTGAAATCAAATACCTTACTCCTTGATATATCTCAAAACCATGTTTTTCCCTTTCTCCTTCAACCTGCAAATAATCCTTTGTCCAAAGCATTAGTAACATAATGAAATGATATAAGGTGACAATCATGATACCTCCATCATGCTGCAACTCCTTGCAAACCTCTATGAACAATTCATCCATGATCATTCCTTCAATGTCTTTAATTGTAATAATCAAGTCCTCTATCATATCTTCATGCTTGGAAACATCTAGAACAATTTTGTTTTCTTCATCAATGAATTCTTCATGTGCATCTTCATAAACTTCTTCTTCTTCTTCTTCCATCATTTGTTCTAACTTCATCATAGATTCTTGGAACTCTTCATCTAATCTCTTTAACGCTTGATTTAACTTAGAAATTTCTCTATCAAACTTTGTTTGTCTCTTTCTCTTCTTTCTCTCTTCCTCTGCCTGCAAATGCCTTCTCAAGTTCTCCATCCTCTCAAGCAAGATTCCTCCTTGCTTCACAACTCACTTTCCTACAAACAACCAACAAACTACAACTACCACTCACCAGCCCAAATCTTTATGGGCTCTGATACCAATTTGATGCAGAGCAAAGGAAGAAACAACAATACTTAAAATAATTCTCATTCAATCCTTTACCAAAATCACTTCAAATTCTTTGAATTTCTTCATGGCTACAAGCCCAACTCTTCAAAACATGACTCTAAACTTGTATCAAACTCAAACCAGACCCTTCTACATCTTCAAAATCATCATTTTGATAGAAATTAACCAATTGCATAGCCTTATTTCTCTATTTTATCAGATTTACAAATTACTTGCACCAAAAACCCAAATTTTGCTTGAAGAGAATCAAAACACTAAATCGGGTGTAACATTCAAATCAAATTGAATCTCCAAAACATAAATACATTTTTGAGTACCCATTTCAGCCATTAAAAACATATCTCATTTTTAGGTACACTTGTTTTGGAACACAGGCTTGTTGTCCGGACTTCTTTGCTAAATATTAGGTCGAAATAACCAGATATGCATGCAAACAGTAACTTATAACTTTCACAAATCAACTAATTAATCCAATCTCTCTAGTGATAATCTAGAGGATATCATTATGGACATTTTATCCAATTTTTAGCAACATCTAATGGTTAAAATTTGAGAAACATGAATTTTATTGAAAACTGTTACCCTAGATCAGAATTTAGACTGTGTTTACAAAAATTAGCATAACTTCTTTCAAAATGAACCAATCTGCATGAAACAAATTGGAAATGGAAGGTGATTGTTCCCTCTAACACTTAAAACCATTTATTCCATCATTTGAGGCTGTACAAATCCGTACAAAGTCTGAAAACTGTGAATTTTCTGAAGAAAATTACAGAAAATTGTGCTTTCCATTATTCCATTTCAAATTTTCAATCACCCACAAGCTTATGAAGGTACAAAGAGCCTTTTTAAAGACATTAAATTATGAATAATCAGTTTCCAACTGATTTCCAACTTCCCACTAATGTTTAGTCTCCCTAATGACCTTTTTAACTCCCTAATTGTTGCTTTATGCAACTTTTACACTTTGATTGCAATAAATGTTGACATCATTACTTTTTTTTTTTTAAATTACTTTTAAATGACTTATACAAAGGAAAAAAATGAAATCATTTACAAAATAGAATCATGGTGAAGGTGCTCCTGCACCATGAATGCACCACCAGATTCTTAGATATGTTTATAGCACTTGATTTGTCATAGAATATGGTAGTAGGTTCATCATACACAACTTTGATATCTTTCAGCATCTGATTCATCCATAAAACTTGAGTACAATTGTTAGCAGTAGCAA
Organism: Sequoiadendron giganteum; assembly: GCA_007115665.2. NCBI lineage: Eukaryota > Viridiplantae > Streptophyta > Pinopsida > Cupressales > Cupressaceae > Sequoiadendron > Sequoiadendron giganteum. Next base: position 820,209,756 of record CM021101.1, read on the forward strand.
TATATTATGCCTCTACAGTAGACAAGGAAACGACATTCTATTTTTTTCTTAACCATGAAATCAGTTTCTTTCCCAAGAAAAATGTTCCACTACTAGTACTTTTCTTGTCATTAACATCTCCTTCCCAATCAGCATCATTAAAGGCACTTAAATTAAGATCATCATCTTTATGATACCACGGGCCAAAATCAACTGTTCCCTTCAAGTATCTAAAAAATTATTTTCACAACAATCACATGAGATTCCTTAGGATTGGCTTGAAATCTAGCAACAATGCACACAACATTCATGATATCAAGTCTAGTTTGAGTCAAATACAGTAATCCACCAATCATTGATTTGTATCTAGTCTAATTTTCCTTTGGAGAATCATCATGTTGTGTCAACTTACATCTGGTCACCATGGGTGTACCAACTTGTTTTGAATCTTCCATACCAAACTTCTTCAACAATTATCTCACATACTTGGACTGAGATTTAAAGATCCCTTCATCTACTTAAGTAATTTTCAATCCCAAAAATAGTTTCAACTCTCCAATCATTGACATCTCAAACTCTTTATGCATCTCATTAGCAAACTTCATGCACAAACCATCATCTCCTCCAAAAATTATATCATCAACAAAGACTTCCACAAACAAATATTTATCATCGTCAATCTTGAAATATAGATTACTATCAATAGTACCTTTGTTAAATCCAAGCTTCATCAAGTACTTATCCAATCTGGCATACCAAGCTCTATGGGCTTGTTTGAGTCCATACAATGATCTCTTCAACTGAAAAACCATATCTCCCTGATCAGTCAATTGAAATCCATCAGGTTGCTCAATACATACCTCTTCTTCTAATTCACCATTTAGAAATGTTCACTTGACATCCATCTGATAAACTTTGTATTTTTTTTAAGCAGCACAAGCAAGAAACAATCTCACAGCTTCAATTCTATCAATAGGAGCAAAGGTTTCTTTAAAATCAATACCTTACATCTGAGAGTATCCTTTACATACCAGTCTTGCTTTGTTTCTGATAACTTCACCTTTTTCATTCAGCTTGTTTCTAGAAACCCATTTAGTTCCAATTACATTTTTTTCTTTGGGTCTAGGAACAAGAATCCATGTGTTATTCTTCTCAATTTTTTTTAGTTCTTCTTTCATTGCTTCAATCCAATTTTCATCTTTGCATGCTTCATTTACATTACTTGGATCAATCTTTGAAATTAAACAGTATTCTTCTACAATTCTTCTCCTAGTCTGGACACCTTTGTTCTTATCTCCTATAATCTGATTTTTTGAATGATTCAATCTCACATACCTTGGAGTCTTAGAGTGTTCTTTAATTTTAGGCTCTTGAGGTCTCTCTTTGTAATTTCACCAATATTTGCTTCTTCTTGTTCTTCTTGATTCACAAAAATGATCTGAACTTGATTTGAAGTCTTACTCTTGTTTGTACTGTCATTTTGATCATCAAAATTATATCCATAGGTTCTGGAGGGTCTGGAAATGTCTTAATCAACCTTAACATTTGAACTTTCAACCATTTTCTTTAATCTCTTGTTGTAGCACTGGTAGGCCTTACTATTAGTGGAATAACCAAAAAAGATTCCTTCATCACTTCTAGCATCAAACTTTCCTAGATCTTCATCTCTCCTGATATAGCATTTACTCCCAAAGATTTTGAAATATCTAACAGTAGGCTTCTGACCAAACCATAGCTCAAAAGGAGTCTTACCAGTATTACCTTTGATTTGCACCCGATTAAGGATATAGACAGCAATACTCATAGCTTCTCTCCAATAGATATGAGGGACATTTCCTTCCAACATCATAGTTCTAGAAGCATCTTGAACTGTCATGTTATTCCTTTCCACAACTCCATTTTGTTGAGGGGTCTGCGGTGTAGATAATTTTCTTTTTATCCTATGTTATTCACAAAAAGAATTAAACTCACCAGAAGTAAATTCACCACCTCTATCTGATCTCAGACACTTAATCTTCAGACCTATCTCTGTCTCAACCTTAGCCTTAAAGATCTTGAACTTTTCTAGAGCTTCAAATTTCTCCCTTAAGAAAGTAGCACACATCATCCTAGAGTAATCATCAATAACCAACATGAAGTACTTGTAGCCTTGTAGACTTATGATTCTAGTAGGACCACACAAGTCAGTATGCACAAGCTCCAACAATTCATTTGAACAATTTTGTTTGATGTGAAATGAAATTCTAGTTTGCTTTCCTAGCCGATATTCTTTGCATATTGTATTAGTAGTTTTTACCAAATTAGGAAGATCTCTCACTTCCTGTGATGAACTTATCTTGATAATATTATCAAATTTTACATGACACATTCTTCTATACCACAACCAACTTTCATCAACTTGAGTAATCAGACAACTTTTACTACCAGCATTCAGATGAAAGATGTTACCTTTTTGTTTTAGTACCTGAAGCAATCACATTTCCAGAACTTCCCAGTCTACTACACTTTCCATCTTTGAACTGAAGATTGTATCCATTCTCAACCATCTATCCAAAACTTAGAATATTATGCTTCAAACCTTCAACATAAATAACATCATCAGTATTATGCTTACAATCAAAATAAATACATCCTCTACCATGGATTATACCACCATTGTTATCACCAAATATTATAACACCACCATCATACTTCTCTGGGCTTATAAATTTACTCTTATCACCTGTCATGTGATGTGAACATCCACTGTCAATTACCCATTCATCTTTTTCTTCATCTCAAGCAACTAGGGATTTCTCTACATTTGTACAATTGTTGGCAAAACAAGGATAGACAACTGAGAGGGGGGGTGAATCAGTTATTACAGAATTTACATTTATTCAAATTTAATCAACCTTTAATCTTAGATCTGATAACTAACAGTGAAAGCATAAATCAACAACACATCAGAGACATATGAACACCAAGATTTTATACGTGGAAAACCTATTAGGGGAAAACCACTGTGGATGTTAGTCCACAATATTATACCCTATAAGAAGTATAATGAAAGAATGAATAGGGAATGCACATGTATTCAGGTACACTACCTGGAACTCACTGCTCAAAGGGAAGGCTTGTTTCCTTACATAAAATAATCAAATTAAATCCATCTGATGAGGTTGAATTGAGAAATTAGCTTCTACAAAAGCTCGATGACATTTTCGGTTAGGCACAGAAACACTTCTTCACACTTCGCTCAATATTCTTCACACTCTGCTCTGAAATCAAATGATTTGATCTTTATTTGCACATTTCACATATACACCACACACTCGCACTTACACTCTTCACACACAGACTAAAATGAAGAAACAATCGTTCTTATATATCTGCTACATGAATTTACATCAACAACTCTGTCGGCCACAAATAAAGAATAAATTACAACTATCGGCCCAATTTCATGAACAAATATCAATGCACACCAACCTAAGTCAGTCACAACATAGTGAGGACCTAAATCAAAATCCTCGAATATGCCAAACAGTAAAATATTAATCCATAAGGATCTGCAACACGCTACCATCATCATGTCGGCCAAAAACATGAAAACTCGAATACACAAAGGAAAATATTCGACCACGAACACACCAATCAATGTGGGCATACCACACTAATAGAGCATGATCTAGAAACATCACTGAACATCTCAAGAAAGTACACAACAACTCAATTCATCAAAATTGCAAATACATCTTCCAAAAACACCTACTATAGTAACTGATAAACTGTAAGAACATAGAACTTCATAACTTTCTCAATTCTTGATGCATACCACTAAAAATTTCAGACAACATACTAGATAGGCTCAGCAACAAACCCTTTAATGTGCACCTTCTGACCATCAAATTATAGAATTTTCCATCACTCTGACCTTCTCAGCTTCACAGACTGCCTGCAATATATTTATTACAATTTTCTCAATATCTTTGACATATATAGCCTTCAATCCATTTATGCTAATAGTGTTGACATCAATGACAACCATTTATCAGCAACAGAACCACAATATCCAAAAATCTCCCCCTTTGGCATTGATGGCAACACATGATGTGAAAAATACCATAAACACAACTAACTCTTCTCAACCTATTCTTATCTTCCTTACATTGCTTTGCCACCTTCTCCTTCTTAGTACTTATTGCACTTCTCCCCCTTTCTTATAAAAAGTTTTTTCACATTGATCTTCTCCCCCTTTGACATCAATGGAAAAGGTATACAAGATCTGAACTACATATCATCTAAATCATCTAACTACTCCCCCTTATTAGCAGCCACCATAACATCAATCTGAAACAAAATCTGATTGTAGGTGCACGGATTGATGCAAAGACTTGCATCTTAGTTCATATTAGGAGGGGAAATCACCCCTAACTTGCCTTTGAGATACTCAAAAGTATCCTTAGGTAGTGGTTTAGTAAAGATGTTTGCAATTTGTTCCTTTGTGGGTACATATTCCAATCTGACCTCTTTATCACTCACTTTGTCTCTCAAAAAGTGATACTTGATAGATATATGTTTTATCTTTGAGTGTAGCATTGTATTCTTAGAAATGTTTATGGCACTTGAATTGTCACAAAATATAGCAATAGGCTCATCATACCCAACTCTGATATCTTTCAGCATCTACTTCATCCACAATACTTGAGTACAATTGTTTGTAGCAGCAATATATTCTACCTCAGCAGTAGATAAGGAAATGGAGTTCTACTTTTTACTTAGCTAAGACACCAACTTCTTCCCTAGGAATAATGCACCACCACTTGTACTTTTCCTGTCATCCACATCTCCTACCCAATCTACACCTATAAAAGCATTCAGAGTAAGATCATCATCCTTAGGATACTAAAGACCGAATTCAACTGTTCCTTTTAAGTATCTAAAAATTCTCTTTATTGTAGTCACATGTGATTCCTTTGGATCGGCTTGATATCTAGCAACCATGTACATAGCATTCATATTGTCTGGTCTATTCTAAGTAAAATATAACAATCCACCAATCATTGACCTATATATTTTTTGATTAGCCTTAGGATAATCATCATTCTTTGTTAGCTTGCATCTGGTTACCATGGGTGTACCAACTAGCTTTGAGTCTTCCATGCCAAACTTTTTCAATAACTCTCTTACATATTTAGACTGAGAAATAAAGATTCCATCATCTAATTGAGTAATTTGCAGTCCTAAAAATAATTTCAGTTCTCCTATCATTGACATTTCAAATTCACTTTTCATTTCATCAGCAAACTTCATGCATAAGTCATCATCACCTTCAAAAATAATTTCATCAACAAAGACTTCAATTATCAGTTCTTTATCCTGATCCAGCTTGAAATACAAATTTTTGTTAGCAGTACCTTTATTGAATCCAAGTTTTGACAAGTATTTATCTATTCTAGCATACCATGCTCTAGGGGCTTGTTTGAGTCCATATAGTGTTTTCTTCAATCGGCAAACCAAGTATTTTTCATCAGTCAGTTGAAATCCATTCGGTTGTTCAACATAGACTTCTTCTTCTAATTCACCATTTAGGAATACTGACTTTACATACATTTGATAGACTTTGTAATTCTTGAAAGTAGCATAAGCAAGAAATAACCTTACAGCTTCAATTCTAGCAATAGGGGCAAAGGTTTCTTCAAAATCAATACCTTCCATCTGTGAGTATCCTTTACATACCAGTCTTGCTTTGTTTCTAACTACTTCACCTTGCTCATTCAGCTTATTTTGAAAGACCCATTTGGTTCCAATCACATATTTTTCTTGAAGTCTACGAACAAGTATCCAAGTATCATTTTTCTCTATTTGCATCAATTCTTCCTTCATTGCTTCCATCCAATATTCATCTTTACATGCTTCATTGATATTTCTAGGCTCAATCTTGGATATCAGATAATATTCTTCCGTAATTCTTCTTCTAGTCTCCACACCTTTGTTCTTATCTCCTATGATCTAACTTTCAGAATGAATTCACTTTACGTACCTTGGAATTTTGGGTTCTTTTGTTCTTTCTTCTTCATTTCCACTGTCTTCTCCTTCATGATTTTCTTGATCCACCAGAACACTTTGAATTTAATTTTATGTCTGTGCATTCTTTCCCTCATCAGTACTATCTTTTTGGTCATTTGAATCATATCCACAATACCTAGATGATCTGACAATGTCTTCATCAACTTTGACATTTGCACTTTCAACCATTTTCTTCAATATTTTATTGTAACACCAATATGCTTTGCTCTTGGTAGAGTAACCCAGAAAGATTCCTTCATCACCTCTAGCATCAAACTTTCCAATATCTTTATCTCTCTTAATATAACATCTACTTCCAAAGATTTTGAAATATTTAATAGTAGGCTTATAACCAAACCATAGCTCAAAAGGAGTCTTACCAAAATTACCATTAACATTTACATGGTTGATAGTATACATAGCAGTGCTTACAGCTTCTCTCCAGTCGAAATAAGGAACATTACCTTGCAACATCATAGTTCTAGCAGCATCTGAGATTGTTTTGTTCTTTCTCTCAACAACTCTGTTATGTTGTGGGGTTCGGGGAGCAGATAACTATCTTTTTATTCCATGCTCTTCACAAAATGAATTGAACTCTCGGGAAGTGAATTCACCACCTCTATCTGATCTCAAACATTTGATCTTCAAACCTATCTCATTCTCTGCCAAAGCTTTGAAGATTTTGAATTTCTCTAATGCCTCATGTTTTTCTCTTAAGAAAGCAACCCATACCATTCTATAATAATCATCAATAAGCAACATAAAGTAACTTTCTCCTTGTAGACTTTTGATTCTAGATGGACCACATAGATCAGTATGTACCAAATCCAGTACTCCATTGGAATGATGTTGTTTTCTCCTAAAATAAATTATGCTTTCCCATCTAACATTCCTTGCATATAGTGTTATTAGGCTTCACTAACTTAGGTAGATCTTTGAATGCTTGTGTGGATCTTATTTTGAAAATGTTATCAAAATTTACATGACATAGCCTTCTATGCCATAACTAGCTTACATCAACTTGAGAAATAAAATAAATTTCACTAGTAGCATTTAAATAAAAAATATTACCTCTTGTCTTTGTACTTGAAGCAATCATATTTCTTGAGCTTCCCAATATCCTACACTTGCCATCTTTCAATTGAATTTTGTAACCTTTGTCAACCATTTGTCCAACACTCAACAAATTGTGCTTCAAATCCTCAAAATATAAGACATCATCACTATTACATTTACTGCCAAGAGAAATAGTGCCTCTGCCACAAATCATGCCAACATTGTTATCTCCAAATCTTACAACACCACCATAATAATTTTAAAAGATTAGAAACTTTCTTTTTTCACCAATCATATGATGTGAGCATCCACTGTCAATCACCCACTCATCCTTCTCATCAATCCTAGCTACAAGAGCTTTCTTAATATTTTGGTTACTAGTTGATTCAATGGACACCGAACCATTCTCCTTGATAGTAATGAATACCCATTTATCTTCATTTTCAGTTTCTTTATCAAATTCATCATCAGTAACACCTTCTTCAGCATAATAACATTTTTTTTGAAATCTAGTCTTATCAGGTTTATACTTAGAAACTCTTTTAGGACACCTTGATGCAAAATGCCCTATCTTAATGCAAGAGAAAAATTTAATAGTCAACTTTCCTTTGTACTTACCTTATCCTCTGGCTTCTCTTTTCACAATCAGTGCTTCAAGTTTTTTTAGCTCTCTTTCTTCATCTTCAATCAGTTTCATTTCATCTTCATACTTGAATGTCTTCCTAGAGCTCTCTCCTGGATCATATCTTTGTTGGCTTTTTCTGGATACAGTAGCTTTAAATGCAGACTCTATCTTAGGAGAAGATTCACCAAATTCACTCAACTCAAAAGTGGAAATTTTTTCAATCATTATGTCTCTTATTACTTTTGTTACTATCTTGAGCTCTTCAATAGCATTATCTTTTGTTTTGTAAGAAGTAGGCATAGATCTAAGTATTTTAGCCACAATCTCATCTTCTTCCAAGATTCCATTGGCACATCTAATGCCCATCACTAGTTCATTTACCTTTTGTGTGAAAGAAAAGATCTCGTCATCTTCACTCATCTTCATGTTCTCCCATTTTCCTTTCAGACTTTGTAGCTTAGCAACTTTCACTAGTGCATCTCCTTCATACAATGTTTCCAACTTTTTTCCAGATCTCATGTGTAGTCTTCAGACCTAATACATTTGTCATCTTTGAATCTATCAAAGCACTTAGCAATGCCTCTATAGTCCTGGTATTAGTTTTTTCTTCTTTGATCTCATCAGTAGTAGAGGGACCATTCTAAGGAATATTGTAAGCATTCTTTGTAATCTTCTAGAAAGGCTCACCAATGCACTTCATATGACACTCCATTCTGACTTTCCACAGAGAGTAGGTTGTACCATCAAATCTAGGACTATCCTTCTTGTATGATGCCATCTCGGATCACCTCAAGCTATTAAAATTCTTCAGAGGAACTAGCTCTGATACCAATTGTTGGAAAAACAAGGATAGACAATTGAGAGGGGGGGTGAATCAGTTGTTACATAATTTACACTTATTCAACTTTAATCAACCTTTAATCTTAGATCCGATAATTAACAGTGAAAGCATAAATCAACAACACATCAGAGACATATGAACACCAGGATTTTATACGTGGAAACCATGTTAGAGGAAAAACTACGGTGGATGTTAGTCCACAAGATTATACCCTATTAGAAGTATAATGAAAGAATGAATAGGGAATGTACATGCATTCAAGAACACTACCTAGAGCTCACTGCTCAAAGGGAATGCTCACTTCCTTACATAAAACAATCAAATTAAATCCATTTGATGAGGTTGAAATGAGAAATTAGCTTCTACAAAAGCTTGATAACAGTTCTGGTTAGGCACAAAAACAATTCTTCACACTTCACTCAATCTTCTTCACACACTGCTCTGAAATTAAATGATCTAATCTTTATTCACACATTTCACATATTCACCACACACTCACACTTCCACTCTTCACACACACACTAAAATGAAGAAATAATCATTCTTATATATTTGCTACATGAATTTACATCAACAACTATGTTGGCCACAAATAAAGAATAAATTACAACTGTCGGCCCAATTTCATGAACAAATCTCAATGTGCACCAACCTAAGTCAGTCATAACATAGTGAGGACCTAAATCAACATCCTTGAATATGCCAAATGGTAAAATATTAATCCATAAGGATCTACAACACACTACCATCATCATGTCGGCCAAGAACATGAAAACTCAAATACAGAAAGGAAAATCTTTGATCACGAACACACCAATCAACGCGGATGTACCACACTGATAGAGAATGATCTAGAAACATCATTGAACATCTCAAGAACGTACGCAACAACTCAATTCATCAAAATTTCAATTACATATTCTAGAAACACCTGCTACAGTAACTAAATAACTGTAGGAACACAGAAATTCATAACTTTCTCAATTCTTGATGCATACCACTGAAACTTTTGGACAAAATACTAGATAGGCTCAGCAACAAACCCTTTAATGCACACATTCTGACCATTAACTTACAAAACTTTCCATCACTCTGACCTTCTCAACTTCACGGGCTGCCTGCAATATATTTATTACAATTTTCTCAATATCTTTGACATATACAACCTTCAATCCATTTATGCTAATAGTGTTGACATCAATGAAAACCACATATCAGCAACACAACCACAATATCCAACACAACTAGCAGATTTAGTAGACATGAAATTATTTTCTTTGATAGCAATAAACAAAAACTTATCTTCACTTGCATTCCCTTTGTCAGATTCATCATCTATCACACCTTCATCAGCAACATAGTAACACTTCTTCTAAAATTTAGGCTTGTAGGGTTTTGGCTTAGGAACTCTTTCCGAACACCTTCATGCAAAATGACCTATCTTGTTGTAAGAAAAACATTTGATAGGAAACTTTCCTTTATACTTACCTTCTCCTTTGGCTTCCCTTTTGACAATAAGTGCTTCAAGCTCATTCAATTCTCTTTCTTCTTCAATCTATCTAATTTCTTCCTCATATCTGAATAACTTTCTAGAAGAACTTTCACCCGGATCATATCTCTGCTTGTCTCTCCCGGAAGTAGTAGCTTTGAATGCAGATTTTGTCTTAGGAAGGGCATCACCGAATTTACTCAACTCAAAAGCAGTGAGTTTACCAACCAACATATCTCTGGTTATGTTTTTCATAGTTCGGAGCTCTTCAATGGCTGTAGTTTTAATTTTTTATGCATCAGGAAAAGATCTAAGCACTTTAGCAACAATATCTTGTTCATCCACTTGTCCACCAACACATCTGAGACCACACACAAGTTCATTCACTCTTTGCATGTAAGTAACAATATTCTCATCATTTCCCATCTTCAACAGTTCATATTTTCCTTTTAGACACTGTAGCTTAGCCATCTTCACATTAGCATCACCTTCATATAAAGTTTCCAAATTTTTCCAGATCTATAACATTTGTCATCTCAAAATCAATCAAAGCACTCAACAATTCTTCCTTAGCCATGATGTTATATTCAACATCCCTAATCTCAGCAGTAGTAGTAGGACCATTCAGAGGGATAACATACCTATTGCATATAATGTGCCAGTAGGATTCACCAATGCATCTCAGATGACACTCCATTTGAGTCTTCCATATAGAATATTTGTTTCCATCAAATCTCAAACTATCCTTCTTGTATGTCGCCATCCTAGATCACATCAAGTTAAACTTCTTCCAAGGAACCTGATCTAATACCAATTGTTGGCAACACAAGGGCAGACAACTAAGAGGGGGGTGAATCAGTTGTCATAGAATTTCAAACTTATTAATCTTATTAACCTTAATTATTAGATCTAATTATTAACAGTGAAATAATTAATCAACAACACATCAGAAACACACATAACACCAATATTTTTTTGCGTGGAAACCCTGTTAGGGGAAAAACCACGGTGGAGGTTAATCCACAAGTTATACCCTGTTAAAGGCATAAGAAGAATATAAGAGGAATGCACATGCATTCAAGCACACTGCCTAGAGCTCACTGCTCAAAGGAAGACTCACTGTCTTACAAAAAATATTCAGATTAAAACCATCTGAAGAATTTGAACTAAGAAAGTAGCATTTGCAAATGCCAGAGTATAGTTCTAGCTAAGCACATGAACACTTCTTCACTTTATTTCAATCTTCTTCACACTTTGTTCTTCCTTCAAATGATCTGAACCTTATTCGCATATATCACTTGCACACTTCACATCACACTTGTCTCAAATGAGATAAACAATCGCTTATATATACCTGCAACAAGAAATTACATTGCTTTATGTCAGCTTCAACACAATAATAGAATGAATGCCAACAGTCGGCCCAAAATAATAAAGATTATCAATGCGCATCAACCAAAGTTGGCCACAACATAGTAGAGACCCAAAACAATATCCTCAGACACAAAACACCTTCAAATATTCTTCCTCGAAGATCCACAACACGCTTCAAACACCTTGTCGGCCATGAACATGAAAAACATGAACACACAAGAGAAAATCTTGGATCACAGGCATAATGATGAATGCAAACATGAAACATAGATAGAACATGATCTATAAATGTCCATGAACACTTCAGTAACATATGCAACAACTCAGATTACCAGAATCACATTATCTTCTCCCATGAACACCATTTGTAGTAACAAAATAGCTGTCAGAACACATAAACTTATAACTCCCTCAAATCTTCATGCACACCTCTGAAGCTTATGGATTAGAAACTAGATAGGATTGAGAACAAACCCTTTAATCCATAGCATGTGGTTTACAACATACTAAAATTTATATCACACTGATCTTTACTACTTCACAGACAACCTGTAACATATTTATTTCAATTTTCTCAATATCCTCGACATATACAATCTTAAAGACATTAATGCTAATAGTGTTGAGATAAATGACAACCACATATCAGCAACACAACCACAACATCCAACACAAAGGGTGTGGTATTCCAAAGGATCACATTAGGGAATTTTATATGGCATGTATGGAAGTAGCATACAATTATTCATACTTGATGTGTCTCTTCCCAAGAATTTTGGGAGGCCAAGCTATATAATGGTTTTCACACCTACCTCTAGGAATCAAGACATTCCAAGAGATAATAGATCATTTTATAGCACATTTCTCCTACAATTTTTCTACAAGTGTAAGCTTGGAGGAACTATATACCCTTAAATAAAACAAGGGAGAAGCATTTGCATCATTCTTACAACGATGGAGACATAGAGCAAGCAAATGTAAATGTCCAATACCAAAGAAGAAACAAGTAGAGATCATCATTGGAAATGTAGAAACTGATCTAGCCTTACAATTAAGGATTTGATGTGTGTCAAAATATGATGAGCTAATATCCAAGGTAATTAACATTGAAAGATCCCTCATCACAAAAGGAGCAACATAAATATATAAAGACAATCATCTATCATCTAGTTCCAATGATAAACCCCGTATATGGGAAAAAAATAAGAATGTTACTAATGATGGCATCATTGATGTGAAGGTTCTAATAAGTTCTCCATCACAAGAAAACACTCAACAACATAACACACAACCGCAAAACAATCAAAAAACTATCAACAATGCAAACCCCCCAAGAGGACCAACACCTAAACAAAACAATTACCCACAAAAATGTATATATACACCCTTGGGGGATCCTATCGAAATGGTGTTACAAAATTTTATTCATTTGAATCTCATCACACTTCCAAATTACAAGAACTATCAAGAACCTCAAGTCAAACCTCCTTGGTATAAAGATGAGGATCATTGTGAATTTCACAAAACCAAGGGACATAAAACATCAAGTTGTATGAAATTCAAGAACGGTATCTAAGACCTCATTAATAAACATAAAGACCTTGGGATATACAAGCCCTCAATGCCTAATCATAACAAGGGAAATGATAACAGAGAGGGAAAAGGTTACCATCAAGTCAGTCATATGTACAACAATGTCGTAGGAGCATGTGATCATCACATATCCATCATCATGATAAAAGGTCTTGTTTTTGAGTGTGGAGTCACCACACAAAGAAGGAAGGTAACTATCCAAGGAGCATTGTCACAACCTAGAACCCCATCAAAGACAAATCCCATAGATTAAAGTCTCTTGGATCAATTAAATAAAATCCCACTCAAATTTCCATCTTGGAACTCTTAAAAATCTCCCTAGCACATAAGGATATCTTAGAAAAATATTTTTCATCTCATCCATAACTAATGACATTGATATGAATCAATTCCGAGCTATGGTCGAACATATCGCATCATCCCATTTACTTATATTTTCTGAGAATGACCTTCCACCACAACCATTTCATTATCATTCTTTACATCTTGAGGTCTACATTCATAAGAACAAAGTTAAAATAGTCTTGGTAGATGGAGGTGTTGGCCTAAACATCTACACCCTTCAATTGATAAAAATCTATGCTACTCTGAATATGTAATTAAGAAATAAAAAGGTGCCACTATTAGAGCTTATGATGACAATGAGCAGAGTTTCTAAGGCACTATCAAGATACCCATCCAAGTAGGACCAACTATTGTAGAAACAACTTTCCAAGTCCTTGATCTTGATCTACCCTACAACATACTTCTTGGCCGACCATGGATTCATGTCATGCAAGATATAGCCTCGACCTATCACCAATGCATCAAGTTTCCATATGAGAATAGATAAATAACCATCCATGGTGATCCTAAGCCTTTTTTCTATTGAAAAACATAGAGGATAAGTATTATAAGGTGCCACAAGTTCCTAAGAATTATGCAATTATGATACCCTCATCCTATGTTGACCCATCTACCCTACCATCCACATCTGAGTCTAAGGCATCGACATTGAAGAACATCCTAGAGATCAAGGTAGTTATCAAAGACAATGGTTGTGGAGATTATAACCTCAAGGACTCTTTTGTTGTGGGAGAGCTTCCTCTTTCTCCTAGATCTTATGGAAAACCTCAACATATTGACAAAGTGACAAAGACAATCAAGATAGCACCTACCACTTTCATGAAGTGGGGAGATTTAAATAAGGAAGTCATTTGCAAGGACAATACATCAGATTGGTTATATCAAGATGAGAATGAAGTACCTTCACTTCCCATGGATTACAATAACAAAGGGCTTCATTTGATGAAAGGTATGGGATATAACAAGAATGAAAAGATTAGTTTAAACAATCATGGATTGAGAGAACCTCTTGCTATTGAGAAACATCCTAAAAATATTGGTCTTGGATTCACCACAACCAAAGTGACCATTCTCGTCAAGGGTGCTTCTATTAAGGAGGTTAAATCTTCCTCTTGGTTAAACATTTCGCATAATGATGACATCGATTACTTCCCCCTTGACATTACAAACATTTTTGAGGATACCTGCATGTTCATGATTACTACCACATCCTTTGAATCTTCTAGCCAAATTACCGAATTGAGACTTGTTTACCCCCAACTCATAAATTGGGACTAATGAGGACCAACTATTCTTGATTCTTTTAAAATGATGAGGCTATTTTAAAATTTATGGGGCTCTGAGACTGCATACCATATGGAGATCATAAAGTAATATTTGACATTGAGTTGGATACCCAAGCATACTATGGTAAAACAATTGTATCCCTTAGTTGTAAAATTGAAAATATGAATATAACTCTATCCCCAAGTTAAAACCACATTGTGGCACTTTCATATCATAAAATCATCAAAATAAAGGATGTATCCAAGGGTGAAAACCTCTCTAATGTGCCCAAGGATGAGGGATTCAATCTACCAAGTATTGCAATAGAACATGAAAAGTTAATAGTATTGGTAGAGTCATCTAATCCAATCAATGTGGGAATAAAGGAAGCACCATAGGTCACATTCTATGCTTCTTCCCTTGATGATGAAGAATAGAAAAATGGAAAAATTATTAAGAGAGCACAAGATCAAATTTGCTTGGTCCTATGCAGACATGTCAGGGCTCGACACATCATTAGACATTCATCATCTCCTTGTTCATCCTCAAGCAAAGACAGTAAAGCAAAAGTTAAGAAAAATGCATCCACAAAGAGCATTGTTGGTAAAGGTTGAATTGCATAAGCTTCTTGGCATAGGATTCATCAAAAAGATAGACTATCCTAAGTGGGTTTCCAACCTGGCTCTAGTTTTAAAACCCACTGGGTGCATCAAGATGTGTAAAGACTTCAGAGACTTGAAAAAAGAATGTCCCAAGGATGATTTCCCCTACCAAACATAGATATCATTATGAACCTAAAAATTGAGCATGAAATGCTTTTTCTCATGGATAGATTCTTAGGATATAATCAGATAAATATAGCTAAGGAAGATCATCATAAAATAGCATTCACATTCCCATAGGGAACATATTGCTAGAACGTAATTCCTTTTAGTCTTAAGAACACTGGAGCAACATATCAGAGGGCCGTGACTTTAATTTTTCATGACATGATCCATAAGACTCTAGAAGACTATGTGGATGATATCTTGGCTAAGTCTAAAACAAGGAAAGAACATCTAGATGTGTTGGCACCAGTCTTTGATAGTCTTGAGAAGTATTAGCTACAATTGAACCCTAAGAAGTGCATCTTTGGTGTCACTATAGGAAAGCTCTTGGGATATATACTATCATGAAGGGGAATTGAAGTGGACCCAACTAAGGTCAAGGAAATCATGGAAATGCAACCACCATAAACACTTAAGAAAATTTGAGGCATAAAAGGGAGATTGTAATTTATCATGACGTTCATAGCACAGCTAGAAAATAAGTGTCACCCATTTTCTCATCTTCTTCATAAGGGTGTGACCTACAAGTGGGATCAAAATTTTGAGTAGGAATTTCAACAACTCAAGGATTGTCTAGCAACTCCACCCATCTTGATGCCACCGATAGTAGGCAAGCCTTTGATACTCTACATATTAGCTACTTCAGTAAACTTAGGAGCTCTTTTGGCTCAATGAAATGGGAAAGGAGAGAGATATATATTACATCAACAGAACCTTTGTAGGATATGATCTAAATTATTCACCCATTGAAAAATATTGTTTAATAGTGGTGTTTGCTTCCTAAAATCTTAGGCACTACATGCTCTCCCATCAAATTAAACTCATCTCCAAGGTAGATCCACTAAATTACTTATTATCAAAATCTACTCTCATAGGTCATACGGAAAAATGGGTGATGATCCTCATAGATTTTGACATAGAACATGTTGATCAAAAATCCATCAAGGGACAAGTCATCATTGATCAATTAGCAAAATCCCCCATCTATGTAGATAATCCTTTGGTGTCATAATTTCTTGATGAATTAATTTTCATCCTTAGCACGATAGAACAATGAAAGTTGTATTTTGATGGTTCTTACACAATCATGGGTCTAGAGCAAGAATTTTATTCACCCCACAAGGTGATTGCATCCCCAAATCGTACAAGTTAGCTTTTTCATGTAAAAATAGCATAGCTAAGTATGAGGCCCTCATCATAGGGTTAAGAAGTGCAGTAAAATGGTAGATCCAAGAGCTAAATTCTATGGATATTCTCATCTAATCGTGAACCAATTCAATGATGACTATCAGACCAAGGATGATAAACTAATTCCTTACAAGAAGATGGTGGACAATTTTAAGGACTATTTCATTAATATAACATTTGAGCACATATCTAGGATCAACAATCAAGTTGTAGATGTCATGGCTACCATTAGATCCTTGCTAGACATGCCTCATAATAGTTTGAAATGTGATTTCCTTATTGAGCAGCTTCTCTTACCATATTTTGAGGTACCAAAATCTGAATTTGTATGTAAAATCATTGGTCTCAATTGCTCATGGTATCATGACATATTAACTTACCTAGATAGAGGTATCCTCCCATTCAACCTTACTTCAAACCTCAGAAAGACTTTTATTCAAAGAGCATCCTGATTTGTCCTTTTAGGTGATACCCTTTACCGGTAAAGTCTCGAAGGAACATTATTGTGATGTCTTAACCAAGAGGAAGTATTTAATGCTTTAAAAGAAATGCACGAAGGAATTTTTGGATTGCATTTGAGTGGTGCAACCTTGGCCAAGAAATTATTGAGAGGATATTATTGGCCCACTATGGAACAAGAAGAAAATTAGTTTGTCAAAAAATGTTTACAATGCCAACAACATGGAGATCTCATTCATGCATCGGCTCAAGATCTTTGACCTATCATTGCACCTTGGCATTTTTGACAATGGGGATTTGACCTCATAGGAAAAATCACCCTCTCCTCATCCAATGGTCATAATTTCATCATCACAGCCATGGAGTATTTTATGAAGTGGATCGAAGCAATACCAGTGACCAACATAATGGGAAAGCACATATCCAAGTTTATCTTGAATTACCTCATCTGTCGTTATGGTGTTCCTTGAGCCCTTATCACAAATAATGGAACACCTTTTAAGAACCAAGATTTCCATAAACTATATCAATGATTCAATTTTCAATATCATTTTTCCATCCCTTACTACCCCCAAGGAAACGGTCAATGCAAGGCTTCTAACAAGACCATTATTAAGATACTGAAGAAGACATTCAATAAAGCTATCCATGATTGGCACCTACAACTGAATCCCACCTTGTGAACCTACCAAACCAGTATTTTCACACCCACAAGTGCAACAAATTATTCCTTGGTCTATGTAACTAAATCCATCCTGACTATTGAGCTTGAGCTCCCATCCCTGAGAGTGTCACTATAACATCTCATCACTGATGAAGAATATAGAGTATCCAAGTTGAATGAGCTAGAGTTTTTGGATGAACGTCACCTTGAAGGATTGAATCACCTACAAGCCTACCGAAATAGAATTAGAAGGAGCTATAACAAGAAGATCAAAGGTTTATGCTTCCAGGTGGGAGAGGTTGTCCTAAAATAGAATCAGAAGAACATTCTAGATCCAGATAGCAAGAGTAAATTTGAGTTGAATTGGTTAGGACCTTTCATCGTTACAGCAAGCTATGGCTCAGGAGCTTATCAACTAGCCACACCTAAAGGAGAAACCTTGGAGGATCCCATCAAAAACACACATCTTAAAAAATTTTATGCCTAGCCCATTAGGGGTATAAATCAAAAAATAAAAAAAATAAAAAAAACAAGAAAAAATCAAAATAATAAAAATAAAACAATCAAATAATAAAGATAAAATTGTCCTCTAGAGAAAACCACTTCAGTGGCACTTTGGGCAAGTACCTCGATGAAAACTTGGAAAACAAGCACCTTGTGTAAATAAGAACCATCTCCCATATACCATTGGATCTTTGGATTATCCTACATCCTCCATCCATCACATCAATCTTCCATCCTATTTATCCTATGTATTCCTTCATCCATACGTGTCTATATCATATCGTGGTATTGAGCAAGTATCATATTCCCCTTTAGTACTACTTGGCACACTCCTAAGGTCAATTTGTCCTACCTATATCAAGGTAGTCTATCACATCACACTAAGGGAATCTTCCTATACTTGCATCGGATTGGGTTCTTGTATATTTCCTTAAGGTTATTCTCAAAAATCCCAAAACATTTACAAAATTATTAAAATATCAAAAACATTAGAAACATTTTCAAAATCCAAAAAACATCCAAAACATTTGTAAAGTTTAAAATCCAAAAACATCCAAAAAAATTATAAATTTCAAAATCCAAAAACATCCATAACATCATAAAAACATCAAAAACATCCAAATCATCTTGAAACTCCAAAAACATCCAAATCATATCAAAACCCCTAAACAAGTCAAAAACATCAAAAAAGTTAAAAACACTTGTCAAACTATGTTGTCTCTATGCTTACGTAGGAAAGTCCATCAATTGATGAGCCCTTGAGGCTTAGGTTAGTCCTTTAGTTGTCTATCATAATAAATTGGTAATCCATCAATGTTCATATATCATCAATAAATGGTCCTTTGTCGGGATTCAATCAAACTATGTTGTCTTTGTGCGTACATAGGCAAGGGAATCATCGATGAGCCCCCGAGGCATTAGTTCAATCCCCCTTAGGTCTTGTTCTTGGTCTAACCTTAGAAAACACAAAAACGTTTGGAAAATGTGAAAATCAAAACATTCAAATATTTTTCATAAAACCAAAACAGACTCAAATAACTTGAAAACTTAAACATTCACATAATCTCAAAAGTTCAAAAAACAGCCTCAAAACATTTCAAAGCATCAAAAACATTGAAATATTTGGAGAAAAAAAATTACCCATCCCATTTCTCTTTCACCTGCAATAAACTTTCATCCCTAATAAATCGATCGTCATCTTCAACCTTTGGCAACACAAATGGAAACAGGTATAACAATCAATGAAGCATAAACTTTAAAGTGTAAAAGTCTTAAGTCTTGACCATGAGTAAAAGTCAGTTAACATTTACATTAGAAACCTATCAAACAATTAGATTTAGTTAAACATCTGATAACATGTCCTACAGGTACATCTTTCCTACAATGGACATCATCATTGGAAATCACCTTAATCACATCACTTTTGTAAGAGGTATGAATAACATTGATTGTTTGTTCATTTTGATATTTTCTTATGATTTATCTTATTGGTCCGTTTCGATGATCTCTCGATGATGTCTACCAAAAATATTTAGAGATAAAGGAATGGGGCATTGATCAATACTTTCATTTGTTGTGATTTTTGGATATTCTTGTAGTGCAACCTCAGTGAATACTTATCTTGCATGTGTCGAGATAGCCTCAAGTAAAATAATGGCTAGGACATATCAGGTTCTTCATACCTTTTGTGTGTTAGTTTCCTTACTTCGATGGCATATTCTTTCACATGATAAAATAAGTTTTGTGTATGTTAAGTATGAACAAGTATACTCCTATATGTTTGAAAAGTCAAAGTCCATCACATTAGAAGAAAAGTAGTATCATCTAGGTTTTCAATACCTTGATGCATCGTGTTTATTTATTATATAAAAAATAAGGAATGATATGATGAATTTATCTTAATCCAAGAAGAAAAGCGGTATCATCTATCCTATCTCATCACACATCTAATATGGTTTCAGATAATCATGGACTTGTTAGAATTCTAAAAAATAAAGGCTAATTAATATCCATTTCATTCTTCTATCTTTTTTCCATTGCTAACATTTCCAACTTAGTATCATAACATTTGAAAAAAATCATATAAATGCATCCATCGTGCATCCACCAATCATTAGAATACATCTCATAGCATGCATTTGGCATCATCATAAATATTCTATAGAAAATAAAAAAAAGAAATGCATCTCATAGAATATGTCCTACATATGTAATCATCACATATCATATGGGAAAAATATATAAAAGGAAATCATCCATTACATTTGCATACATCATCATCATATCATTAGCATAATCATAAATCATATATCTCATATGCATAATAAGGAGAATCATCATCATCATGGGTAAGTCCACCAAGTTGTCACATAAAAAAGGTGCCACTTTGTTTTTTTACCTAAATGACCATTTGGTGAGTGCCAAATTTGGCGAGCACCAAATGGCTTGGGTGAATGAGCCTAAGGCTCGATATTTCAAAATTCAAATCATTTGGCAAGCACCAAATTTTATGCTATCCAATGAAGTGCATCATTTAACGAGTACTAAATTTGGCACTAGCCAAATGAAGTTCATCATTTAGCGAGTGCCAAATTTGGCACTAGCCAAATGAAGAGCTCCATTTGGCTAGTCCAAATGAAGTTCATCATTTGGCGAGTGCCAAATTTGGCACTAGCCAAATGAAGTGCTCCATTTGGCTAGTGACAAATTTGGTGCTAGCAAAATGAAGTGCTCCATTTTTCTAGCACCAAATTTGGTGCTCGACAAATCTGAAGCATGACTTTTTGCAATGCATTTTTGTGAAACTTTTTTTTCTCTTTCTCTACTAGGGAAACTACATACATGAAATAAGTTGACATTTACATATGGACATTTAATTTCTTATACTTTAAGTTATATTTCATGTATAAAGTTTCAATATGTTTGAGAGTGGTTTCGGATCTCTTGGAGTTATAATATAAATTCTAGTTTTTGGAAGATCTTATATTTTTTAGACAGTCAAATTTTAGTAATTAGCATGTCAAATTTCAATAATTAGGAGGTAAAATTTTAGTATTCAGCAAGTTGTATCATCTTTATCCCTCACTCTCTCCTTCCCTCTCTACTCTCCCTCTCTTCTCTCTCTCTCTCTCTCTCTCTCTCTCTCTCTCTCTCTCTCTCTCCCTCCCTCCCTACCTCTTCCTCCCTCTCTCCTTCCATCTATACTTCTTTATCACCCCCACCCTCTCTACCTACCTCTCTTTCTTTCTCTCACCTCTCTCTCTCCATCCCTTCCTCTCCCTCTATCTCTCCATCCCTCCCTACTTCTCTCTACCTACATATCCCTTTGTACCTATTTATCTCTCCCTCCCTACCTCCACTCTCTCAATATCTACACCTTCTTCCCTCTCTACTTCTCTCTTTATCATATCTCTCTATCACCTCTCTCTCTATCTCTCTCCTTCCCTCTGTACTCTCTCTATCTCAACTCTCTCTCTTGACCTTTCTCTCCCTCTCTCTATATATCTCTCTATCTCTCTCCCCCTCTTTCTATCTGTCCTCTTTCTCCCTCCCCCTCTTTCTATCTCTCATCACCCTCTCTACCTAACTCTCTCTCCTATCTATCTCAACTATCCCTCTTTACCTCTCTCTCCATCCCCTCTCTCTCTCTCTACTCTATTTCTCTCTATCTCACACCTCTCTCCCTACATATCGCTCCCTCCCTCCTCTCTTTCTCTATCTCACCTCCCTCTCCCTCCCTCCCTACCTCTCCTTCCCTCTCTAATCTATATCTCCCCCTCCCTCTCTCACCTCTCTCTCCATCCCTATCTCTGCCTCTATCCCTACCTCTCCCTATATCTCTCCTTCCCTCTCTACTTCTCTCTATCATAAGAGAGAGAGAGAGATAATGGAAATATAGAGATTAGAGAGGGTAGGAGAGAGAGAGAGAGAGATAAAGAGGGGAGAGAGAGAGGGAAGGAGTGAGAGGTAGGGATAGAGAGAGGTGAGATGGAGAGTAGAGAGAGAGATATAGAGATAGGAGAGGGAAGGGGGAGGGAGGGAGGGAGGAAGGGAGATAGAGATTAGAGAGGGAAGGAGAGAGATATGGACATGTAGAGAGGTAGTTCTTGATCTCAAGGGAGAGATATTCAAATAAAGGGATGGAGATAGTGAGAGAGAGAGAGAGAGGTCTAGAGCATAAGAGATAAAAATGAGTGATATGGAGAGAGAGAAAGATGCTACAACTTACTGATTACTATAGAAATTTACTTCCTGATTAATGAAATTTGACTAAGTCAAAAAAATTATAAGATCTTCCAAAAACTAGAATTTGCATTATAACTCCAAAAGATCTAAAACCACTCTCAAACATCTTGAAACTATATACATGAAAGTATAAGAAATTAAATGTCCATATATAAATGTCAAATTTTTATTTCATGTGTATAGTTTCCCTGGAAAATAAAGATAAAAATAAAGAGTTCACAAAAATGCATTGCAAAAAGTCATGCTTCCTATTTTGCAAGCGTCAAATTTGGTGCTAGCCAAATGGAGCACTTCATTTGGCTAGTGACAAATTTGAAATTCACCAAATGTGTTGCATTGGGAAATACTAACCCAAAGGATTGGATATTTCCTTGGGAATCCAAACCAAAGGGTTGGATGACCATTTCATGCCAAGGATGTAATTTTTTGAAAGGATAACAAAATTTCACACATTTTTGGTTATGCTAACCATCAGGTTTGCACATCATTCAATGCAAGTTTATTAAAAAACCATGAGGATGTTAGGCTCTCTCTTACCTATATAACCATATAATTTTTTTAACATTTTGATCATGTTAAGGTTTTCATCCATAACTTCTCTTGTTAGTGCCTCTGTTTTTTTTCAAAAACCAACATGTGCTAGTTTTAGTATAGATTTGTACTCGTTGATCAAATTTTGAAACAAATTACATTTTTATAAACTAGACTCCATTCTACATATAATGAAAAAAATTAAAAAAAAAATTCAATTAGTTTTCAAAAAAAATTAGGGGGGAGCATGCTCAACTTTTAGCTTTTCAAGATGTGTCCACTTCAAAAATTCGTAAAATATTATATAATCATTAAAAAAATTAGTCGAAAGAATCGAGATAAACTACATGGTGTTAGATAATTTCTCATCATTTGGATTTTTGAAATTCTAAGAAAATTTAATGCAAAAGGGAGGCCACAACAAATGCTATGTTGGTTTTTTATAAAAATACGACCACTTTTGGTGGCCCCCCTTTTTAAAACCCTTAATCTTCATTATTTTTTTTTTAAAAATAGTATCTTAGAAAGTAGACTTGGAGCACTTCAACTCTTGTTCTTGTTGCATCTTTAAATTTTGAATATAACTATATTCATTTTCTCATAAACATCATACTTTGCTAATTTCATAAAAGTGGCATCTTAAGAGCCATTTTTGTGTCACAACTTGGTGTGCACTTACCCTCATATAACCATCTCATACACATTTTCACCCATACATATCCACAATACATCCATGCATACATTAGTATAAGCATAACCATGAAATAAAAATGCACATTATAACTATAATTATCATAGTTGATCATCTCATATATATCAAAAAAATGAATATCATGATACATATCAAAAGAGTGTGTGATATATCATCAAAAATACATGAGGCTATCAAAAAATAAGTTGATGAATGTAAATACATCAATAATCAGGATATACATCAAAAAAAATGTCTATATATGTGGAGCTACCCTCTACTCCCCTAATCCTCATCTCGATGAGGTGGTGGTTGATGACCCCCTCCAACTAATGGACCTCTTATTAAGGGTCCCCCTACTAATCTAGTCAATCCTATGGCACTTCTATGGGAAAAATCTAGCTAGCATTAGTGTCGAGGAACCTCTCGATGATATAGTGTTGGTAATATGATGCCTCAACCATAGGTTGTCCATATAAACCTGTTGACAATAGTGTTTGTGCCTATGCCTATGCATGTGCCTATCCTTGTTCCTATGCATAAATATGTACAATAACCTCTGACTATTTCCTGCATGTTATCTCTTGGACTAGTTGTATATATGTATGTTGTTGTTGTTACCTCCCTTGGTCAAGCTTGTCACGGGCCTCTTCACACTCATGTCGAGCAGTGTCTCTCTCTTATCGATAGCGATCATGCTTAGCCCGATGACATCCCTCTATTGAATGTTTGTATTTCTCCCAGTCATCCTCTATTGTACTAAGGCCTAGAGATCTAACCCTCCCTACACCTACTATTGTGGTACAAACAATGGTGGTAGTGGTGGAGGTGGCCTTACTGGTTGGACCCCTGTTTGTTGTCCAATCCCTGGAACCTGTCTAGGAACCTATCCATCATGTTGTTGTGGAATTTTTCCCTTGACTTTTCCTCTACCCCTACCACATCTAGTACCATTGACCCATGTTGGGTCAGTCAACCTAATCAGAGCATGCAACACAAACTATGTGTCATAAGTGAGGGTGGTACCAATATCATCTTGTCCCTCTGCATAGGCCCAAGGAAGTGGTGTGAGTTGTCTAAATTCATCAATGGTTGTCTAAGGGACCGTCTACTATCCCCAAGCATGAATCTCTTTGTAGGTCCTGGAAAACATGCCTCTATAATTAGGTGTCGAAGCATCCTATTGATCACAAAACTATTGGGCAACCCTATCTAGCAAGTATCTCTCAATAATGTGTATTTATTGGCCCAGAAGCCACTATGTCTAGCATGCATAGTAAAGTTGAGCCTAATCATCATCTCATGGCTCTTCCTATAAACATGGTCACCACCTAAAAATTGTCATGTCGTCAATCACTCTCCTCTAGTAGGCTATGTCTATTGCACTCATATGGTGGAGAGTAGTCATCCCTACACATTTGTATACCATGGAATCCTCCTCATCAATGTCTTGTAGAGTGATCATTGATCGGAGTGCAACAATATGCTCCCAAGCCTAGATGTGAAGCAATGTGACTCCTGCATACAAGTTGTGACCTCTCATGTAAACAACCTAGTGCATATCATGGTATAAGGTTGCCAAGATACATGATCCCCATGAATAAGTCTGAACATCCTTAATAATACCTCTAATATTGTACCCCAACCAAGACTAAATCCTCGACCGCATCTGTTTGGCATCAAGAATCCCATGATGAGTCGTCCAATCACCAAACTCAAATCATTGACCTAGCCACAATATCTCTGTAGGTTGATTTGGCCACCCATGACATGCATTTGATCCACTCCTAGTAATTTTAATATAGAAGAGATGCCAATCTCTACATCAAAAACAATATTTTCATCGTGAATCGATACTCGTAGGATGCACCATACATCCTTGAGTGTGATAGTAGGCTCGCCTATTAGGAGGTTGGAAAGAAGAGGTCTTTGAATACCACCGCTCTACAAGCACACTCATCATCACAAGATGTGTCCTAATCCCTAACATATAACAGATATGATATAAGTTGACTGCTTCCAAGAACTCATCCTCCTCATCCTCAAAACTGATCATTTGACCTAAAATCCCTAGCCTCCACTCATGTGACTATAGCAGACAGAAGCTCTCCAACATGCACAACATCATTTTTTGCTAAAATCGAGAAAAAATCCAATCTAAAACCTTAAAAATTAAAAATCAAGCCTCTTTGCAAAGGCATCGCTCTATCAATTTAGAAAATGTGTCGCTATTTTCCAATAGTGTTGTTGTAGTGCAAAGGTGCGATGGTATTTCAAAAGTGTGGTTCTGAAATCATGCATATGTGTGGCTCTATAACTTTTTCGAGGTGTAGGTTGTCTGCATATGTGTAAAGCATTCTAAATCCTAGCGCAAATGCTCTAGAGTGGCACCTTATTGCAAAGGTGTCATTGAATCTTATAAAAGTGTCATCGACCATTATAAAAGTGTCACTGAAATAGTGATGCCTTTGTTTGACCTAATCTAACCTATATTTCGCTATCTTGAAATACATGCAAGGAAAAAAAATTGGGGTACATACTATACACTTAAAAATGTTCTAAATGGTATTATACACTTGAATCCAATATATTAACATCGTTTCGTCCTAAAATCCATCCTCTTTTTGCTTGCTTGATTAAATTATCCTAGCTATTTAATTAAATGTCTCATTTTCATCTATAAACCTAATTGACCTAATTGGGTTAATTCATCGCCTCTCACACTAACATTTCATCTTGTTAAATTGAATAAATCAAATTATTTAATTAACCCCTATGTCATCTTATTTAATTAAATAAATCCTAGTTATTCTAGCTATTTAATTAAATATCCTAGTCTCACCCCTTTCATTAAATAAATTAATTATTTAATGTTAAATCCTAAATTCCTCCAAAAGGGAATATTCCTATGGAATATCCCTCCTGTTTTCACATTAAAACTTTGTTTTAATTTGCTAAATGCTAATTTTCCTCACCCACTTGCATGACAATATTCTCCATCTTCACTCATTCAAAAAAGGGAATATTCTTCCTTGTAACAAACTTCTTGAGAAAATTTTGAAAGTGTACTTCTTTGCATGATTATGAGCCCTTGATTAAATATCAACTTGAATTCTCAACCCTTGATGGGAATCCATGATCCATGCCTCTATCTTCTTTCCATCCTGACCATTGATTGATTCTTTCAATCTTGACCATCGGTTTCGTTTTGCCTATTCTATAAATAGACTTTACATCTATTGAATAGGGATCCATATTTTTAATAGAAAACTTATGTTGTTGAAACTTACATCTATTTTCACTTATGTTTTACATTTAACAATCATTTTAGATTAATTTTCATGTATTGTTAGTTTAGCATCCATTAATGGCTTCCATGGTAACTTAGTTTGCATCCATTTAGCATGTTTTTCAATCTAGGACTTGCATATTTTAATCTTGTACACATTTAGCATACATTGCATACATTTACATCAAACATCTAAGCTTTTATCATGTTAATCTAGCTTTCATCATGTTTTCATTCATCTTTTTTATCAATTTCCATCAAGCTTTCGTGTTTTAGCATGTTAGTTTTAATGGCTTCTTCATTTTTATTGATATTGAATATCTTATTGGGATTGACGCTTAGTGGATTAAATATGCCTCGAATCTGTATGGATCTAGTATAGTTAAACTATACTATGTCATTGGTCACATTTTGGCGCTAGAAGGATGGTTGTACTAATCGAATCTGATGAATTTCTCTTTAGATTTCCATTTTCTTGTGTTTGCAAGTTTGGCGACGCACTTTGAGAAAATTCTACAACGCATCTACGACGCATCGCCATACAATGAGACACTTGGTTTTCATTTTAGCGACACATAATAATTTAGTGACACCTTATTAAATTTCATCACCGCATATTAAATTAGTGATGCTAAACTGATTTATATTCGCGTTATGAATTTTATTATGATGGCACATTTGATATGGCGACATTATTGATGTAACTGTTTACTATAGAGTGACGCATCTAATTGTTCAATATAGTGACACACTTGTGATATAGTGATGCATCTAATGAAAATTCAGCGGTGTAATTAATTTCAACATCATTATTTATTGGTAAAATAAAATAAAAACTGAATTTTGACATGTGCTTTAATTTTTTGATTTCATCTGGTTTCTAACATGTCACTAAATTCTAGTTTTTGTTTTTAAGGCTAACCGATTTTGCAGGTTTAGGAAATAAAATTTGAAGTGAAGGAGCATATCATCATTTGACAATATATTGTAACAAGTGTTTTTACACTTATGGGGTAATTATAACCCATTTTATGATGCTTTACTTCACATTTTAGGACCAACTAGATTTCCTTTGGGCTTAAAATTAACATTCAAATTTGGTTAAAATTGAACCCACATATCCTTATTTTGCAATATCAAGTTTAAAATTCAATAAAATAATCAAACACTTTCATTGGTGCTTAAAAAGAAGTTATTTTGCTATAATCATATTAAAATGAACAAGTGTTTTCAGTGTTTTCTTTGATTGTGTACACTTGAAGTTTGTATCCTCTCCCCTTGTGCTTCGTGCAAACTTGGGTGAAGAGAAACACTCAAGTATACATCCTTTTCTTTTGTGCAAATCGAGTGTGTATCCTCTCTCCTCACACCTTTTGGCGATCTTGGGTGACAAAAAACATCTTGAGCTTCTTCGCACATTATTTTCATTTAAAAGTGTTACATTTAGAGGGCCTACCTCCCAGCTTGTGAGATGGAATGACCCAAGCAGTACTTTCATTTCGGTCCACTATATAAATAATTGGTGTGACGAAAGTCATTAACTAGCTGGTGCAGATGTCCTATACCGACGAATGTCTCCCTTAGTATTTATGTGATGCATCAAAACCCTTAGATGTTTCTAAGGGTTGGGAGGCCTCTTAATTGAGTGAATCACTGCATGTATAGGCACCAATTTATCCTGAAAGTTTGGATTATTCTCCTCTTGTTGTAGAAACCAAAAACCTTTTTTGCTTGCTGGCGCAAGAGGTCAGACCTCCGAAGCTGCCCTACATTTACTATTCATTGTAGAGATAGAAAATACTTTGGATCTTCAGATCTTTGGGGTTTGAGATTTGGTTTGCCCGTGTTGTGTAAGGGGGAGCCAGTGTCACCAAATATCTAGTTTTTCTCTTTGTCTTAGTGTTTGGAGTAATCCAAGTAGGGACTCAACAAGTGGTATCTTTTGAGCCTACGGTTGTAATTTCTTGTGATTCAATTTAATACTTTACTTGGTTCTAAAACATTTCAAACACACATCAACATGATTCATAAAATTTCAAACCCTTTGGTTTAAGCATGGATACCCTTTGAAAATCTTTGAAATTGATTCTTGTCCTAAGGATTTTATCCATAGAGACTTCTAAATATTTTGTCTTACATCTCAATCCATACTTCCCAAAATTAACATAAGCAACTACGGCCCAAACTTCATGATTCTTACATAATGGACTTTATGAAATCAATGATGTTTTTTGACATGGACATTTAGTTTGAAACTTAAGCAATACAAGTGTTTGTGGTAAAAAGAAACTCATTAATCAAGATAAAGTCACAAATTGAACCCCACATATGTGCTTGACCTTTCACCTTATGACCATTTGGCATCTGATTACTCGAATTCAACAACCAAACCTCATGCCAACTATCATACAATGAAACTTTGAACTAATTGAAGGAGAACAAACAGACATAATCAGTAGTTTGAGGAGCTTCACATTTGATACAAAGGAAACACCAAACCAATGGAGAAAAGCAGCAAACATCCTAGACAAACAAGAGTGAAAATCCAATATTGTGGCTGGAAGGCCTATATTACCACCTCCTGCATGGTAATAGATATCCTCTTTTCATGATCTTATGCTTGTCTTCATGATCTCTTGCAAAATCAAAACCCCCAAGAAAAGGTCCACATTTTTCCACTTTAGACTTAGACATCATAGTGCAAAATTTATCATAAAACAACCTTCAAAGCTTTACCGCAATCAAGACAACTTGATAATAAATTTTTATTCTTGCCCTTTATTGAACGAACCAGATTTATGTCCAAATTATCCCTATCATTTAAATCCACATCAATATTTTGGGTTGAGTTCCTCGTAGGGTAAAGCATTTTTCTCACTACTTGGTCTTGCAAAAACAAAGATTCATTCTAGGTTAACATTTTGGGTCAAACATTTCACCCACCCTTCATCAAATTTCACCTTTCACTTCACCGAACTTTGTAAAATTTTGGACACACTAACACACTTTGGACTTAGACAATCATCAAACCAATCCCTTGTTGGAGTGAAAAGACACTGAGAAGGGGGGGTGAATCAGTGTTATTAACCTTTTTATCAATTTTAACTGAAACTGTAATAAACCAAATGTATGCTTTCATTTATCAATGATAAACTCATTCATGTATTGAATGAAATCACTTAAACTAAAATGAGAATAGTGAAACATAGAATTTTAAAGCATTAAAGCACTGAATCAAATGAACCACAGATACTCAAATAGACACAAGATATGTCGAGTGGAAAACCCTCCTAGGGTAGAAAAACCACTCCTTAACTTGTTGCCTTTTTCAGGCTTTCATTTCAATAATCATTTTTGACAATGCCTCATACGCTGATTTCTTAGCACCAACTCAAGGAGCACCAACCCCTTTTTTGTTTTTCAGTAGAACATACAATGATACAGAGGATCTCTATGTTTCCCTGATTTTTGTCAAGTGCCTCTTTACAGACAATGTGTAGAATTCTCAAATGTCAAGAATGACACTTCAGAGTTCCACCCATTATCAAGCCTTAAGACAGTTTGAGGAAAATCTCATTAAGTTTTCAATTACAATCTCAATACAACTTCTCATCAAATGTATATTCAGTGATGTGTCCTCACTTTGTTTTTCTCACACTATGTACCATACATTTTCCATGATCCTTTCCAAAAACAGTTAACTCACTGTTTTTCCCATTTTTTTACAACAAAAAGTAATTTACCCTATATCTCATACAATTTTTTGTGTACTGCACTACTTTATCTCTTTTTGTTTTTATGTCATATAAAATCCCTAATCTATGTTTTCATCTTTTTACAGAATACATCATTACACACAATTTTCGGTTACAGCTGAATCTTTCTTTAAAAACAAAACAAAACAAAGGTATCTCACTCTTTCCACTTTTATGTCGAGCATATTTTCAAGTAAAACAGAGTTCCTTAGAGAGGAATCTTTTCACTAGACATGAATAAAGAAAACAGTATGCAAAAATAGAAGTGTGACTTAACCCTGTCCAGTCGAGCAGCCTGTACAGGCAGAGCTTCAACCAAGCAGCATCAAGGCATGCATATGTGCATAAATAATGACCACTGAAAAATATTGCAACTTTTTTAAGTAACTAAAAGAACAATGCTCTATAACTGAAATCATATCATCATGCTTTCAAGAGCAGTTATCGAAGATTCTATGATAACCCACGAACAGAAATCGCTATCCCTTAAATACAGGAGCATATTTAAAATGATACATTAAATATATATGCATTTCTGAGAAGTGAAATCGACATGCACTGAATCTGCTAACAACCTTGCCAGTAGAGGTAATGCTTCTACACAACAGTCAAAAGAAAGAATACCTGAGAATAATGATGGAGATGTTGTCATGAAAGAGTTTACTAGATCTATAGAGAAAGAAACGGACAAGACACCTTCCAATCTCGGCCCTTCACCCAATGACAGGAAGCAGACACATGAATCGACCATTGTAATGGTCCTCTAACATTCCCCATACGTTGTCCAAGGTCATAAATCCAGTAAATGCAATGAAACGGCTAAGAGAATGATTCCATGGTGGCAGCCAGAATAGGGTTCCAAACCCATGAGCAATGAAAATGTTAAAGAGTTTTCCATAAATTTCCAAAGCAAGCAATTGAAATCCTTTGCAAAATATGATAACATTTGAAGTCTGAAAGGATCGATATGATAATTCATAAACTCATAATGCCCTTTGAAATCCACGGGCAGATCAAAGACTTGCATGTCAACCAACTTATTACCATTTAACAAACGATGACCATATGAAATGCTGACCAAATGATGCCATGAATTATTAACCAAATGTCAATTTTCTTTGACATTCTATGTTTCCAAGAAAACAAAATCCAAGTCACTTCCAATGTGGCAATTAAAAATAATCAATACCTTTATACCTATTGTCAGCTTTTAAGCCTTATGATTTAACCATAATTAGACCTGAATGCAATATAATATGCACTCCCATGTGTGCCAAACATAATTTCCAATGCCAAAAGATATCAAATAATATCAAAGCCAATTGCCACCTTATTAATATTCAATGCCATATAATGTCCAATGTCAAATACTTTCCAAAGCCTTGTGAAGTGTAATAAAGACTAAAATCATGATAAGTTCACAATGCCATTCCACATACCATAAACTATTATCAGTTGATTAAGGAAACCTGATAGGGTTTTCTTAAAACTGAAAAACAAACTGCATCTCATAAACTCCAAGCATCAAGAACCATAGATCATTACCTAATGGAATAAGATGACTCTGAATATGATCAAAAACCATTAACAATTTCATGATGCTAGAAACTGATCAAGCCACAACATATCAACCTGTAGAACACTGAATCATGCCAAAAACATATAAACAAGTGAATCACTGTGGCACTAATTGTTAAACTACAAACATGTCACCGGATCAATGGAACAAAAATCCTTTAACCAAAAGAACCTTAACCTGGATCTGCACATGGATTCAAGAGATCAGTGCCACCAAAGATAATAGCATGAATGAAATAAATATGCCAATCAGAATTGAAGCAGATCAACTAAGTAAATAACCACCAAGATGCCAGAGTAACACATATTGTCATCAAGGACAAATTTTCACAAGAGAGATTCAACATCCCTAACTTAGCTACTTTGGGTGTGAAATGAATCCTTTTCCATGCATTTAGTTGAGTTAGTTATCACCTTTGTGGACTAGTTTATCTTAAAGGTCACAAGTCTACCTTAAAGATTTACAAGTTCATTATCATCTATATCTATACCGAAAACAAATCAAACCTATCATCGAAAGTGTTCTCCCAAAAAAATTCAAAGATCACTATCCACATCATTCATCCTTTTCATCTTTCACTCTCATCATTGCTCCAAAATGACTTAGAAAGTCCCTTTTGCCTAAATTTGAGTCAACCAGAGAGTTTAAGCATTATAAATCTCAACATAACTCTCCCATATGTGACCCACAATTTATGGTAACAACAAGATCACGACACAAGAGAATCATGGAACAAACCAAAGTCCCATCTACCACAAGTGATACCAATCCTCAAGAATTTGATCCAAGGAGTCATTCTACCCCCTCCTAGCAACCCCAAGATCTAGTGGGACCATATGAGGTAGAAGACATCACAAAAAAATATTTTGAGCTCACTAAAAAGGAAATCCTTAAGTATAAACAAGAACGGCAAGCCTTAGAGAAAGTGACTTCAATTCCCCCATCTTTTGTTGCACAAAGTTGTTGGGAAAATGTGTCTCAACCTTGCAATTATATACAATTTATTGATAGGATTATGTTGGTATGTGGTGATTGATCATGCAAATACTATACACTCGTAACAAGATGTGGGGTTCAGGGCAACGCCGCAAAAAAAAATTTGCTGACACGTCGAGATCTTTTTCCCAATGACACGTCAAGGTTTTTTCCCGCTGACATGTCAAGGTTTTTTCTCACTGACATTTCAAGGTTTTTTTCCCACTGATATGTCAAGGTTTTTTTTTCTCGTTGACATATCAAGGTTTTTCCATTAACATGTCAATAAAAAATTACCTTGTAAAACCCTAATTTTAGAAGGTTCCAAAAATCTTGTTATAAGCGGGTGGGATGTATGTAGACGTGGGTGTATTCTAAGAGTCTGATAGTGGTCAAGTTGTCTCTTGATCTCTGGTGGTGATACCCCTGTGAGAAGCTTTCTGTACAAGTATATTGTAATCTTTTGATTTTTGAATAATATATTGGGTGGCTTTTGGAGTGTGGGGTTTTTCTCCTAAAAGGGTTTTCCCCACATAAATTATTGTGTTGTGGTATGCATGATATTTGTGTTTATTTCTATTTAAGTTTTTGTAACTATTAAAGATATGTAAAAAATTTGCATTATTCTCCTCTCAAGGTTAGTGTAGGAAGTTGTCTTGCTACCTAAGCTTCCTTACAAGTGGTATCAAAGCTTGATCACCTTTGGTTTCAGTTGTGGGTTGTTGGGTTTTTTGAACTAATCTAGATTTGACTGGGAATGTGTGTAGAAGACACTTTGTGATCTTGTTACAGGAATTTTCAGATGGAAAGTTCATCAGGGAGAATAGAGGTGGAGAAATTTTTTGGAAATAATTTTGAGATGTGGAAGCTAAAGATGGAGGATCTATTGATAGATCGAGATTTGTGGGATGTTGTTGATCAGAATAATTCTAGGCCTGTAGATCCTACTCAAGCTGCTCAATATGATGTTATGGACCATAAATCCAAGGTTCTAATCAGATTATGCTTGGAAGAATCTATTTTAATTAATGTCCATGAAGAGGACTCTGTACAGAAACAATGGAAGAAGCTTGGTGAGATGTATCAGGCTAAATCTTTAGTGAACAATATTTTCTTGAGGAAGAAGTTGTATTCCTTGAGAATGGAAGAGGGTGGATGAATCACAGATCACCTAAAAGTATTCAATATGTTGGTGGCTCAATTAGCATCAGTTGGTGTCAAAATGGACTAGGAGGAGAAATGTCAGATCTTAATTTGTTCTTTTCTTGATTCATGGGATTCTCTTGTTATGGCTATTGGGAGTACTTATGTTATATTGTAGATTGAAGATGTGGTGGGTTCTTTGCTTTCTGAAGAGGTGAGGAGGAAGGTATCCATCACTACCAAGGAGGCCTTAAATATTCATGGAATACCTAAGGAAAAATCCAAGAATAATGAGAAGCGTGAAAAATCCAAGTCCAAGGGGTGATATAAATCTCTTGGAAAGTCCAAAGTTATTTGTTTGAACTGCGGTAAGCCTGGACATGTTCGTAAGGAATGCAAAGAAGAAAAGAAGAAAAAGAAGAAATTTATTCTAATTCTGAGTATGAGAAGGAAGATGGTGATGTATTCATTGCAACTTTGGAAACTCATGTAGGTAATGATGCATGGTTAATTGAATCAAGTGCATCATTTCATATGACCTTTAATAGAGATGGTTTTGCGAATATGAAGAATTTGAAGGAGGTAAGGTGTACTTGGATGATGATTCTCATTTAGATATTGTTGGTCATGGTAAATTTAAAATAAGGTTTCCTAATGATAGAATAAAAAGGATTAATGGTGTTTTGCATATCCCTGGATTAGCCCAAAATTTGTTGTTTGTGAGAAAACTAATAGATGCGGGTGTGCAGGTAGTATTTTTTGATGCAGGATGCAAGATGGTTAGAGGTGCTATGGTGATTTCTAGAGGTGTAAAATATGGGACATGGGACATTGTATAAGCTTGATGCATGCATTGTTAAGTGCAATAGTACTTTTGTAAAAATAAAGTCTATAGAATAAGTGAGGGTTTCACCTTTAGTAGATGGTCATGGCTTTTGGGTACCCAAGGGTTCTCTTTCTTCTAAGACAAAGCTACCTATAGAGAAAACTATGTTATGGAACTAGAGACTTGGCCACATTGGAGAAAAGGATCTAAGGACTTTGAAAAAAAAAACCTTGTTGAAGGTTTGTCTGATTGTAATCTTGAATTTGATTTCTATGAGCATTGCATTTATGGAAAACAAAACCACATTCAGTTTTACTCGAGTTCTCATAAATCTTGTGGTGTATTGGATCTTATTCATTCTGATGTATTTGGTCTTGTAGATGTTCCTTCAATTGGTAAATCCACATATTATGCTTCATTTATTGATAATTATAGTAGGACATGGGTATATTTTGTAAAGAGTAAATATAAAGTTTTTAGTCGATTTACAGAATTTAAATCAATGGTTGAATTGCAAACTAAAAATAAAATAAAATGCTTGAGGACTGATAATGGTGATGAATTTTTCTCTAATTATTTTGATAGATTTTGTAAAGCTTGTGGTATTCATAGACAAAAGACAACTCTGTATTCTCCATAGCATAATGGAGTTACAGAAAGAATGAATAGGGTACTAATGGAGAAGTCTAGGAGTATGTTGAGTGGTGCTGGCCTAGAACAAAGGTTTTGGGCTGAAGTTGTTGCCATTGCTTGTTACTTGATTAATAGGTCTCCTACATCAACTCTTGTTGATAAGACGCCTATAGAGGCATGGTCGAGTGTAAGCCTTCATTAAGACATCTTAGATTTTTTGGTTGCGAGGCATATGCACATGTGACAAAGGAGAAGCAAAAAAATTTGGAGAACAAGGCTTCAAAATGTATCTTCATCGGATATAGTTATGGTGTAAAAGGATACAATATTTTGGATCCTATTGCACAGAAGGTAATACACAGTAGAAGTGTTATTTTTAGAAAAACTAAGCCTTCTTCTATTACATTGTAGCCAGAATAAAGTAAACAGGAAGATGTGATTCAATTTCCTTCTACACTTGAGAAAGTTGAATCGAGGCCCAAGGATAGACAAGAAGTTGAGGAGAGCTCATCTAGCTCTAGATATTCACAAGAGGAGGAAGAACCTCCAACTCGGCTTGTCTGTAGGTCTACAAGGCATAGACAACCACCTGAAAGGTATTCACCTGATGATTGGAGATGTATTTTTTCTTTGAATACTAACATGTATGAACCCAAATTTGTAGATGAGGCACTAGGTATGAATGATGCAAATCTTGGAAGATTGCTATGGATGAAAAAATTTCATCTTTGAAAAAGACCGATGCATGGGATCTTGTACCATTACCTGAAGGATGAAAACCTATTAGTTGTAAATGGGTGTTCAAGAAAAAGATTGGTTCAAATGGAGGTATTGAGAAGTACAAAGCAAGGTTGGTTGTGAAGGGTTACTCTCAAGTTGAGGGTGTTGATTATGGGGAGATATTTTCTCCTATTGCAAAAATGACATCCTTTAGATTTATTTTTTCTATTGTTGTTGCTTATGATTTAGAGGTTGAGAAAATGGATGTGAAAACTGCATTCCTTCATGGTGATTTGGAGGAGGATATTTATATTTGAAAGGTGAAAAAAAAAATTGCTTTCCACCTAGGGGCTTTAGGACCTAGGAGGAGAATTTTTACTTTCACTCAAGAACAAACCCTTGAGATCTCAATGCAAAAGAGAATGAGATCTTGCAAGAGGGTTGTTCTAGGGGCTGAATATGATCTAATAAGGGGTTCACCACCAAGTTAAGACTTGGAAAAGACAATGAAATGCAGAATGAAATGCAGAATGAAATGCAAAACCCAAATATGATGCAAACTTGAATTAAATCACCTAGAAATGCATATAAAATAGAATAAAAAATTGTAATATGAAATGTGTGCACCTGGAATCTTGAAGATGGCAAGAAGGAGTCTTGAAATTTTGGAAATTTTGGCTTTTTGACCTAGTGGGACTCATTCGCCATTCTGGGCAAATCAGTCCCAGTTCTAGATTTTTGCATAGGAGCAAGTTTCAGACAAAAAGCTATCTGAATCTGCAAAAGAAATTGAAAACCACCTACAGTGGGACTCATTCACCACTTGTGGCGAATGAGTCCAGTTTGGATTTTTTGGAACTTCTGTTAGTGTAGGTTTTTTATTTTCCTTATGTTAGGGAATATTTATTCTTCATACATGCATTATTAAGCTTGCTTAGGTTATATTAGAATGGTTAGGATGAGGACATGTGGCATAAATCCATCATTCACATGTGTCAATCACACCCACTTTTGGATTTATTAGACACCTCTCATAACCATGTGTTTGTCCTTACCTAAGTTGGCATAACCATGTAATCGAGAATTTACCAAGTAGGTAAAACTCCCACCTATTATGGGAACTTCGGATTTATTACTCCTCTTGGAATTATCTACCATTATTTTTCTATATAAACAAGACTCGCCCCTCCCCTTGGCTAGAAATATGGAATACTAGTTCAGTGCTAAGGGAGTGTTGAGTTTATTCATCTTTTGATCTCTTTTCTTGCTTTCCTTCAATAATTTTGATCTTGGGTGGTTTCACAACCAAATCTAACATGGTATCAGAGCTGGTTGTGAGTTGTGGATTAGTAGTTTTTTCAATCCATTCTTGAAAGCAAAGTATGCTCTTATCTTGCATCTTATGATGACCTGGAGAATCAGAACTGCTTGATAGAGATCTTAGTTTCTAGGGAGGCTTCATTTCTATTGTATTTTATTTCAGGTATTTCAGAGCTTCTTGGAGGAATTTTGAGCTCACTATTGAGTTTAGAACAATCACAAAAGTTAGATTAGACTTTGTTCATCTAAATTGGACATCGAATGTGAGATCTGTGAAGGATTGAAGAAAGAGGCTTTTTGAGAGGTTCTAGAAGGTAGCTATGAAATCGATGCATTTTCATCCCAAACGTACCTTGCCATCATGCTCAAAATATGTCAAAACATAAAGATCGACTACTAATTCATAAGTAGGAGGTATTTTCCACAACGTGCCAAAATATGATATTGCTATCAAGATTCAACCATGTAGTTCAAGTCAAATTCATTGACCCATGTTTCATGATTAGTGGTTCACAAGAACCCATCTCTCATGATAATCAATGGTTCACTTATCACTCATTGCATCTAGGTGATTCTCATAGAGGTGAAGCACTGGAACATCCCAGTACTACTCCAGCTCAAGCGCGCTTAACACAGAGTTTTCCCCAAGGTTAAGTTTGCCCAACTTGCAACCCCATTTGAAAAAACTCCAGCAAGTGTTGTGCCTTATGAGCCATTCATTATAGAGCCCCTTTAGCACATCAATTGATAAGTAGGAGGTATTTTCCATAGTGTGTCAAATTGTGATATTGCTATCAGGATTCAACCGTGTAGTTTGAGTCAAACTCATTGACCCATGTTTCATAAGGCATAAATTTTTTGTAGGGAGAGCCATACAACCACACCTATGCATGGTACAACTCATTTTTCAAGAAAAATTTATTTATTTCTATATAAAAAAATTATTTATTATTATTTTTAAAAGGGGGGCACACCTTTTATTATATTTGTAAAAGTGTTTTTTGAAAAAATTCAAAAATTTTCAAAAAGCAAAAAAAAATTAAAAATTAAAAAGTCAAAAGGAAGGGTACATGCACAGTACACAAGGTACCTATGTAGGGTACCCCTTCCCTACTACACGTACCTAAGGGTACACAGGTCCCATTATTGGGCCCCGCACCCCTTAATGCCAGCATTTTTTATTATTTAAAATTTCAAAAAAAACCTTGAAAATTGCCATCGATTTTTATTATTAAAAATTTCAAAATTTTCAATTCAAAAACAAACAAAAAAAACTTTAAAAATTGTGCCATCCATTTGTTGTACCTACATGACCTCTCGATTACACCAACAATTTGATTTTCTATTGAATTTGCTGGTAATGCTAACTTTAGCAGTAATTTTGGTAGTTCTACTAGTCTTGGCGGTACACCACATTTAGTTGATAGAGCTCCAAAAGTAGTAGATTTCTAAACTATCTGGCTACAGACAAATTTTTTGTTTGCTAAATTAGTGGCATCTCAGCTAAAATTAGCAGAAGTTGATTTTTGAAAACTTGGACCCCTCTCCGTTGAAGTTTTTCCTTTTGCACTTGAGCTTTGGAGGGCCTGTTCTCGAGCATATGGAGGCGGTTTTTAGCACGATTTTTTTGATTTGGGGTAAAATTTCACGCTCTTTGCATTGGTGTGATTAGTTTTTTCTCAAGTGATCTTTTTTCCAGAAATTTAGTTTTCTCATCAGATCTAAAGGACAGTCATCATTTTTTTGAACTTCAAACGGATGCAACTTTCGAGTACGACCTCGAATTGAGGTGATTCTTTTTTTGAAAGTGAATATTAACGATCATGGTCCATCTTCTACATCTAGTTTTGAGCATCAAAAATTAGTATAGTTGACTACTTGAGGGAAGGATACATAGTCTTTCTTCTCCTTTCTATTTTGGAGGGGACTTCTTCCTTGCATGAGATACTTCTTGTGTTGGGAAACTTGTTTTCTTTTCTCTCTTTTGAGGAGGATTTTTGTCCCACGGGGTTTTCTCCTTTTCTCCGGTTGTGAGAGATTGGTTTGTACATGGGTACCTAACATGGCCTAGTAGTTGAGACCCATCTTTGTGTCTTTTCACCCACCTAAGCTACACTTAAGGTGGGGTGTTAGTGTAGGTAGGTCTGAATCTAGTCTTCACTATCTACTCTTTCTATTCCCCTTTGTTTCTGGATCCAAAACCTTGATTTTTGGGATTGTAAGCGATTTTTTGTGAAGATAGTAACCTTGTGACAACTTGATGACTTTCTCCACCCTTGAAACCTAATCTTCAATGATCCTTCAAGCTTCAAGACACCTAGATCTGAAATCACACATGTAAAGAGGAGAAAAACTTGTTGATTATTAGTGAATAGGGGTTTGCCTTGGTCAAACCCCTTTTAGGTAATTAAACCAAATGATGAAACAATGAGATAAAAACATGAAACATAGAACATGAAACATGAACAATGATACCTTGAATGATGTCTTATAAATCATATACCTAACATGAAATGGCCATGAAGGATTTAGATCTAGATCTTGAGATAAGTGTAGAACAATGCTTGACCTTGGATCTTCAACACTACATCACAACACTAGCTCAATAACATGTTTGATATCCTTGACATGATGATGGATCTTAAATTGCTGCAACAATTGATGAAGAATTTTTCCCTTGAATGCCTTAAAAATGATCTTGTAAATAGTTGAATGCTCTTGTGAATTCAAACTTGCTATAGTAATGCTCTCACAAAATTCTTAGGTGATCTCATGAATGCTTAGGTGAAAAATGAGTGAAAGAACCTTGTATTTATACTTAATTATGCAAGAATTCTTGAAATTACAACACTACAAGTTGACATTAAATCTAGGAGGATAAAACCCCGCCAATAATTTGAATTAAATTTAATTTTGAGCTAAACAAGACTCATTCGCCCAAGGTGGTGAATGATTCCCATTAGGCATAATGTATGGGACCAAAATTCAAAAATGCTTAGAAAGATGTGAAATCAGGTTCGGGACCCAAAAATCTAGGTGGGACTCGTTCGCTCAAGGTGGCGAATGAGTCCTAGATTACTAAATCTGGGCCACACAAGCCAAAAACACATGAATTATGATTGGGTGATGATTAATTTCGGGATTATCCTTAAAATTAATACATTAATTAATGCTTGTGGATGCAATTTAAGGCCAATTAAAGCATAATAAATCCCAATTATTAAATAAAACCCTTAGAGAAGTGTGAAAGTGTGTTACAATACTTTACAACACCCAAGAAGAGGCATTAATTAAGCACATTTTGGTTAAAAATTGGTTCATTAGGCTCAAATACTTGATAAAATCCTAGAAAAGTGTGAAAGTGGACTACAACACCTTTACAAGGCATAGTTTAAATGTATTTTATTTAGTTTCCAAGGGCCCAAGACCTAAATCAAGTAAACTTTTAATCTTTATTTAACAAGGAGCTAAACCAATGTGAAAATCTCACTGATAACATTTTTTGACACTACAATATGACACAGCCAGAGCACTACGTGGTGAAAGGTAAAAGTAAGTTGGTTTGCAAATTTAAGAAATCTTTGTATAGCTTAAAAAAAAGTCCTAGGATGTTGTATCAAAATATTTGTTACACCCCAATTGTGTAATTACTATTTACTATTACTATGTAGGGTAAAATATGAATGTAATTTGAATTCTAGAGATGAATAAATTGTGCGTGTACTTTGTTGTCAATGCATTATGAATGTATGTTATCACATCTTATGTTGTGTGAAAAGAAATGCATATATGTGAAATGATGGTTAAATTGATATTCTAACTTTGGAGATGTATTACGTATATTGCATATTTTGTGAATAGTTGACTGTCGTGGGCATGTGTTAGTGGTTGTAGGTAAATGTTCATTCCTCCAAGTGGAGGGGAAGTATCACTCAGGAGAAGATCTTGGTTGAATAATCAGTAACATAAATTATCTGAGCATACACACACCAAAGTAGATTGGTTGAGTCCAGACATAGAAATGGGAAGTTGGTAAGTCATCCTTAGAATGATGTGTTTGCATTAGTAAGGATCTTGATTACTATTGAATGCATGCTTGAATGATGTTTATTTATTTAATCTTGTGAGTCCTCCCTTATCCTACTGTGTTTGTTTGTTTAGTTGTATGATTGTTTGGGATATACGCTTATACGCATATATATGCACATGTCGAAATATGCATATGTTAGATATAATGGGATATCATATGTGTATGATAACATATGTATAGATATGCATATAAGTATATATGATGATTTTGAGTGTATCACCACATGTTCTTAATCATTTGATTATCAAATGGATTATTGCTTTATTGCTTTACATGATATATATATATATATCTATGTGATTGGATATATGTATATGTATATGCATATACATATACATGCATGAGAATTAATGCTTATATAGAGGAGCATATATATATATATATGTGTCACCAAAACGTGTAGCCTTTGACACTTTTCGCTCATTTGGGCCCTTGCCTATGGATTTTGGACCTCTTTTTACCCCTTTCCAAGCCTTGTGCCAAAGTGTTGTAAGGTGTTGTAGAAAAATTCACTCTCTTAGGCTTTTCATCACTTAATCAACCCTTTATTATGCTATAATGACCCCTTAATGCATATACATACCTTAATTTAGTGTGTTTTGTGAGACAATCCCGAAAAACTATAATAATCATATTTTAATCCTTGAAAAATAATGAAAATTTCCCAAGTGGACTAGGTTGCCACCTTGGGCGACCTAGTCCCATGTGGCATAAAAATTAAAATAAACTTAATATTCTTTCAGGATTTTGTCTCTAAAACCCTAAGGTCGGCCTGTATGGTGTTATTTTGAGAAAATTAGGGCATAACTTCTATAAATAAGGGTTTTTCCCCTCATTTTTCACTTCTTCCCTCTCGTTTTTCCTCCTCATTCAATCTTCTCAAGCGCTCATCCACTCCTTCTCAAGCAAGCTAGAGTTTGAGCATTCCAAGTCAACAAGACATCTTTTCTGAAGCATTCAAGGGTTGATTGTTGCAACAACACAAGATATATCATCATGGCAAGGTAACTTACTCCATTATTCCATTGTTTCATATTCATTCTTTACATTTTCTATTCATTTTGGTTTAGTTAAACCTAAAAGGGGTTTGACCAAGGCAAACCCCTAATCCCTAACAATCAACATTTTCTCTTTCTCTCATTGTGTGTTTGCATATTTAGGTACATTGAACATCATTGAAGACTTTTTGAATACTTCTCCTTGCTTGCAAAGTCCAAACATCCACCAAAAGTCACTTTCAGGCCCGAATATCCGAGTTTCAGAAGCGGACAATTATGAAGAACCAAGGTGCAAACCGAGGGCTTTCATTTCCCCTTTAGAAATTCCAGAAGTCTTGAAGAGGAATAAGTCACCAACAATGGTGACCTAGTCCCACTAGATAGGTCTTTCTATGATTTTTCACATTTCCAGACACCCATTTGGCATAAACATGCTCCGGACCAGTTTTCTCAAATTTGGGACTAGGTCACCTAGATTGGCAGAAGTGTCCCTTTTGGCTTCTTCAACATTTTCATCAGCATTCCAGACCTCCATCAGATCCTTCTTCAAATTCCAGGTGCACCCAATCTATCTCATTCATTTCTGTTTAGTTTAGTGTACATTCTTAGGTCATTTTGTATATGTTTGCATATCATTATGTGTTTTCCATCACTTTGCATTTCTTAGGTTTAGCATTATAAAATCATTCTATTTCTAGTCTATTACACTTAGACACATTCACACACATCTCAAAAAACCCCCTTT
This sequence comes from Sequoiadendron giganteum, assembly GCA_007115665.2. Lineage (NCBI taxonomy): Eukaryota > Viridiplantae > Streptophyta > Pinopsida > Cupressales > Cupressaceae > Sequoiadendron > Sequoiadendron giganteum. The sequence goes on from CM021101.1 coordinate 820,253,557, forward strand.
GAATGAACTCACTAAAAATAGCATATCATTAAGTGGAAACAGAGTCCATTTCCTAAACCTAGTATTCCTTAGGTGAAAAACCCGAGGAGGCCTAGTAAGGGGGAATCCTCTTTCCCTTTGTTGGGTCTCAAAAACGCTGGTTTGAAAGAACCACGAGAGTTTTCCAATCTCTCACAATGTTATTGGCCAACTAACAAGGCCAACCAATATGGTCGAACCTTCTACTCTTAAGGCTCTGCTAAACCTAAGCGGGTGCACCTATATGAATGACACAGATTTTGAATTATGCTTCCTACTTGACCAAACTATCCACAAATGGAAACTTGATAGTGGAAAGATGTGATCCTAATTTGGTATAAATTTTATATGTAATATCAAGGTGAAAATTAATATGTTTAGTTAAGAGATGTAAATAAAATGGATAAAACCTAAAAGGGTAAATAAGACCAGTGCCTTAATTGGTAAAATAGAGTCAAGTGAAAGCCTTAGATGAGTGACTTATATCTGGTAGAGGTTCTAATTATTTGGCATATGACATTAGTCTAGAACTTGTATAAACATGCAAGAATATAATTACCAAGCTCTTCTTAGTGATCCAAATGATACTTCTAGATTACTGTGAATGACTTGAAGGATTTAATCTTTACTTAAAAGAACCAACCAATCACACCACACAAATACAGAAAATGTGTATTGATAAACTAATAATATACTTGATATGTCAATTTAAATAACAAAGAAATATCAACCTTGGAGACAACTTGATAATATTTTCAATTTATTTTAACAAATAATTGATACCAGAAGAGCGCCACAAAATCAGAGTTCTTTCATTGATCCTTCAAAACTTCATACATGCATCATGGTCCTTTCAAACATTCTGAAAATATCGTATTTCTTTCTATCTATTTTCTATCTATCTTCATCCTCTCCCTTTTTAATTGATTTTTTTACAAGTATTTATACAATAGAAATCAGGAGTCGTGACTCTTCTCTGTCTGCTACAGTCGTTTGAATATTTTGTCAACTAGAATTTAAAATATTTAATTAAGTTGCCTTTTGGAAAATTAAATAATTCTAACCACAGTAGAGCTTTTAAATTTTCACTTTAATATTTTTTCCGCCCTTACATTTCTCTTTATATTTTATTCTCTTTTAATATATCATCACTTTTATGCCTTTAACCGCAATACCGCAGACTTCACATTGGCTCCCCGCGGTTGTGTGGCGATTGGCCCCACACTAATTGTCACAGTCTCCACCATTGCTTACCACTCTACCATGGATTCATTCTTAACTAGCTGCAGTATAGCGGTAGCTGTTTGCTAACTGCCATCTACTAATGCCTTACTGCTTACCTTCATTCTATAGTGCTACCACGAGTTTCACTTTCGTTGTTGGTGGTATGGCGGTGTCTAGCATTCATTGTTATCTTCCCTGTTACCGCAGTTACCACGGTCTGTGGTTTGACCGCTAGCCATTTACCGCTATCACTGCAATCATTTTTTAGCAGCTACGATATCGTGGTAACCGGTACCCGTTCTTCGTCTCCTCATTGTCTCTATTAACCACTTCCTCCATCCACCGTGGTCAACGCGGTCTATGAGATGACCCCCTACGTTACCACAGTGGGATGTCCTGACTATTGCATCGTTGAAGACTTACCGCCCACTGTGCTACCACGGTCTGTGGTTTGACCGCGTGTGGTGGCGTGGTAAACATTTCATGCCCGCTCCTTAGCCACTACCACCATACTGCAAGCCCCTTTGTGGGAGGCCGCGGTAAAGTGGTAAGACCATTTAAAGGAAATGAATATGACCGTAGTGAAAGATAAGTCAATTTTGGCCCTTTTGAATGGCGGTAAAGATAATTTTTTCATGAGAAGGTAATGAAATATAAGAAAAATAAATGGGGGATAAAGTATAGAAGGCGGTTAATTACTTTTATGGGAAAGATGGTTAAAATATAAGGCATGAATAAATAAAATACCTTAGGGTTTTGATGGAATTTTATGGAAAATAATAGGAAAACCCTAGGAATTCTTATGGAAATTTTGGGTTCTAACAGTGGCTCCTGTTGGGGATGAGTGATTGTTCAATCACTGCAAGAATCTAGAGTATCTTTGGTAGAGCAGACCGAGCAAAAAATATGAAAAAATGAAAGCCATGGCAGATGAAGGGAATGAAAAGGATCCTAAACTACTGTACATGGAAAAATATTTTTTTAACAAGGGAACTTCTGAGAATGTCCATGTACTGGAAAACCCAGACCCTTCCTAAACTACTGTGCATGGAAAAGAGTGTTTAAAGAGGGTTTTACTAAGAATTGTCCATGTACTGGAAATCCTTAATCCTCTATACCTGCTATGGTTTAAAAATCAAACCACAAAGGATGACCCCAGGCCACCCAAAAAAGAAAAACCTACACTTTCCTCTGTCATAGACCTTATTCTGTTTAGAGCTTATCAGGTTTCTTTTAAAATAATCCATTCCACCTGCCTTACAACATGCACTGCCATTAAAAACCTCCAGAAAATCATTACATTCAACTTGATTCACATTCATTTTACCATTTTTCCATTCATCATTCTTATTATCATTTGAAAAATCTTTATCTCCTTCAGCATACAAAGTGTATCTACATTCAACAAAACATTCATAGGCATGATCATTATCATATATTTCTGAATGATCCAACAACTGTACTAGGACCTAAAAATATGAATGCTTCTTATGGCAACCAAAAAATTCTACCTCATCAATATTTTCTAAAATAATCAAATCACTTTCCATTTCTTTCCTATCACCAGTTGGCACTGACACGCACTTTTGATTCATATAGTCATCCTCATACATACTCGAATCAACAAATGTTGGCCACTCATCAACAAGTACATGTAAACCAATATCTTCCTTTTGCAGGCAAAAATTATTTAAATCACATACCTCCTTTTGGACACAAATAGACCTTTGATCAACTTCAAAGAACTCCTCATCACTGTGATAGATGCACATGGGGTCACATGAATTGTTACTTTCATTATCAAAACAAATGTAGCTGGAGCCAAACTTTGGAATCATCCTCATGTGCGCATCTCTGGTATTCAAGAGTCAATAAATCTGAAACTTGCTCACTGCTGAGTGATCATGTTTCAACCAGATCTCTTGCTATTTCTCCAACTTCTTGATCTCCACAAGGACTGCAACAGTCATCCTATTGTAGATCAACATCCATAACTTCATCCTCGCAATTTGAGTATTCAATGGATCCCTCATAACACACACTGTCACAATCTGTTATGCAGGATATATCTTGTATATCTTCATAATCCCCACAACTGGGACAGGCCTACTATCCATGGCATAACATTTACCACCCTCAATGTCTATCCACATACCAAGTTGTTTCACTACCCCTACAAGCATAATATTCATAGAAGCTCCTGAATCTATCATGCAATTTCTTACCAATTTACCATTTATGAGTAAGGTAGTAAAAAATGGATCAATTTGTGGTGTGTTCATTAATGCATTATTTAGGAAAACTTCTGAAACTTTTGTTTTCCCTTTCTTATCAGCAACTCCAAGATTCTTCTTTTGTTCAAAGTTCATATTTTTATTCCTTCCACTAGACATTAATTGAATAGCACTTTCCCTATACTCCTTAATTTTCATCATTTCAAGTAATGGGACAGACATTTTTAATTGAGATAAGGCTTGTATGAAATCAAAAGATGTACCTTCAGTTCTGATCACCTTCTTTGGTTCTGTCAATTCTCCTTTGTTTTCTTCCCTTTCCCCTTTTCATGCTTGACCTGTCTTTTGTTCATCCTTGGGGATTTCTCTATCTTCTTCTTTAGGAGCACACTTTTGTTCTTTTTTGTCAGATTGTTGTTATGCCTTGCATAACCACCCCATCTTTTGCCTTGGTCAAAATGGGTCCCCCTTTGTATTTTTGTACTTAGTTGTTTTTGGAACAAAGTTTGGAGTCTAGTTTTGCCAATACTTTGTTTTTCTTTGATTTCTCTGTCGGAGTCGGGACCGGAGCTGAATCGGGTTTTGAAAGATCTTTTGAGGTGTATTTTGGTTCTATTCCGACAGTCTTTTCTTTGCCTTTGTTTTTGCTCTTTGGTGGAAGCGGAGCAGGAGTGGGAATTGGGATGGTACTTTTCAAATTTTGTAAAATCAAATTCAATTCCGATCCCGCCTCTGCTCCCTTTTTAATGTTTGTTTGTCTCGGTTTTTATGTTTTGTTTTATTAGGTTGGTCTTTTACTTAACTTTTTGTTTTTGTTTTTGTTTTGTTTTTAATTGTCGGATGCGGAGTCAGAATGGGGATAAGGTTTGGAAAGTTTATGATTTTAAGATCCTATTTCCATTTTAGTTCCGACCCCGCCAATTTTTGTCATTGACTTTTTGACTGAAGTTGCACTGCAGACCAGTGTTCGTTCTCTTACAGTTCTGACTCTGCCTTTATTGCGTTTTAATGCATTAATGGTGGTTGCCGTGTAGGTAGAAATTCACATATTTTTCTTTATTAAGGGTTAAAGCCGATTATTATTTTTATTATTACAAGTCTGAGAGCGCGAAGAGCAATAGCAGAGTTCGTTTGAGCAAATTGATCAAGATAGAGAAGGGATTGTGTGTGGATCGATTCAGAAAGTTCATGTGGTTTTGTTTGCATTTGAGGTAGGTCTTTTATCTTTGTTGTTCATTGTTTTTTGCTTTGTATCTATTCGCGTGTTCAATCATTGTGTTTTAAAGCAATTTTATGATCATCGATGTGATTGAATGAGCAGGGTCTTGTTTTGGTTTGTTTTGTTTTTGCTTTAATCTTTGTTGTTTTATTTTGTCATGTCATTTCTTTCTATTTTTGGGCATTGTCGCTTTCACATCTTAATCATGATCGCATCGTGTCGTTTTTGATTTGCAGTAGATTTAGATTAGATTAAAGGTTTTTATTATGGCGTGAGTTAGGTTAGAGATTTAACAGTGAGCTGAGGTAGATTAGATTTATTGTTTAATTTAGGGTTTCGTCGTTTGGTAGAATGGCAGGGTTTTAAAACCCGTGCCCTAGTTTTATTAAGTTTGTTAGATTAGGATTTCGTCAGTCTCTGCAATTACTTTAAAAATAAGATTTAAATAAATGGCTCTAAAATACAATTGTTCCCCACTGTCATATGAGGGTAGAGTTTTTAAGCTCCTTTGCCATTTTATGGTGATCTAGGTTTAATCATGAAGTTATGATGAAAATGAATAAATTTGATGATGTCATGATTAGCATAGGCCGAGGCGGGATTGGAATGGGTATGGGCATAAGAGTTTTGTTTTTACCAAAGTTATCAATTCCATTTCTATCTCGTTTTCGATTTCGAGTTCTAAAAGGTTTTCTTGAAGTATGTGATGACTAGCGGAGGCGGGATTGGAACTGATCTTGAACTTAAGGATTTTGTTTGTAAAGGTTATTAGTTCCGTTTTCATCCCATGTCCGGCTCCGCATATGGTGGGAAGTCTTTTGTCGAAGTAACGATAACTAAGTTGGAGGCGGAGGCGGAATGGAAATAGAATATGAAATGAAGAGAATTTGAAGAAAAACCAAATCCCTTTTTCATTCCGAGCCCGGTTCTGATAACTTCCCCGACTTCGACTTCGAGCCCGTTTGTTACTAGCTGAAGTTCCTATATCGATTTTTGCTCCGAGTCCGCCAGTTTTGTAAAAGTGCTTGTTTTGAGCTTTTGTCTGGTTCCGACTCCGATGTATATGTAACAAGTATGTTTTTAAAAACATGTTTTATAATGATTTATTTGAAGGTCTAATTAGAGGTTTGCTTGCAAGAGATTTGAGAGATGTCAGGAACATCAGGAGAGGCTGCTCGAAGGAATCAACCGGCTGGAACATCAAAACCTGCACCGAAAATCAAGAAGGTGAAACTAGAATAGCTACCTTATACATTAAGGTATGATCATAGGAATCCGGTGGTGAAGGCGAGCAAGGTGGAATCAAACTGGTCAGATATCACAGATACTAATCTGGGCCAGCATAGCTTCGAAGAATTACATGAAGAAACCTTTGCAAAAAGAACAAACTTAACAGGGAGAACTCAAAGGATTGTTGACTCCGGTCTTGCACATATCACTGTGTTTCCTTTGTCAGTTCAGTGTTCGGAGTTGATATGTACAGTGGCCAGTACTTATAATCCAGCTACAAGATTATGCATGGATTCATAGAATAATGTGATTATAGATCTTACTTCGTAGATGTTCCAAAGCATATTCAATGTTCCTGATCCCAAGAATTTAGTGCAGTTGACTGAGGCTGACGCATTGGAGAAATACAATAAGCATAAAGACTCCAATAAGTCTCATTTAAAAAAAAGATGGTTAAGTACTGAGAAGAAGTCTTTGAGCAAACTGGTAGACCAGCCAAAGAGGGTAGACTTCAAGAAGGAGATATCTGATTTAATATTGATGTTGTCCAGAGTGTTTGGGAAGAGGGATGCCTTCCATTTCAAGGAATGGATGTTTCATTTTATTCAAGTGATCTTTCAAGGTGATTATCAATTTGATTGGTCAATGATTTTTTTTGATGCCATACATGATCAGCTCACAAGGGTTAGATAGACCAAATCTTTCTTCATGACTTCATATGTGGTCTATGCTGCAGCAAGATTGGGGATTTTCCCAGGATTAAATAGAGTAGGTATAATGGGAGTCTTGGATGGACAAAAGAAGGTATGGGAACACTATGATCAATTATCTCTTCAGATGGCTGAGACTCACTTCAGAAGAGTCAATGATGCCTTTTTATATGTGGTTATCAACCAGTTGAATGGAGATGCAGGATACAGGTTAAGCCAAGAAGCTATGGCATTCATTTCTGAATGGGGAAGTTGGTATATCCAATACCCCAAATTTACATACTTCAGATTATTTGGGTTTGAAGGTCATCCCCATTTACTTCCAAGATGCTGCAGCAATAGAATAGTGCTTATGGAATTTGTATATCAAGCCATTGGAGTTAATGCTAGATTTGGGATGAAGCATAAGACAGGATGCCATAAGTTTCCTATGACACTGGGGGAATATGGCTGTCAACACTTGAAGGCAGCTAAGGTGGTTTGTAATGAGTTGATACAATTAAAATTGGGATTGTATATAGCTCATAAGTATTTTGATCCCAAGAAGAAGATGTATGCTTTGTTACCTTCAGTATTTACTAGACATTTTAATTTGTTAGAGGATTTTTGGTGTGATAGGTAGGATGAATTTGACATAAGGGAGAAGAATTATGAGAGATTACCAGTCTCACTTATGGTAGAGCTGGGTATTAAAGATAATATTCCTGACACTTTGGTGGATGATGGAATGGTATTAGATCCCTCATATGAAGCTTTGAAGATTGGCACCAAAAACTTAGATCCAATAGACTGGAATGAAGAAGAAACTATTGACATTAAGAAAATAGGAAGAATGGTCTTGGATAGAAGTGTGCAATGGTTGATGATGAGAACTCAAGCTCCTCAGGGACCAATCCTCAAGAAAGGTAAAGGGTATAAGAGGATTAAAAGAAAGGCACCTTCCAAGGAACCACTGGAATTCTTTCCTCCTGATGTTGAAGAAATAGAGTTGGACATAGTTGATGAAGAAGAAGAGACACCCAAGGGAGATGTTCCAATTGAATCTACTATTCCTACGCCCGCATTGGGTGAGTCATCTGCACAAGCTCCACTCACAAGGAAGAAAAGTAAAGAAGTTCAAGGAGTGCTTTATTCCATGGCTGAAGCTACTAAAGGAAAAGAAGTGGAGGAAGAGTTGGTAGAAATTGAGACAAACTCAGATGAAACTCTGTCAGAGAAGAACTTGCAAGAAAATGTATCTCTAGATTATACTATTGAGCGGATTCTTACACAGGAAGAACAATGGAAACAGTTTGAAGATGCTACCAGAGAATCTGATGCAAGGGCTGCTGCAGAGAAACAAAAAGAAATGGAGGTAAAGTTACAAGCTGATGCTCTACTTCAACAGCAGCAATCAAAGGTAAAAGAAGTTGAAACAAGGATAGTAGCTGATACAATGGAGGAGCAAATGAGGCAACGAGAGCATGAGATCAAGGTCAAGGCAGAAAATGACAAGCTGGAACTGATACAGAAGATCCATGATCTCGAGGAGGAGAAAGCAAGAAATCGAAGGGAAAAGGAAGCCCTGGTTGCTAGATTGAAGTTTGCAGAGGAGACTTGATAGAAAGAACAAGAGGCTGAAGCTCTAAGAAAAGAAAAAGAGGCTGAAGAGCTAGTAAAGAAACAGCAAGCTGAGGAAGAAAGGGAAAAGGTAGAGAAACTCATAGCCTTGGAAATAGAAAGGATAGAAAAGGAAGAAACTGAAAGGAAGCAAAAAGAAGAAGAGGTCGGAGCTACAAAACTTAAAGCTTTAGAGGCAGAACGGTTGGAAAGAGAGGCCTTGGAGAAAGAAAGGTTAGAGAAAGATCAGATGGAAGAGGAGAGATTGAGAAAAGAAGAAGAAGATAGGAGAATGCAAGAACAAAGAGATAGAGAAGAGGTTGAGAAGTTGGTACAGATGCATGTGCTGCAGGAGCAACAAGAAAAGGCAAAGGTTGATTCTCAACCTGAGGTAGATATTCAGCCATCCTCTACAGTTATTGCTTCCTCTTCCATGATGATGACTCCTAGTGCTCCTATATGGTTGAAATTAGATTTGCAGAAGAGAGCTAGAACACCTCCTCAACCTCTTAATTGGGAGGACATGATGAAGGAGATTGAACAGGAAAGGCCTAAGAAGAGGGCTAAAATTTTGCATTCTACCAGACTCACAAATAAAGGGGAAATAGTTGTTGAATGTGTCATGCCTATGATTGAAAAGGAGGTAGGGGATATGCAGCTCACAGACTATCAATTGAGTACGGTTAACTTGGGAAGACCCACTAGAAATCAACAAATGAATCTAATTGATGTGGTGGCTTCAACGACAAAATCAAGGATGATCAAGGACAAACAAAAGACAGATGAGCTTAAGGCTCAGTTAGATCAGTTACATTCATTTTTGAAGAGTCTCTCCTCTCCAAGGTCACAACAGGTTGCAGCAATTGAGACTCCTATTTTGCTAAGCAAAAAGGAGGTTGATGATTTGGTGCAGGTTAAAGGTAAGGTAGAGATGGTTGACAAATGGATAGACAAAGTGAACCGTGAGGTAGGTGAGGTTTTGGAAAAAGGATTTGAAACCTATAAGGAGGCGGAAGGAGTAATAAAAGAGATGCATCAATATATTGAGGCATCCAAGAAGTTAGAAGAAGAGTACAAAGAGTATAGTGAAAAGTTAGAGAAGATAAATACATTGCCTCTAACTACTCTTCTAGAAGAATCTATACTCAAAGATAATAATAAATATTTTGTAGAAAATACTTCTCGTATCCTTAAGTTTAGGACTGGCTTTTTGAGCAAGCATAAGGATGAAATTCAGGAAGCATTTAATAATTTAACTGAGCAGTTGGAAGAGTTGGAAGCGGTTATGGCTATAATAGTAGATGTGAATGTAATGACTAAAGATGGCATGTCGTTGAGTCAGGTTAGAGATAAATGGAATGAAAGATTCCAAGGACTCATGTAGGAGAAAGATGATGGAGAAGACTTAGTGATAGATCGGCTTGTAGAAGTCAAGGAAGAAATAAAAGTTGCAGGGAGAGAGTTGGTTAAGGTAAAAAGCATGAAAGAATTTGCTGCAGTTGAGTTGGATCGCATCAAATTTGAAGATGACTGGATTGATGGGCCAGATATGGATATGCTAAAACAAGTCTTCACCAGTTATGATGAGTTCATAGCGGATCCAGCTTCACATGCATAAAATCTTGCATGCATGATGTTCTTCTTCCATGCATGATGCATGATGTTATTCTTCCTTGCATGTTGCATGCATGCAGCACTGACAGTCTTAAGGACACATGATCTTCTTTTCTTCTAATTCTATTTTCTATTGTTAGATCAAACTGAATGTATAATGTAAGAACTCAAGATCAAAATTGATCTGAGTTTCCAAGATAGTTGATTGTTCCTAAAAAGGTGGAAAGCCTAAGATAGAAGTAAAGTTCGAACTTCTTTTTGTATTCTATAAATACCAGATGGGTATTACATTGTAAGAGTCGGCTAATTGAGAATTCGATTGGCTTACCTAGTGCTAGGAGATAGAATTTTTATAGAGTATTTTGCAGAGATACATTGTACCAGATCTTGTTTACAGTTAATAGAATTGTAGGTTTATGAAATATGGAGTTTGCATTGAATTGTGTTGTTTGATAAGGTTAATGAGTTATAATCCACTTGAATTCCAGTGATCGTGCTGAAGCATGATAGTTTCTTATGTGATGAAAGTCATTAGAAGAAACTAGGTTTAAAGGTTATCTTGTTAAATTGTCATTGAATTAAGGTTATTAAAGTCTGTTGATCTATAGTTTTAATGATAAATGAATGTGTGTGGTTTTGAAATCTTGGAAATACTTGTGATAGGCGAATAGAGGAATTGAATTAAGCACCTAAGATGTATACGATGGTACAGTTATACTGTGGGTTGTGTCATGCTATGGTTTTGTGATCGACTAAGAAAATATTCATTGTTAAAAGTATATGTCTGGATATTAGATAAATTTAATTCATACTTACTGATTTAACCCTTGGATCTATCTTTTTCTTTTATTTAAAACCCATTGATTTACAGGAACTATTTTGACAAAGAGAGTCATAGCTTGAATCCTTTGTTACCAGCACAGGCCCCTTGAATATTACAGTTGCATGAACCAATTGAGTGACATCAGACAATTGAGAACCAACTACCAGGACCTTGGGAGTTAGGCCACTACATGTAGTCTTTCTTTTTCAGGAGAAATAGAGTAGAAATATTCTGTTTTAATGTTGTTTGTGTCATTTTAACTATCAACAATTGCTTATCACCTGTCCTCTTTGATATCTCATGGGATACTTTTTTATTTTTTAAAAATATTCCTCTTGGGACACCCTCATCCTCGTTTACTATTTTGTTCCTCAACCGATATTTGCTTCTAGCTTCTTCCACCGCTGCAATAGTCAATCTTTTAATCTCTTCCTCACTTGGTCTCCTTATACTGCATCTATTAGTCTAATGTGATGCAGTAGAGGGATCTTTCTCATTTTCACTTTCTTCATAGTCAGAAAAGACTTGTTGTTCTGCCATATGAATATTGTATTTCTAATGATCAACATCATACTCATATCCTCCTTCCTCTGAAGATGAATACCCCTGCTCAGTTGAGTGAAGAGTATGAGAAGTCAAATAGATATTATGATCTTCTTCATTATCATTCTCTTCCATGTCGTTTCTTGACACTGACTGAGCTACAACACAATGCTCTAAAGAGTGTGGCAAGTCACACATCGGACACCAAGGACCATTATCAACCATGTACATCCCTCTCTTCTTTAGAGGATCAGGTGTCTCTTTATTTCTTGGCCTATTATCCATCGTTGGCTTTCCATCTCTCCAATTTGTATTACATTGCATGTCATGTAGTCTAGGCCTTTCATTTCTATATGTGTTTTCCTATTTATTTGGAGGAGCATATTGGGGAACCCTTGGATTTTCCCTTTTAGTAATCATCTATGCAGCCTTCCTGTTATTTTCAATAGTGAGTGCTATCTTTTGGGCTTCAGCCAAACTTCTGGGACCCTTATTCCTAAGCTCATATCCTATCTTATGGTCAAAATCCTTTAAATAAATACTCAATGCAGTAGGATCAACTAATTTGGATCCAGGAGGTATCTTATTATGTAATTTAGAAAACCTTTGACTGAAATAATATGCTGACTCATTTTTATGCTTATGAATAGTCACCAATTTATGCAAAGCAAATTCTGGTGCATATTGATTCCCATATTGCTCAAGGAACAATTCATAAAACACACAAATAGAATAAATAGAGGCTATTGGTAAACTATTAAACCAATCTCTAGCATCTTCAATCAGTGACATCATAAATAACCTCATCTTCCCATCTTCATATTGCATATCCAAATCTTTCATGAAAGCATTAAAGCTTCTCAAATGGTCTTCGGTTGTAATTGTATTACTCCCTATGAATTTTGGGATAAGACTTCTCCAACTGTTGTCCATACGATAAGGACATATTTGAAATACTGTCAAATCAAACTGCTTGATCATGGTTGTATATTGTGGAGGAGGGTTGGGATGGTGCTGCGAATTGTATAATGGATTATGGTGAGACAAAGATGCATATTGATGACCTTGTGGGGGCATATGCTACTGGTGAGGCGGTGGCTGATGTTTTTGGTACTGTGATTGAGCATTGGGGTTCTTATATTGATTTCTTGGCCAATTTTGTTGAATTTGTGGAGAGATTGAAGGCCTTATATTGTTGTTTTCATGCTTATGAGGGGGAACATATTTGGGTGAGTTAGTCATTGGTGTTCTAACCCGAGTTTTCTCTAATTTCAATTCCTCAAGTTCTTTCATTGCTTGAAGGTTTTGCTCATATTCTACTCTTGATTTCTCTATTTTTTGCCTTATGCATTCTAACTGTGCATCTGTCTCATTTTGGGTCATGAGTTCATGATCTTCTTCAGACGCTTCTTCACATTCAAGTCCCTCCTCAAAGAATGTTGTTCTCTACTCATATTCAAACTCTCTTCTTTTTTTAGCCTCAAAATCAGCCATGAACTCTTGTATTTTCTCAGGGTCCATCCGAGAGAAGGGATTTCTTTTCTCCTTAGGAGTGTGAGGTTCTTTAAATGAGTGGTTTTCATTCACCAATGCATCATATGAGTTGTATTTTTCTACTAGTTCTTTTGATTTTCTTTTAGTTGTTGGACCCGAGTCATTGGTCATTTTCTCACCTTGATCATTTTTATATGTCTTTTTGTTTTTATCATTTGGACCATCATCATCTATGTACATGGACCTTCTCCCCTGCATGTTGTGAGTGATTGTGATCGTCTAGGCTCTGGGATGATTTCTCTGTGATATGTATTTTATCTTATCAGTCTTGATACACTTGTTCATTCAGAGTCGCCACTCACTTTCAAGAAGTGAGAAAATTGTTATTATTTCACCCAGGGAAGTCGTTTCAAATTTATTACTTATGAATCCTTTTATAATGACTTTGTGTGGAAAGGCTTCCTGCCACCAAACTTTCTTAGGTTATCCCCATCAAAGTCGCCAATTTGTTGGGTCTCAAAAATGTTGGTTTGAAAGAACCACAAGAGGTTGCCAAGCTCTCACAACGTTATTGGCCAACTAACAAGGCCAACCAATATGGTTGAACCTTCTACTATTAAGGATCTGCTAAACCTAGGTGCGTGCACCTATATGAATGATGCAGATTTTGAATTATGCTTCCTACTTGACCAAACTATCCACAAATGGAAACTTGATAGTGGAAAGATGTGATCCTAATTTGGTATAAATTGTATATGTAATATCAAGGTGAAAAATAATATGTTTAGTTTTAAGAGATGTAAATAAAATGGATAAAACCTAAAAGGATAAATAAAACCAGTGCCTTGTTGGGTAAAATGGAGTCAAGTGAAAGCCTTAGATGAATGAATTCTATCTGGTAGAGATTCTAATTATTTGGCATATGATATTAGTCTACAACTTGTATAAACATGCAAGAATATAATTACCAAGCTCTTCTTAGTGATCCAAATGATACTTCCAGATTACTGTGAATGACTTGAAGGATTTAATCTTTACTTGAAAGAACCAACCAATCACACTACACAAATACAGCAAATGTGTATTGATAAACTGATAATATACTTGATATGTCAATTTAAATAACAAAGAAATATCAACCTTGGAGACAACTTGATAATATTTTCAATTTATTTTAACAAATAATTGATACCAGAAGGGCGCCACAAAATCAGAGTTCTTTCATTGATCCTTCAAAACTTCATACATGCATCATGGTCCTTTGAAACATTCTGAAAATATCATATTTCTTTCTATCTATTTTCTATCTATCTTTATCCTCTCCCTTTTTAATTGATTTTTTACAAGTAGTTATACAATAGAAATCAGGAGTCGTGACTCTTCTCTATCTGCTACAATCATTTGAATATTTTGTCAGCCAAAATTTAAAATATTTAATTAAGTTGCCTTTCAGAAAATTAAATAATTATGACCACAGTCGAGCTTTTAAATTTTCACTTTAATATTTTTCTTGCCCTTACATTTCTCTTTATATTTTATTCGCTTTTAATATCTCATCACTTTTATGCCTTTAACCGCAATACCGTTGGCTTCACATTGGCTCCCCGTGGTTGCGCGGTGACCGACCCCACACTAACTGTCGTGGTCTCCACCATTGCTTACCGCTCTACCACAGGTTCATTCTTAACTAGCCGCGATATAGCGGTAGTCATTTGCTAACCGCCATCTACTGACACCTTACTACTTACCTCCATTCTAACCCGCTACTGTAGGTTTCACTTTCGTTGTTGGCAATATGGCAGTGTCTAGCATTCATTGTTATATTTCCTATTACCGTGGTTACCATGGTCTGTGGTTTGACCACTATCCATTTACCACTATCACCGTGGTCATTGTTTTAGTAGCTACAGTATCGCGGTAACTGCTACCCGTTTTCCGTCTCCTCACTATCTCTGTTAACCACTTCCTCCATCCACTATCTCTATTAACCGCTTCCCCCATCCACTGTCTCTATTAACTGCTTCCTCCATCCATTGTGGTCACCATGGCCTATGAGATGACCCCTTGCAGTACCATTGTGGGATGTCCTGACTGCTGCATCGTTGAAGACTTACCGCCCACCGTGCTACCGTGGTCTGTGGTTTGACCGTGCGCGATGGCGCGGTAAACATTTCATGCCCGCTCCTTAGCCACTATCGCCATACCACAGGCCCCTTTGTGGGAGGCCGTGGTAAAGCGGTAAGACCATTTAAAGGAAATGAATATGATCATAGTGAAAGATAAGTCAATTTTGGCCCTTTTGAATGGCGGTAAAGATAATTTTTTCATGAGAAGGAAATGAAATATAAGAAAAATTAATGGGGGATAAAGTATAGAAGGCGGTTAATGACTTTTATGGGAAAGATGGTGAAAATATAAGGCATGAATAAATAAAATACCTTAGGGTTTTGATGGAATTTTATGGAAAATAATAGGAAAACCCTAGGAATTCTTATGGAAATTTTGGGTTCTAACACCCTTTTTAGCATATCATCTTTTTGGTGGTTCAATATATATAAATGTATACAATATATTATTATTAAGTCAATTCTTCCTAGTGAGTGTATATATGTAGCTACGTCGCTAAGAATATATATACATCAAATTATTGGTATATATATAGGTGAATATGCATGTATTTAGTAATACATACATATAAATGTATATATGTATTGATATATGATATATCTCAAGAACGTATATATTAGAATACATATAGGTGTTGATATATATTCTACCCTAGAATATATATATGTATAAGTATATATGTGAATTTCAAGGTAATCATGTTCTTGTGTATATCAAATGTATACAAACTTGACGACATAAGATAAATATACACATAAATATATATATATAGCATTCATGTTATATGATGATTTATATATATATAATGTATATATATCTACTAATGTATGGTATTACATAACTATTTATATATAGATATGTTTTTTTGAAGTCAAAAAAATTAGCAAGCTTCGAGGCCAATCTATTACATATACAATGGCCATTTTATATGCCATAAAAATATATAGTCATGTTTGAGGCCGAATAAAATGTATATTGGCTTTGATTAAAACTTGAACTCTATGCTATGAATTACTCGGCATATAGAGTGTATTGGCCAATGCATTAAGTCTTAAAAAGACTTAGTCAAACATAAGGATTTCAATGTATTAGCATTCAAGTCTTGAGTATTAGTTGTCAGTGCATGGAAGGCCTAATCATAGGCTGATTTGCAAAGTATTTGGTGATAAGTGCATATGTCAACATTAGATTAGAGGTTGATTTTGAGTTGCTTATGACTATGTTATTAGAAGCTGATAGAATTTTCTTATGACTATTTTGTGAAGTCGTGTCTCACTCATTTTGTCACCTGATATGAAACATTTGTATTGCACTTAGATTTGTTGTCTTATGTCGATGCAAAAAATGGACTTAGTTGACGCCTATGATTAAGATTAACTTTGACATGATAAACATATCCGCCATGTTTTATACATATATCGATGACTTTTTCAAGCATATATAATATCTTGGTCGACTCATCTCCAAATCGATTCAATAGTGCTTGGTGTTACAAATTGGTAGTTGACTACTTCTGATGGCAAGGAAAATTGCACCAACAGTGAGGAGTGTGGATGGATTTGGCACCACCTCTAGAAACCCAGTTGTTGTGGATGTCTATTGTATGAGATAATTCGAATTGAACATATGTAAATTTGATTAAGGCTTTGTTTGTTGTCAGTTTCGCAAGTCGATCTGTTGGAGTTTTTGTTGAATATGAGCTTGTTTTATCGCCACCATTTTGTTGTGCTTCATGTGTTTCCTTGCATGGTGTTTGTTGTCCATTATCATACCTAAACTATAGGTTGTGAGGTTACCAAGATACTCTATAAATAGCAGAGCCATTTCATTTGAAGGGACGTATCTTTTGTATTCCTCTTGCAAGTCTTTATACTAAATTATTCTTGCTCTATTTTTATTTTTGAGAAAGAGAGAAAGAACTCTATTATATTTGTGAGAGAACAATTTCTTGAGAGAAGTAAACTATCAACTTGAGGGTTAGAGTTTATTGTAATGTTCTAGAGAAGTTGTTATCAAGCTCACAGTTGTTGAAAAGGGCTGCATTATTGTCAATTATTTGGATAAGTGATAACAAGCATGAGGATCTTCTTCTTTGTTATTTTACTTATGAATGATGTGTCTTCCATGTATGCATGATTTTTCTTTTCCAGTGTGTGCATTTAGAGAAATTAGAATGTCTTTGAAAAAGGAATTGAAGTTTTTATGATGTGTTATGATGTGCTTTTAAATACTCCATAATAGGAGATGGGTGTTTATCATGTGATACACTTAGCTAAGTTATTGATTTAACTAGAAAAGCTTGTGTTTACTCCTAGGATAGTTAATCTAGTATGGGAGGGAGCTTGTGTACTTACTTGTTAAGTAGGTTTATTCCAAGTAGATTAAAATGGTGATAGGTTATCTCTAGGATGATAGATTATCCATTAAAGGAAATACCTATGCGTAGTTTAAGATGGCCTTGTAGAAATACTAACTAAAATACTTTATCCAAAGTAGTGTGATGACCTTTGGCTCCACTGTCAGTTCATCATGATCCAATATTACATGCTAGTTTTAGATTGCAAGATTACAAGTTCTAGTTATGTAGGACACATCACTATGTTTAGTTGGTTGTTGTTATCGGTTACTCTATCAATCTCTTCGTCGAAGGGAAGGGACATCTATTGAATGATAGATGTGTGGGGGACAGCATTAAGATTCTGTGGTTGATGGAAAAGCGCTTGAGTGATGCTTCTCCTCCACAACAAGCGATAGAAGAACCAAGATTTGAAAGGAAGGATCTTAGAATGTCTTACAAGTATTTGTTATAAAGCTCATTGGAGCTATGTATGTAAATGTATGCATTTTTGTATTATTGTAACTTGTAAAGTTACTGTAATGAAATGGAATCTTTATTGTAATTTGATATGGCATCTTGTTCGTATATTCTCAATAAAGAAAAGAATTTTTTTATTACAATGTCTTGCTACATGGTTTATTTACTCATAAAGTAAAACTTAGGCATTTTTACTGCATTGAAGGGTTGGCATGTTACATGTGGTATCAGAGCTACCAAGTTCAGCACTAAAACCTATGAGCTAATTACGTAACAATGTGTAAACCTTATTGGAAGATAATGGTTGAAAATTTATTGTGCCACAACGGCAAGAGAAAAGAACTAAGGGAAAAGAGAATGGAAGATGAGATTCCTAAAAAGCTTGTTTAAGTTTGGGACTAGTTGAGAGTCATCCCTGGAGTTAGGAACTCCTAAACCAACAACCTATTATAATATTACCTTGAATTGTAGAAGATTATGTAATCGGGTTATGTAGGAAGGTTAGGAAGAATAACCAATGTATACCTTTATCTTAAAAAATAGTTAAATGACTCTAAGGGGATGGGAAGAAATGAGATAACCCCTTTATTAGTAGCAACCTATAGTTGTAAAGAGTCAAGAATTCTTGTATTTAGTAAAAACACTACAAATCTATGTGTGTGTAATGTCATCATAAATTAGATCGAAGTAGAGAATCAAAAAAGGAGGTATCCACAAGGTTGGAGAACTCCTAACATAAATCTAATTCTTGAATAAAGGAGAGGATCTTGCAAGAAAAGAGTTAGTACCTAGGAAAAAGGGAAAAGATTGGAATGGTCAGAATTGAAGTAATCAATGACATGGATATGGTTCCACCAACCAAAATCAATGAGATCAATTTGGAGTTTTTTTTAAGGTGAGAAAAAGATACCAAACAACTTTGGTATCTCTAAAGGTTATGAAAGAATAATATTCCAAGAAATGGGATAAAGTCACTTGAAAAGATGATTGCAAGAAACCTGAAAAAATAAATTGGGTTGACCTAATCAAAGGTTTGGATAGTACATAGATTGGGTGGAGTATAAGATGAACCCGCCAACATATATGCATAAATCAACATATGTTTAGAGGTTCCAAAATAAAATGGAATACAATATGGCACTATGTGTAAAATCAATAGGAGTTTTAAGGGAAACAACGTTTTAATTTGAAAGGTACATCAACCAATGAGGTTTTGTGGGTAAGGTTATTCCTCCATAAAAAGGTTGTTGGAAAGAGAATTGGATTAATAAAGTGACTCTTAGCTTTTAATTTTCTAATTAATTCATTAGATCTCCTATTGGATGATCCAAAATGATGAATCTATGAGATATAGGTTAACGATGAATCTAATTTTGGAAAAAGTATATTCAAAGTACACCATTGAGGCAAGAAAAAGGCAATGGAAAGCCAACAAGAAGGAATGACAAATCTATTCAAAGAAGCAAGTGCTTTATAGGAGTTCAATTTTGAGTAGAACGAATGTTGTGGAAACACTTAAGGGGGAAGAAAGAGAGTGGATTGACTCGAATTAAGTACCCCACCCAATGAAAAACATGGATATGTTTCCAATTTGGAAGAACTTTGACTTCTTAGTAAGTCATGATGACAATAAATTCATGTACTTTATGACCACAAGGAAAGGTATTGGAATTATTGGAAGACAACAAAAAGATCAAGAATTGTGGCCAATGAGAAAGAAATATTATCACTCAATACCTTATATATATCGATTGTAAAATAAATTGTTATTATCATGGATGCCTTAGAAAAGGATAGGTAGAACACTTAATCATGAAGGGGAAGACCATTTCCAAGAATAGGTAAGGAGAGATCTTTATTATTCATGATTGGAAGAAAGTGTCTCTACACTTCTATATACCTTATATAGGGAATTTAGATAATGATGTTATTTCTATACATAGGTAGTAATACTACATATTATGAAATATATCCATGTCGTGAAGTGACTTGACACTATAGCTTACTGTGCAAGAGACCTAAGTATGATAAATTTCTAGCTTATAATCCATAGAGATGGTATGAAATATAAGGTAGGATGTGATGCTATACAACCACATCAATTATCTTTACTTGATTGAACACTCGATCATACCTTACTCTTGAATGAAACCCTAGGGTTAGAATAACCTATTAGGGATAAGAAGATCATTTGATTAAAGAGAGAAACCTTGGGTTAAGTTACACCTATTGGGTTGGGATATGTATTGTACTACTCATTGACACCTATATGTTGGAAATAACTTACTTGGTTGATTTGTACATTTGGTCTTGATTGGAACATATAGGGTTAGAGTAACCTATAATATCAGATTATCTATTGATTGATGACTCTATCCTAGAATTAGGATATACCAAAGTTGAGACTCACCTATGTGATTAAATGAATCAATGGAGCTAATGAGAAACATTCATGCATGGTAATTAGGTATGCAATTAAATTTGATATCTTCTAGGGACCAACATGATTGAATGAGGATAAATACTCAAAATTAGTACCGATTCTTATTGAGAAAGATAGATTGAGTTAAAAGATGAATTGAATCTTTGGAAATAATCCAAGGACAAAAGAAATCCAAGTTGTGGATGTCCTAAGATAAAGGATATTTATCCCCACAAAACTCTTAACCATTATTACTTGGGAATTAAAGGAGGCATGAGATCATAAAATAGGTTTTCACTTAGTCAAGAATAGACTATAATTTTATATAAAAGAACCTATGTACCCAAAAATTTGGAATATTCGGGAATCAAACAAGGAAATTGATGTCAAGAGTTAGGAAATTGGAAAGACAAAGTAATTTTTCGGGTGAGGAATCACTATAACCTAGAAAAATATTGAGTAAGAGGTTGCACGGAATGTGGTAAGATAATGTCTAGTATGTCAGGAAATGAAAACCAAATGTCATCATAGGTAGGACATGTTTACTCTCTTGATATTCTAGAGGGAGAGTGGTAGAACACAAGACATATCAATCTATCTGTGTCAGTGAAACTAACATAAGGTTTTAGTGGACAGACTCACCAAAGTAACCAATGCTATTTGGAAACTTGAATTTTAGGATTTTGGTCCTAAATAATATATTATGAGAAGTAGTTGCTTAGTATTCCTGAGAAGGTTGTCTCAGTATTGAATGAGAAAATAATGATAGGGTTGTGTAAACCAGGATCATACTACAAACACTCAAGTGAAGAAATGTGTAATATATTATTGTAACCGAATATGCAAAGAGGAAAACCAAATCTTGAGTGATTTGTTGAGTTCTTGTAAACTTCTAATATTGAGGTTTGATTCATTGTATGGAAAGGAAGGTTGGAAACTCTATTAGGCTGAAATAGGCTTAGAAATAGGGTTAACCTTAGGCTTAATAGAATTGTCAAAAAGGAGTATTATATTGAAGAGATCGATGAAACTTTTTTGATACAAACCTTAAGTATGAAGTAGTATCAAAATTTGATAGGTGTCCAAGAGTAATGATATGATCAAAATGGACAAGTAATCAAGAACAATACTTTATGGTTAAATGAATGTGTAAGTGATAGACAGATTCGGTTACTGAGTTGTCTAAAAGTGTAAATATCAAAGGGGGAGGATGGGACCCATGGTGTAGTGTGAAATGCATTGCTATTTCTTTTCTATTCGGATTATACTAAGGATAAATTCATGGGCCAATGATTTACATTCACTATGTCTTAGGTTTCATGTATAGTTACTATTATACCTAGGATGTACAAACAAAGTAATATGATAATATAATAAAACTCTTTGGGAGAGTAAGTATGTGTGAGGCATACAATTTTTCCCTATGCGTTAGCGAGGGAACTCGATGCAAGGTCCAGGGAGGACAAGGTTGCAAGGATTGATGCTACCTAGGATGAATGTTTTATAAATCATATGTATTTTGAGAATGGTAAGTAAAACTTTATTTGACTTTATATGTATGGTAAAGTGCTATAGATCATCAGGGACGATGATTTACAAGGGGGGAAGTATTTTACACCCCAATTGTGTCATTATTCTTACTATGTAGGGTAAAATATGAATGTAATGTGAATTCTAGAGATGAATAAATTGTGATTGTACTTGGTTGGAACTGCATTATGAATGTATGTTATCACATCTGATGTTTTGTGAAAATAAATGCATATATGTGAAATGATGGTTTTTAAATTGATATTCTAAATTTGGAGATGTATTACGTATACTGCATATTTTGTGAATAGTTGACTATCATGGCCATGTGTTAGTGGTTGCAAGTAAATTTCCATTCCTCCAGGTGGAGGGGAAGTATCACTCAGGAGAATATCTTGGTCGAATAACTGGTAATGTAAATTATCTGAGCATACACACACCACAGTAGATTGGTTGAGTCTAGACATAGAAGTGGGAGGTTGGTAAGTCATCCTTAGAATGATGTGTTTGCATTAGTAAGGGTCTTGATTACTATTTAATACATGCTTGAATGATGTTTATTTTCTTAAGCTTGTGAGTCCTTACTCATCTTATTGTGTTTGTTTGTGTAGTTGTATGAGTGTTTGGGATATACGCTTATAGGAATATATATGCACATGTCAAAATACGCATATGTTGGATATAATGGGATATTCATATGTGTATGAAAACATATGTATACATATGTATATAAGTATATATGATGATTTTGAGTGTATCACCACGTGTTCTTAATCATTTGACTATCGAATGGATTATTTCTTTATTTCTTACATGATATATATATATGTATGTATGTGTGTGTGTGTGTGATTGGATATGTGTGTGTGTGTGTATATATATATATAATATTCATCAAATATTGATATATATAGGTGAATATGCATGTATTTAGTAATACATACATGTAAATGTATATATGTATTGATATATGATATATCTTGCATATATATTAGAATACGTATAGGTGTTGATATATGTTCTACCCTAGAATATATATATGTATAAGTATATATGTGAATGTCAAGGTAATAATGTTGTATATTGGCTTTGAGTAAAAGTTGAACTCTATACTATAAATTATGCGGCATATAGAGTGTATTGGCCAACACATTAAGTCTTAAAAAGACTTAGTCAAACATAAGGATTCCAATGTATTAGCATTCAAGTCTTGAGTATTAGTTGGTAGCACATGGAAGGCCTAATCATAGGTTGATTTGTAAAGTATTTAAGGCGATCAGTGCATATGTCAACATTAGATTAGAGGTCGATTTTGAGTTGCTTATGACTATGTTATTAGAAATCGATAGAAGTTGCTTATGACTATTTTGTGAAGCCGTGTCTCACTCATATTTTCATGAGACATAAAACATTTGTATTGCATTTAGAGCTGCTTTCTTATGTCGATGCAAAGTATGGGCTTCATCAATGCCTATGATTAAGATCAAATTTTACTTGGTAAACATATCTGCCATGTTTTATACATATGTCGATGACTTTGTCAAGTGTATATAATATCTTGGTCGACTCATCTCTAAACCGAGTCGATAGTGCTTGGTGTTACAAATTGGTTGTTGATTGTTTCTAATGGAAAGGAAACCATGCCAACAATGAGGAGTGTGGATGGAATTGGCACCACATCTAGAAACCTAATTGCTATAGATGTCTATTGTATGAGATAGTTTAAATTGAACATATGCAGATTTGAATAAGTCTTTGTTTGCTGTCAATTTTGCAAGTCGATCTATTGGAGTTTTTGTTGAGTATGAGCTTATTTTATCGCCACCTTTTTGTTGTGCTTCATGTGTTTCCTTGTATGGTGTTTGTTTTCCATTATCATGCCTAAACTATAGGCTATCAGGTTACCAAGCTACATTATAAATAGTAGATCCATTTCATTTGAAGGGACGCATCTTTTGCATTCCTCTTGCAAGTCTTTATACTAAATTATTCTTGCTCTATTTTTATTTTTGAGAAAGAGAGAAAGAACTCTATTATATTTGTGAGAGAATAGTTTCTTGAGATAAGTAAACTATCAACTTGAGGGTTAGAGTTTATTGTAACATTCTAGAGAAGTTGTTATCAAGCTCACTGTTGTTGAAAAGGGTTACATTATTGTCAATTATTTGGATAAGTGATAACAAGCATGAGGATCTTCTTCTTTGTTATTTTACTTATGAATGATGTGTCTTCCATGTATGCATGATTTTTCTTTTCCAGTGTGTGCATTTAGAGAAATTAGAATGTCTATGAAAAAGGAATTGAAGTTTTTATGATGTGTTATGATGTGCTTTTAAATACTCCATAATAGGAGATGGGTGTTTATCATAGGTATTATATACTAGGTATGATTGAACATGAGAGGCACATGTGATACACTTAGCTAAGTTATTGATTTAACTAGAAAAGCTTGTGTTTACTCCTAGGATAGTTAATCCAGTATGGGAGGGAGCTTGTGTACTTACTTGTTAAGTAGGTTTATTCCAAGTAGATTAAAATGGTGATAGGTTATCTCTGGGATGATAGATTATCCATTGAAGGAAATACCTATGCATAGTTTAATATGGCCTTAAGTCAAATCGGCCCTAAGTAGTGTATGTGATAGATGACCCTCAATATAAATAATGAATGAAATAATTTATCCAAAGTAGTGTGATTTCCTTTGGCTCCACTGTGAGTTCACTATGATCCAGTATTACATGCTAGTCCCAGATTGTGGGATTACAAGTTCTAGTTATGTAGGACACAACACTATGCTCAGTTGGTTGTTGTTATCGATTACTCTACCAATCTCTTCATCGAAGGAAGGGTCGTCTATCGAATGATAGATGTGAGAGGGACTGTATTAAGAGTTTTTGGTTGGTGGAATAGCACTTCAGTGATGCTTCTCCTCCACAATAGATGAGAGAAGAACCAAGATTTGAAAGGAAGGATCCTGGACCGTCTTAGAGTTATTTGTTCTAAAGCTCATTGGAGCTATGTATGTAAATGTATGCATTCTTGTATTGTTGTAACTTGTAAAGTTATTGTAATGAAATGGAATCTTTATTGTAATTTTATATGGCATCTTTTTCATATATTCTCAATAAAGAAAAGAAAAAATTTATTGCAATGTCTTGTTACATAGTTTATTTACTAGTAAAGTAAAACTTAGGCATTTTTACTGCATTCAAGGGTTGGCATGTTACAAATTTGATACATATGTGTTGAGTTTTAGATTTGAGTGTTCTAAATTAGATCATTGTATTTATTTTAGAACTGATGGCGATCATTTCCTATTTATTGCAATATATGTTGATGATATGTTATTTATTGGTAGAGGGAAAGGTATGATTTCAGAACTAAAATCTCAACTTGCTGCTAAATTTGAAATGAAATATCTTGGTGTAGCTAAACACATTCTTGGGATGGAAATTAAAAGAGATAGAGTGAATAGAAAGTTATGGCTTGGCCAAAGCAAGTATGGCAACTCAATTTTACAAAGGTTTGAGATGCAAGATTATATACCATTATGTGTTCATATTTTAGTTGGAACAAAGTTATCTATTTCGGATTGTCCAACATCTCCATCAGAGATGAGCAGATTGCTTTAACAGAGTGCAGTTGGAATTTTGATGTATGCTATGGTTTGTACTAGACCAGACATTGCCCAAGCAGTGGGAGTTATTTCCAAATATATGTATAATCCTAGTAGAGTTTATTGGGATGCAGTTAAAAGGGTCTTCAAATATTTGTATGGTACCTCAGATTATTCCTTATGTTATCATAGTAATATGGTTGAAGACAATATTTCCCTTGATATTCATGGTTATGTGGATTCAAACTAGGCAAGTGATGTTGATAGCAAAAGATCCACCAGTGCTTATGTGTTTACTTTATTTGGGGGTACAATTAGTTGGATGAGTAAGCGACAGGTTGTGGTTTCTTTGTCTACTACTGAAGAAGAGTATATGGCAGCTACTCATGCTTGTAAATAAGCCATTTGGCTTAAGAGACTATGTTCAAATATTTGAATAAAACAAGGTACAGTGATAATTTATTACGATAGTCAGAGTGTGATATGTATAGCTAAGAACCCAATGTTTCATGCTAGGACCAAGCACATTGATGTAGAGTATCATTTTGTTAGAGCTATGTTTGAAGATGGAAAGGTGAAGTTGGTTAAGGAATAGACTTTGATGAATGTTGTTGATTCTTTAACTAAGCTTGTGAGCATAAATAAGTTTAGATGGTGTTCAGAGACTATGTGCCTTTTGGTCCCTAGCAATTAGAGATGATGATGAAACCCTTTCGTTGTCCTTGCAAGGTGTTCGACAAGTGGGAGATTTGTTGGGAAAATGTGTCTCAACCTTGTGATCATATATGATTTATTGATAGGATGTATGTTGGTATGTCATGACTAATCATGCAAATATTATACACTCATAACAAGACATGGGGTTTAGGGTAACACCCCAAAAAAAATTCACTGGCACGTCAAGGTTTTTTTCCTACTGATACATCAAGGTTTTTTCCTACTGACACGTCAAGGTTTTTTCCTGGTGACACATCAAGGTTTTTTTTCCCACCGACACATCAAGATTTTTTTTCCCACTGACACGTCAAGGTTTTTTTGTTAACATGTCAAATGTAAAATGACCTTGTAAAACCATAATTCTAGAAGCTTCCAAAAATCTTGTTATAAGTGGACTGGATGTATGTAGATGTGGGTGTATTTTGAGAGTCTGATAGTAGTTGGGTTGTCTCAACCTCTAGTGGTGATACTCCTGTGAGAAGCTTGCTCTATAAGTATATTGTAATCTTTTTTTTTTTGAATAATATATTAGGCAACTTTTGGAGTATGGATTTTTTTTCTCGTAAGATTTTTTCCCATGTAAATTATTGTGTTTTGGTATGCATGATATTATTGTTTATTTATGTTTAAGTTTTTGTAACTGTTAAAGATTTTTCAAAGGTTTTCATTATTCTCCTCTCAAGGTTAGTGTAGGAAGTTGTTCTGCTACCTTATCTTCCTTAAAAAAGCTTGACACAAGGCTTGACTCCATCCATGATTCAACTAACTTCATCACTAGGGCCAAAAAAAACACAAACTCCTAGTCTTGCAACCAGTCTTACCAAGGACTTTGGTCACACCCTTTCTTTAGCAAGAAACAAACTTGTGGGTAATCTCAACACAAATCCACCCCAAAACACCACTTGGACACCTACATTTGGTGCTCCTACCATTATATAACACCCCCTACATCCACATAAACCACTTACACTTCATAAATCTATGACAACCTCGGCATTTTGAGGGCAACCATCCTCATCTATCCTCACAAGTACCACAAGTGTGCTCAATGTCACACAAGGTAGTATGGACCAAGTGTCTCAAATATACCAACAAGGGCATGTCAACACCCTTACACAAAATCAACCCTTAACACAACAAGGGGCATCTTTTTCCAACCACCCCATTGGTTCATTTGTCCCATTGGTTCATCTATCCCATTGGTTTCACAAAACACATCCACCCCATCCATCATCAATCCAAGTCAAAACAACACCTTATTCATGAATCCCATAAACCAAGGTAATACCTTGGTCCCACCTTAAATACAACAAGGGAATCCCCTACCCATCACTCAAGGGAACCCTTTCAATCAATTTCAAGATCCTAATATGCCATTACCATCACAATATCAAATGACACCATCATCATCATTTCCCTTAGTCCCCCACATCATCCAAAATAAAATGGGACCTCAAACTTATATTCCTCCATCCTAATCCACTATTCTACATGGAATGTTAAAGCAAGGTAACCCCGAAGCACTCATCAACAACCCACAACCCACTCAAATCATCAACACCCAAAACCCATCGTAAATGTCCCAACAGCCAAATGATCCTACATTGAAAGCGTGTTCCCTAGCTTTACAAAAAGCACAACAGGCTTATCAGCAAGCCATCCAACAACAACAGCAAGCATCCCTAGCAACCCAACAACAACAACAAGCAACCTTAGTAGCACAGTAACAACAACATCAAGCAACCCTAGCAGCACAGCAACAACAACAACAACAACAAGTATACCTAGCATCCCAACAATAAAAACAATCACAACAAGAAACCCTAGACTGCTAACAACAACAATAAGCATAGCAAGCAGTCCTAGCAACCCAACAACAACAGTAAGCATAGAAAGCAGCCCTAGGAGCCCAAGCAGGCTAATAACAAAAACAAGAACAACAAGCAACCTTTGTAGCCCAACAACAACAAAAAGCCTAATAGCAATCCTTACTAGCTCAACAATATGCCCACCAAATGCTTACATAACAATAACAGGGTTTATATTATAACCCTCAACAGAACATTGTCAATACAAACACGTTAGTAACATATACACTGTCACCACTATCATCTTCACAATATCCCACACCACCATACATACGATACAACATCCCATCATATCAAAATACCATGTATAATTCATCCATCATCCCACCATATCCAAAATATGTCCCTCCAGCAAACTAGTAAGATGTGGCATCGTAACTCAAGTCACTAACACAACAAATGTAGGACATACAAATGGGCAAGACAAGGAATCCCAATGCACAACAAAACCTATGTCCCTATCCATTTGATAGAAACATTGCAATGGTACCATTCCCTCTTGGTTTTTAGGTCCCTAAATTTGAAAAATACAAAGGGATAGGAAATCTTGTAGATCACATCAAGGAATTCCTACTTAATACACCTCTTTCCACGGAGTTTAACAGGTCCTACCATGGATTGGTTCTCATAATTCCCTTCGGGTATCAAAACATTTCAATAAATTCATCGATCACTTCTCCTTCAACCTTGACATGGATGTGAGCTTAGAGGAGTTATATAATCTTAAGTAAAATAAAGGAGAATCATTCACTAATTTCTTGCAACGATGGAGATAAAGAGCTAGCAAAAGCAAGTGGACCATTCTCGATGAACAAAAAGTGGGAATTATCATAGCAAATGTTGATCTAGATCTATCCTTATACTTGAAGATGAAATGTATTACCACTTACGGTGATCTTGCCCCTAGGGCCCTCAACATTGAGAGAGCCCTAATCTCATAGGGAAATACACAAGCATACAAATATAACCGCCCATCAACTAGTTCA
Source organism: Sequoiadendron giganteum (assembly GCA_007115665.2). Lineage (NCBI taxonomy): Eukaryota > Viridiplantae > Streptophyta > Pinopsida > Cupressales > Cupressaceae > Sequoiadendron > Sequoiadendron giganteum. Next base: position 820,282,346 of record CM021101.1, read on the forward strand.
AATGAAAAGTTGTGTTTCTAGGCTAAGAACAAGAACATGAGGAATGATGGCATGGTGGATACTAAAGTGGTTATAAGTGCTCCAAGGCCAAACACCAATCAACCAACCATCACACAAGTTGTCCAATAAACAACATCACCACCGTAGAATAATCAAGTCAACAACATCGAGACACAACAATGACGAACCCCCAATTGGAACAACTACCCTAATAGCAAATATACACAATTGGGGGAACCTATTGAATCCATCATTAAGAAATTGGCAGATTCAAACTTGATCATGTTTCCCAATTTTGAAAACTACCAAGAACCACAAGATAAACCTCCTTGGTACAATGAAAAATATATTTGTGACTTTCAAAAAATTAAGGGACACAAAACATCGAACTGTATGAGGCTCAAAAATGTTATCAAAGATCTTATAAAAAATGGGTACATATCTATTCAAGTACCAACCAGAAACCAGGATATCAAGATATACAAGAACCTTATGCCAGATGACAACAAAGGGAATGATAATGTAAAAGGGAAGACTTACAATAACATGCAGCATGTTTATTCCAATTTAGTTGCCTCTTGTGATAATGTTATCATTGTCGTTACTATCAAAGGACCTAGTATGGAGTGTGGAGTCACCACACGACATGGCAAGTTTACCATCCAAGGAGCCTCATCTCAACCTAGGGCACAACCTACATTGCCAACATCCAACACTAGCAACTACAGTCTCCTAGATCAACTTAAGAAGACCCCCACATAGATCTCAATCTTGGAACTATTAAGGCTATCCCACACACACAAGGAAATATTTGAAAAGGATTTATCTACTTCCTCCATCCTTGAAAATATTGATACAGATCAATTTCAAGGTATGGTAGGGAATATCGCTATCCCTCACCTTCTCACCTTCTCGGAACAAGACCTACCATCGCAACCATCTCATAACTGTGATTTACACCTTAACATCATTGTTCATAAGAACAAAGTTAAAAGAGTCTTAGTGGATGGAGGTGTTGGTCTAAACATTTTCACCCTTCAGTTGATCAAGAACTATCAGAGGATGCTATTGAGAAAGCAAAGAGTACAACCATCAAAGCATATGGCAATCAAGAACGAGTATCGCAAGGCATCATTACACTACCCATCCAAGTGGGACCCATCATTGTTGAGACCACATGCCAAGTGTTAGACCTTGATCTCCCCTACAACATCTTGCTTGGTCGATCCTAGATTCATGCCCTAAAATTTGTAGCTTCAACCTATCACCAATGTGTAAAGTTTCCTTTGAGGACAAAGAAGTTACCATCCATGGAGATCCAGATCCTTTTTACTACTGCAAGAACCTTAAGGCCAAGTTTTACAAAATACCCCAAATCCCTAAAAATGATGAAGGTCCTACATCCTCCTCCTCTTCATTTGTTGACCCATCATTCCTTGCATCTACCTCATAAATAAAAACACCCATTGTGTAGAACATTCCTGACATCAAAGAAATGATCAAGGACAATGGTTGTGGAGATTATAAACTACAAAAGGACACTTTTGTGTTGGGAGAGCTAGCTCTTTCTCCTCAATCTCATGGGAAACCCACACCTATCAAAAATGTGGCTGAAACATTACAAATGGAATCTACCACCTTCACCAAGTGGGGGGGTTTAAACAAATAAAATATCAATGAGGAGGATGTCTCTAAACTACTCTATCAAGATGACTGACCTATGTCTATTCTTCCCATGGAAGATGAAAATAAAGGCTTGTAGGTAATGAAGGGATGGGGATACAAAAAGAACAAGAAATTGGAACAAAATGATAATGTTTTGCTAGAACCCATCATTCCTAAGAAATTTCCTAAGAATCTTTGATTAGGGTGTACTACTAGCAAGGTTACCATTCTTGGTAAAGGTACTTATGCTAAACGGGTTGAGGATTCCTCTTGGTTACCAATATCATGTGATACTACACTAGAATACTTCCCCCTCAACGTTGTTGACTTATTTGAGAATAACTCTCTCTTCATGATATCCACAACATATTTCACCCCAAATGACCAAACCACTTAAATAAGCCTACTCTACCCACAAATCATTGACTGGGACCAACAAGGACCACCGATTCTAGATTTATTTGAAAACAATAAAGCAATCTCAGAATTCATGGGGCTCCATGATAACTTACCATGGGGATATCACATAGATGGTTTTGATATATAGCTAGACACACAGGCGTACTACGAGGAGATGATTGAATCCTTCAGTCACAAAATTGACGATATGAGAATAACATGCAGATCTTTAAGTGAAAACCACACTGTGGCACTTTTAGATCCTAAAATAGTAAAAAGAAAGGACACATATGAGGGTGAAAACCTCTTTGAGGTGACCAAGGATGATAGATTCAATCTCCCCCTTAGTGCAATGAATCCCAAAAAGTCAACAGTGTTAGTAGAGAAGGCTACTCCAGTAAATGTAGGCACAAAATAAGCACCCAAGATAACTTTCTATGCTAAATCCTTTTTGGATGAATAATAGAAAAACCTAGCAACGTACCTGAAAGAGAGAAGATCCAACTTTGCATTTTCATACACAAATATGCCACGGCTAGATCCAGAAGTGGTTGTGCACCATTTAGCAGTCTATCCTAAAGCCAAACCAACAAAGAAAAAGTTGAGAAAGATGCACCCTCAAATAGCGCTCTTGGTAAGACTTGAGTTACAAAACCTTCTTGACGTCATATTTATCCAATTGATTGACTATCCTAAGTGCGTTTCCAACCTGGTACCAATCTCCAAACCCACTAGGGGCATCAGAATATGCACATATTTTAGAGACTTAAACAAAGCATGTCCAAAGGATGATTTCCCTCTTCCTTACATCAATATCATCTTGGATTTAATAGTTGGACATTAAATGCTATCACTCATGGATGGTGTCTAGGATATAATCAAATCATGATCACCAAGGAGGATCAACACAAAAGTGCATTCGTTTTTCCATGGGGAACATATTGTTGGAACATGATGCCATTTGGGCTGAAGAACGTAGGAGAAACCTATCAAAGATCAATGACCCTCATCTTTCATGATATGATCCAAAAAATAGAAGACTATGTGGATGATATTTTGGCCAATTCAAATAAAAGGAGTGAGCACATAGAAGTCTTAAGACCCATCTTTGAAAGACTCGAAGAGTATAAGGTACAGCTGAATCCAAAAATGTGTGTCTTCGAGGTTACATCAAGGAAGCTTCTTGGCTATATTGTGTCACAAAGAGGAATATAAATTGATCCAGTAAAAGTGAAATCCATCCTATACATTGAACCACCACAAACATTAAATCGGATGAGAGGGTTATAAGGAAGGTTGCAGTCCATTAGAAGGTTCATAGCGCAATTATCAGACAAAATCCACCCTTTCTCACATCTTCTACATAAAGTAATAACTTATAAGTGGGATGAGAAGTGTGACAAAGCCTTCCAGTAGATCAAGGACTATCTATTGAAACCTCTAGTGCTCATGTTGTTGATACCAAACAAGCCATTAATCTTGTATATCTTAGCATCATCAATAGCACTAGGGGGCCTTCTAGCCCAACATGATGAAATGGGAAAGGAAAGAGCCATTTATTACATCAATAGGACCTTGGTAGGCTATGGAATGAATTACTCATCCATTGAGAAAGTATGATAGCGGTGGTTTTGGCTTCACAAAAGTTCATACATTACATATTGTCACACAAAATCAAGCTTATTGCAAAGATCAACCCATTTAAATACTTATTATCCAAAGCAACTCTCACTGGGTGAATGGCCAAATGGGTAATGATCTTGAATGAATTTGACATAGAATATGTGAAGTGCAAGGAAATCAACGGACAAGTAATCACAAACCAACTGGTAGAAGCACCTATCTATGCAGAGAACCCTTTGATATTTGAATTTCCTGATGAATCAGTGTTCCTTGTCAATACAATAGATCAATGGAAAATGTACTTTGATGGATCATTTACCCAACATGGATTGGGGGCAGGTATTCTCTTTATCACCCCTCAAGGAAACTATATTCCAAAGTCATACCAGTTATCATTCTTGTGTACCAATAATATTGTTGAGTATAAAGCTCTAATAATAGGTCTAAGGATAGCAGTTCAATGGCAGATCCAAGAGTTAAAAGTCTATGGGGACTCATAGTTGATTTTCAACCAAGTCAACGATGACTACCAAACTAAGGATGATAAACTCACTCCTTATAAGAAGATAGTAGAAAGTCTTAAGGAATTTTTCATAGACATAACTTTTGAGCAAATATCTCATATGAACAATAAAGCAATAGATGCCATGGTGACAATTGGATCATTGTTAGATATTTCACACAACATCCTTTAATGTGAATCCTCGGTAGAACAACTTCTCATACCAGCTTTCAAAATCTCGAAATCTGAATTTACATGTGTAATCATTGGTCCCGGTTCCCCATGGTATCATGATATATTCACCTACCTTAGTAGAGGAATCCTCCCAGCTGATATCACCTCCAACCTTAAAAAGACCTTTATTAAGAAGGCATCTCGATTTATGATCCTAGGTGATACTCTTTATCACAGAAGCATCAAGGGGACATTACTATGATGTCTCAACCAAGAGGAAGCCTTATCCACCTTAATAGAATTACATAATGGCATATGGGGTTCCTATTCTAGTGGTATGACTCTAGCTAAGAAACTATTCAGGATGGGGTATTACTGGCCAACCATGGAAAGAGCATCTCATTAGTGCGTACAGAAGTGCATCTAGTGTTAGCAGCATGGAGATCTTATTCATGCTCCATCTCAGGAGTTACAACCAATGGTCACACCTTGGCCTTTCTCATAGTGGGAGCTTGACCTCATAGGGAAAATTACTCACGCCTCATCTAATGGCCATAATTTTATCATAATAGCCACTGAATACTTTACCAAGTGGGTTGAATCCATCCCTATGACTTACATAACGGGGAAGCAAATCTCCAAGTTTATCTTGAATTACCTCATTTTCCGTTATGGTGTTTCGTAGACCCTTATCTCAGATAATGGAACAGCCTTCAAAAATCAAGATGTATAAGAGCTATGCCATCAATTTAACATCCAATATCAGTTCTCTACCTCGTATTACCCCTAGGGAAACAGTCAAGCTAAGGATACAAACAAGAACATTCTAAAAATACTAAAGAAAATGGTCAATGAAGCTTGTCGTGACTGGAATCTACAATTAAATCCTACCCTCTGGGCCTATCAAACCAATATTCGTACACCTATAGGTGCAACCCCTTTTTCCTTGGTCTATGGATCATAATCCATCTTATCTATTGTGTTCAAGCTTCCTACACTGTGAGTGTCACTACAGAATCTGATCACTAATGAAGAATATAGAGTATCTCAGCTAAATGAGTTCAAATTCCTGCATGAGTGTCATCTTGATTCCCTTAATAATTTGAAAGCATATAAAAACTGACTAAAATAGAGCTATAATAAGAAGATCAAGAGTCGGTCTTTCTAGGTAAGGGATCTTGTCCTCAATAAAAATTAGAAGAACGTTCTAGATCAAGACAATAAAGGAAATTTTGAGCCTAATTAGTAGGCCCATTTTTTTTCACAGTGAGCTATGGATCAAGAGCTTACCAACTATCAATGCCTAAAGGTGAACCTTTGTAGAAACCTATCAATTTTCTGCATCTTAAAAGGTTTTATGCCTAGGTTTGAAAGGTGTGAATCTTAAAATACAAAAAAAAATGACAAATATCCAAAAACTAATAAAAAGGATTGAAAACAATAAATAAAAAAATTATCTAATGAAAACCACTTCGATGGCACTTTGGGAAAGTACCTTGGTGAAAACCTAGCAAACAGGAACCTTGCATAAATAAAGCACCTCCATCTATCTTTGGCTCTTTAGCTTATCATTCTTGGCATTGCATTCATCCATCACATCATTCATCCTATTTATCCCATCATCTATGTCATATCATAGCTTGATATTGTGAAGTATTGTATTCCCCTTAGTACTACTTGGCATATTCCAAATGTTAGTTTTACTTGCCTATATCAAGGTAGTCTATCACATTACACTAGGGGGCATTCATTTTAGATCAAATTGGGTTCTTGTATATCTTGAGGTTATTGGAAGTCTCATCAAAAATTCTAAAACATCCAAAACACATCAAAATCCCTAAACAGGTCAAAACATCAAAAATCCAAAAATGGTACCATGTCGAACTACAAGTCTCTAAGCTTGAACGTAGGAAAGGCCATCATATATACACCCCCGAGACACCCTAGGTTATTCCTTTAGGAGTCTACCATAATAAGTCTGACAATCCATCAATTTTTCATATCTCATCAACAATAAGTCAAGTCAGTAGAACTATGTGGTCTTTGCATGTATAATGTAGGCAAGGCTTATCTTTGATCAGCCCCCAAGGCCCCTAGGATAGTCTTTTAGGTTAGGTTATTGGTCAAAACTCAGAAAACCCCAAAAAAATTGAAAACTTGGGAAAACACAAAAACATTTGAAAACTTAGAAAAACACAAAAACCGTTGAAAACTTGAAAACATAAAAATCATTGGAAAATTTTGAAAAACTATAAACAGGCTCAAATAATCAAAAACCTAATCATTTACATATACCCAAAAATACCAAAAATAGCCTCAAAACATTAAAATATTCAAAAAATCCAAACACCATCTATCCCATTTCTCTTTCACCCACAATAAACCTTCATCCATAATTAATTGATCATCATCTTCAACCTTTGGAAAAACAAGTAGAAAGCAAGTATCACAAGTCATAAATTAAGAACCTAAGTGTCAAAAATCTAAATTCTAGATCATAGGTAAATGAGTCAGTAGATTTTGTATCAACGGCCTATCGCACACCTATTCATACTCTAAACATTGATAAACATGTTATGTGATGCATCCTTCCGACAATGAACATCAACATCAGAAATCACCTTAGCTATGTTAAATTGGCAAGAGATATAGATAACACTAACTATTTATCTTTGATCTTTTCTTATGATTTATCTCAATGACCCATTCTGAGGACCTCTCAATGATCTCTCAACAATTTAGAGAGAAAGGAATGGGGCATCGATCATTATCTTTCATTTGATGTGCTTGTGGGTATTCTTATAAAATAATCTTGGTGCATACTTGCTTAGTTGTGTGTAGGGAGGTTGTTTGGAGTAGATTATTGACTATTGTGTATGCTTTGGTCTAATATATTCTAAAATTTTAAACTACATTCCAACGAGGTTTTTGTATGTCAAGGTGTGAACAAGAACTATCCTATTTGTTTATAAATTCAAATTCCATTACACTAGATACAACGCCACCCTGGTTATCAATACCATGATGCATCGTGTCTATGTGTTATATTAAACATAAGGAATGATGAAAATTCCCAATCCCAAGATATGAGAAAAATCATCCATCTCATCACCATATCTAATAAAGTCTCACCAGATCATAGTCTTGTTGGACTTATGAATCAATCTCAAAATCAATGTCAAAACATCTTATTCTTCTATCTTCTTTCCGTGCTAACCTGCTATCATGATAGTCAACAAACAGATCATCATACATCCATCCTGCATCCACAAAATCATCAACATGCATACATCCCACATCATCATAGCATATCAAAATAATAATAAACATAATCCACTGCATCATCATTATCACTTAAGTTGTTTTGAATAAAATAGATTTCTTATTCTAAGCATCTTAATCCATTGCATTATCATTTATCACATCCATATTATAAGCATGATCATATGCATCATCCATAATCATCCATATATACATACATACATCACGACATCATAGATCACATGGGAAAAGTACACAAAAAGAAATGCATCTATTCATACATTTTTCATATCATAACTATCATACAAAGATACTGAAAAAGAAGATAACAAATCCATTGCATTACATTGCATCCATCCATAACATCACATCATATCATATGCATCCATACATCCATAAAGCATGAAATAAAGCACATCACATCATGAATTTGAATCATCTCATATATATATATATCAAAAATGACTATTATGATACAATATTTGGATCAATGTGTATGAGTATCATCAAGTGTACAATATACACGAGGCTATCAAAAATGAGCCTATGAATGTGTATCTGTATAAAAACTCAGCGATACATCAAAATTGTGTCTAAAACATGAGCAAGGTCTATCAATTGCTCTGTCAGTCATCGTTCTTGTGGCTCAGCTCCCTAGGTTGTCTAACTGAAGGCTAATCCTTAGCTTCCCTCACCCCACTCCTTTGAGAGTAGTTAGGCTATCTCATCTCCTAGGGGACATCTCTATGATAGTGTATCTAATCATATGTAGCCTCTGTGACTACCTCTCTGTACATGTGAGTCGAAACCATTTGTCCTTGAGATGCCATTGTCATGGCCTCAAGATGCTTCCTACGCCCAATCTCATAAGCCAACTATAGGTCTAGTTATTGTCACAAATGAACCTCTCTATCCCTCTCCATAGTCATCACCTAAAGTTGTTGCCACAGCTGATACCTCTCTATTGTAAAGGCAACAATCTGCCCATCCTATGGATATAGCTACTAAGATGGTGGAGGAGGAGGTGATGCCCTTGAAACCTATCCATCCTGATGGTCATGTTGATGCCCTGGGTCCTAATGACCTTGATCCTATCAAGGTTACTCTCCATCCCCTAGCACTTGTATCCTCTGCTAGTCTGGTTGCTACTCTAGCTATTGCCTACCCCCATCCCTACCTATCTCTACCTCTGCCTCTGCCTCTACCTCACCCACTGAGGTATCCCCCCGTTGGGTCTGTCAAGTGAACAGGTGGTATCCACCATGCATCATATGTTGGGGTGGTGCTTGCATCTAGCACACACTAATCATAGGCCCACACTTGTAGAATAGCTATCAAAACTCATTGATCACCATGACGATATCAATCTAAGCTCCCCACTCGACCTCTCTTTGAGATCTCATAAAAATTGTTATATAATCTTGTGGGAGGACATCATGTACCTCCCCAAACTATTGAGCAATGTAGTATGGAAGGTACCGCTCCACCATAGTGTGCTCCCATCCCTTCATATGGCGGGTTTGTCGAGTAAAATACAACTATTGTTGGTCATCATACCAAGCAGGACCTATAGCCACGACCTCCATCTAAACATAGTCATGTCAATTATGACACAACGCCAATATGGTATCCCTATCGGCCCTGTGTGATGTAGTTTCATGAGAACTCTATATCTAAACACAATCAGATTATCCTGATGCATGTTGTCCAACGCAACCAATGGTCTAAAAACTACAATGTTCTCATAAGCCCAAATATGCAGCAATGTCACTCCTACTCCAATGCTCCTACCTTGGAAATACACTGCTTGATGCATGTCATGATATAATGATGCAAGAAGAACTGGCCCCCAGGCATACATAGTAGTTTGATGGATCATGTCGTGCCATGCCACCCCCAACCGAAACTAAAACCTTTGCCCCATCGGTCGGGGGAAATCACACCAGCAATGAGTGTCACAACAAACAATATGAATATGGGTACTCGGGCTCTATATAGGTCCAAATCTTTCTATGAAATAACCAAAATGATGTTGTTAGTACGCAAAAGTGAGCAGCATGCATCCCTTCTGGCATCTATATCGTAGATAGCCCACTCCCCATGAATAAGAATCCATGGGATCCACCACACGTCCTTGAGCATGACTATGGCCTCACTAGTGGGTAAATGAAAAGAAGATGTCTCATTGTGCCACCTCTCGATGAGCATCATCATCATAGCTAAATGGGTGTGGACCTCTAGCATAAAAGCAATAAACCCTAATCCAAGCATCCCTAGATGCTTTACCTCCAAGTCATCAAAGTCTCGAGTTGCCACCAAATTCTTAGAACAATTCTCCTACAACATCAATGGTTGAATATCCTCCTGCACGCATCGCACACAGCGTCAATTTGTCGAAATATCTAAAAATTGATCAAAATTTGAGGGTTTGCATCCTAAACCATCAATTGTGTCACTGAAACCAATAGTGTCACTATTTGTGGGGTGCATCATTCTATCATTCTAGGGGGTGCGTTGCCAATTTGGTGATGCGTGTCGCAATACTCAATTGCACATTAACATTAAGGCATGTCATTGAAACTAAAAATGATGGTGTGTTACTATTTAATAGGTGTGTCACCCACTGCTTTGGCACGTCACTAAACTAAAAAACCTTTTGCGTCACAATTTTTGTAGCATGACACTAGGCAGGGTGCATCGCTAAAAAGAAAAATCCTAGCACGCTACTAAACAACAAGTGCATCGCTAAAAAATCAATAGCGATGCTTCTAGCGCCTTTTATGCATCACTATATAGCAACGCCCTAGAAAACCTAATTTGGATGCACTAATAAATATACTAAAATTGGAAAATTGAGGCAAGTTTCGAGTCACATACTCGGGGTCCTACATCTGGTCGATGTTGGTACTCTTGAACCCGCTTAGAAAGGTGAACTAGAAGTGCATGGTGGGCCATCATGTTAGAGTGTCAAAGCTCCAAATGCACAAATTTGCTATAGGTTGAATGCACAAATGAATTGGAAGTGCCCCTTTCTCACCTATTTATACTAAAAAATTAGGATTTTTTGCCCTAATTTGAGCCAAAAGCTAGGTTTTAGCCTATTTTACCTATTTTCACACTATGCAGCCTATTTTGAGCCATTTTTTGCATTTTTGAGGCTATTTTTTGCATCTCGGGGCATGTTTTGGCACCTAAATTAATATTTTACCTTTGTCGAGAGATCAACCCAAAATTCCAAATTTTCGCTTGATCCCTCGAGCGGGTAGGGAACCAACTTATTCCTTCTACTGGGGCAAAAGTGGGGCATCCAAAAAAATCATATTTTTTTTAATTTTTGATCTGAGTAGCAGTTTTAATCTAAAAAGCGTCAGTCTTTCAACCAACGTAACAGGTACCTTGCTTCAAAGAGGGGGAAAATGTAGACACTTTAAAATGTATTGAATGGTATTACGCACTTGAATCTAATATATTAACATCATTTCATCCTAAAATCCATCCTCTTTTCGCTTGTTTGATTAAATTAGCCTGGTTATTTAATTAAATGTCTCATTTTCATCTATTCACCTAATTGACCTAATTGAGTTAATTCATCCCCTCTCACACTAACATTTCATCTTGTTAAATTGAATAAATCAAATTATTTAATTTAACCCCTATATCATCTTATTTAATTAAATAAATCCTAGCTATTCTAGTTATTTAAAATCCTAGCTATTCTAGTTATTTAATTAAATATCCTAGTCTCACCCCTTTCATTAAATAAATTAATTATTTAATGTTAAATCCTAAACTCCTACAAAAGGGAATATTCCTATGGAATATCCCTCCCCTTTGCACATTAAGACTTTGTTTTAGTTTGTTAAATGCTAATTTTCCTCACCCACTTGCATGAGAATATTCTGCCTCTTCACTCATTCAAAAAGGGAATATTCTTCCTTGTAACAAACTTTCAACAAGTTTCTTGAGCAAGTTTTGAAAGCGTTCTTCTTTACATGATTGTGAGCCCTTGATTAAATATCAACTTGAATTCTCAACCCTTGATGGGAATCCATGATCCATGCTTTTATCTTCTTTCCATCCTGACCATTGATTGATTCTTTTAATCTTGACCATCGGTTTCTTTTTGCCTATTATATAAATAGACTTTGCATCTATTGAATAGGTATCCATATTTTTAATAGAAAACTTATGTTGTTGAAATTCACATCCATGTGTACTCATGTTTTACATTTGACAAGCATTTTAGATTAATTTTCACGCATTGTTAGCTTAGCATCCATTAATGGCTTCCATGGTAACTTAATTTGCATCCATTTAGCATGTTCTTGAATTGAGGACTTGCATCTTTTAATCTTGTACACATTTATCATAGATTGCATAAATTTACATCAAAAATCTAAGATTTATCATGTTAATCTAGCTTTCATCATGTTTTTTCTCATCTTTTTCATTAGTTTCCATCGATTTTAATAAATAAAATTGATTGGAAAGGCTCATATTATCTGAGGGATTGGGAAAGGGTCGCCATTCCACATTAATGTGACACCACTCCCCCAAATAGGATAAGTTTCAATGTCTTATAATAGATGTTTGTCAAGCTTTCATGTTTTAGCATGTTAGTTTTAATCGCTTCTTCGTTTTTATTGATATTGAATATCTTATTGGGATTGATTCTTAGTGGATTAAATATGCCTTGAATCTATATGGATAAGGTGTAGTTAACCTATACTATGTCATTGGTCACACATACTAGTGGTCCTTCATCGATTGGCCACTAGAACTCAAGGACTTTGTCTATGTGATGCAAGGGAATCACATGATCCACCATTCTGTCGGTTGCTTTGTTAGGTTTCTCGTGAAATCTCTCTCAAATCTCTCAAATCAAAGTGTGCAAATGAACTTGAAAGTGACCCATACCTCATATATATGGATGGGAAATTAAGTTTTTTACCCTAGATGCATTGTTAGACATAGGTTTTTGGCACTAAATCTCCATTTTCTCACTTGGGTGCCTATCATGGTTGGTTTATCAAGGTCCTGGAGCTTATTTTTCATTCTCTTTGCAGCTAAACCAATCCTGTATCTTTGTTGTGATCTCGACCTAAAATTAGAATTTTTGCTCGATCTCTCAAGGGGGCAGTATACCAGCATTTATTCCTTCCATTGGGTCATAGTGGGCCATTTGGAAAAATCATGAATTTTTAAAAAATTTATCTGAATAGCAATGTTGATCTGAGAAGCATCAGTTCTTTGAACCAATGTAGCAAGTACCTCGCTTCAAAGAGGGGGAAAATGTAGACACTTAAAATCATCCTAATCAATATCACACATCTGATTCAATTTACTAGCACCATTTTCATCATGATTTGATCGTTCTTGTCTATTTAATTGAATAATCTTAATTGTTTAATTAAATTCACCATTTTCCTCTATTAATCGAGTAATCAATATTATTGGATTAATTCACCCCTTTCATGCTAATTTTCATCCTGTTTGATTAAATAATACAAATTATTTAATTAAATCCTTTAATTCCTCTCATTTGATTAAATAATCCTAATTATTTAATTAAATGTCATAAATCCTGCCTTATAATTAAATGACTTGATAGTTTATTTAAAATCCTAAATTATTTCATCTTGCACAATTAAATAAAATCCTAATTATTTAATTGACTGATATCTTCTAATTATTCCAACTTCTCCCACTTGTAAGAGAATATTCTTAGGGGATATTCCTCTCATTTGAATTCAAATATTTCCCTCCAAATGGAAATATCTTCCAACATTCTTCCTAAAATTAAGGTACTTTCTCATTCTAATTCAATTAGAACCCTTGATTAAATTCAATGATCCATGTCATTTTTCAATCTCATCCATGGATTTGATCATTGATCCATACCATTCTCTCACATTGATTTCTATCCATTGATTATCCAAATTGATATTAACCATTGCATCTAAATATCATATAAATAGCCCTCATTTCTATGAGTAAATCATTTACAAAGCATTTGATCAATTGCACTATAGCCAATTTCATCCTCATTTTGAGATCATTTTTCCATTTCTATCAATTTCACCATTAGAGGTCATCAATCAAATCTTTGCTTCAACAATGAGATTAGGAAAGGGTTGATCATTCCACATCAATTCAACACTAATCCCCTAATGGGATGAGGTTCTCTTGTGTTTAATTAGGTTTTCTATCATTGATCCATACCATTCTCTCACATTCATTTCTATCCATTGATTATCCAAATTGATATTAACCATTGATTCATCTAAATATCATATAAATAGCCCTCATTTCTATGAGTAAATCATTTACAAAGCATTTGATCAATTGCACTATAGCCAATTTCATCCTCATTTTGAGATCATTTGTCCATTTCTATCAATTTCACCATTAGAGGTCATCAATCAAATCTTTGCTTCAACAATGAGATTAGGAAAGGGTTGATCATTCCACATCAATTCAACACTAATCCCCTAATGGGATGAGGTTCTCTTGTGTTTAATTAGGTTTTCTATGTCAATTGATTATTGTTTCATGTTTAATGGATTCCTAATTATCATTTGCAAGAATTTCATTGGTAATATGATCTAGTTAGATTACATTCTCGGTTTATTTGCTTTATTCACTTGCATTTGATCTAAATATATCTCATGTCCACAAATATATTGGGCATATTTTGGAGTGTGGGGTTTTTCTCCCAAAAGGATTTTCCTCGTGTAAATCACTATGTTGTGGTATGCATGATATTTATGTTTATTTCTATTTAAATTTTTATAACTGTTGAAAAGATCTATACAGTTTTGTATTATCCTCCTCTAAAGATTAGTGTAGGAATTTGTTCTACTACCTTAGCTTCCTTATACTTACAATATTTTTTAATTTGTGAGCACATGGAGAGTACACATGCAATTGGAAATGAACTAGTGGGATTTGGAAAATATAAAATAGTGGCTTATAGTATAAAAGAACATAAAGAAGAAAAAAGGTTTGAATTGGTCAGTGAAAATATTGTAATGTATCAATTTTTGTCTATTTTTTGAGGCACTATAGTGTATGAGTAAGCAAGGCATAACCATATTAGAGCTTGATGGTTGGACATGCAATTCAAATTAAGCAAGGAAAACATCTCCACTTGATACCATCATTTTAGTTGTCAACTTCATAGAGAAATACACTCTACAACCACAAAATGAGGTACAATCATAGTATTAAAACTCTACATAAGTTTCATTATTTGTGCATTTATTTATTGGATGTTGTGGTTGTGTTGTTGATATGTGGTTTTCATTTATGTCAACACTATTAGCATTGGTGATTCTGAAGGTTGTATATGTCGAGGATATTGAGAAAATTGTAATAAATATATTGCATGCAGTCAGTGAAGCTGAGAAGGTCAAAGTGGTGGAAAGTGTTGTAAGTTGATAATCAAGTGGTGTGCATTAAAGGGTTTTTTGTTGAGTCTATCTAGTGTTTTTTTCTAAAATTTTTAGTGGTACGCATCAAGATTTGAGAAAGTTATGAATTTATATGTTCTTATAGTCATTTTGTTACTGTAGCAGGTGTTCTTGGAAGAAGAGGATGAAAGTCTGGAAATTTCAGTTGTTGTGCATGTCCCTGTGATGTTCATGGATGATTCTAGATCATGCTCTATCAGTTTTGTACATCTGCATTGATCGGAGTGTTCGTGATCGAAAAAAATTTCAATGTGTGCTCGAGTTTTCATGTTCTTGGCCGACATGATGGTGGTAGCGTGTTACAAATCCATGAGGATTAATATTTTATTGTTTGGCATGTTCGAAGGTGTTTATTTGAGTCCTCACTATGTTGTGACTGACTTGTATTGGTATGCATTAAGATTTATTTATGTATTGAGTCCAACAATTATAATTTATTCTTTATTTGTGGCTGATAGAGTAGTTGATGTAAATTTGCGTAGCGAATATATAAGAGCGGTTTTTTTCCTCATTTTGAGGTGTGATCAATGTGTGTATGTGAAGTACATGTGTGAATAAAGGTCAAATCATTCAAGAGCAGAGCAAAGTGTGAAAGAGATTGAGAAGAGTGTGAAGAAGGTTGAGCGAAGTGTATTTGTGCCTAATTGGAACTGTAATCAAGCTTGTGAAGAAGCTAATTTCTCAGTTCATGTTCATCAGATGGATTTAATTTGATTATTGTATGTAAGGCAATGAGCCTTCCTCTGAGCAGTGTACCTGAATGCAAGTGCATTCCTTATCCATTCTTCATTATACTTCTAACAAGGTATAATCTTGTGGACTAACATCCACCGTGGTTTTTCCCCTAAAAGGGTTTCCACGTATAAAATCTTGGTGTTTTTGTGTCTCTGATGTGTTATTGATTTATGCCTGCACTATTAATTATCATATATGAGATTAAAGGTTGATTAATGTTGAATAATTTTGATTTTGGTAAAAATTTATTCACCCCCCCCCCCCTCTCAGTTGTATATCCTTGTTTTGCCAACAATATCATTCATTCATGTGAGTGAGAGTATGGAGGATGATAAGAATATCTTAAGGGAGTATCAATTTTTTATCAATGATGATCACACACATTCTACAAATTTCATGCAAGGTTGAATTTATATGTTTTATTATGATTTGGATAGAAGGGGCATATTATTATGTTAACATATCATATGGTCAAATGATTTTGCATCATAATTCAAGCACTCACAAATGTTCTATTGGCTGATTAGGATACCTAATATCATTGGTGTTCAACACATGTCAAATTTCTATGAGGTTAGACATGGAAAGGGGGAGCATGATGGTGCAAGAGCATGTATTAAGAAAGCCTTAGCCCAAGAAGAGTTGAAATACAAAGACAATGCAAAATTTGACAAATGCAAAATCTATGTTCGAAAGGTGTAATGCTATAATGGGTCCAGGTAATTAATGTAAGTCTACAGTTTGTAGATTTTTTGGGTTGGTATATAATACTAATTGTTAATAAAAATTGAGATTTAAACATAAACAGTATTGAACTAAATACAATCACTAGTAAACTGCAATTCAATACCAAACTCTCAATCTAACTGGAAGTACAAGTAACACAATAAAATTAGAATAATAAAGCTATGAAATTACCTTCTAATGTGTCTATAGTGTAAAAAATTGTACACCTTTACAATTTCACACTATGTTTGCATCCCCTTAATTAATTGGACTTAATTAAGCTTCTAATTGACCAAATTATGCATTCCAAAGACTTATTATTCTTGTTTTCCAAAAGGGGAACCTATATTAAACAATTTCCAACATTAATTTAAACACCTTGGAAATTGTAGGTCCTAGATTTAGGTCCTAGGACCCATTTTCCCAAGGTTGATTGGGTCCCCTTTAAGTGCCAAGACCCAATTTAAAATATGTTTTTGGTGGTATTTTAATGAATCAAATTCAAGTTTCAAACGTCGACTTATGGAATCTAATTTTCAAGAAATTATATAAATACCTATAAATACATAGTTATTCTATCAATTCAACATTAAAGAGGTAAACTTTACAAGAGAAAATATTATTGTCAAGAGTATTGAAGAGCAGATTTATCGGTCATCTACAACAACAATCAAGATCATATCTTCATGTAAAAGTTCATGTGTACTCATGTCATGTTTTGGAGCTAACATTGTAATGTAGGTTTCAAGCATTCAAGAATCAAATCAAGCAAGCAACCAAGCCCATTCATGCAAGATCCAATCGTTAGAGAGATGTTTTAGACTTCAATCCTCTAAGGGCAACCATTAAGGGTTTGGTGAGTTGTGACAAAGCTTTGTTCATTCATTAATTCCTTCCATTCATCATTATTTCATTATCAAGGTTTAATTACCAATAGGGGGTTTGGCTAGGGCAAACCCCTATTCACCCAAAAATAAATAGTTTTGCTTCTCTCTTTGTATGTACAGTTTTACAGGTGAAGAAGGATTGAAATTTGATCAAAGGAACAAATTTGAAAAGTTTTCAAAGTTGTCATCATTGTTGTCAAGAAATGGAAACTCATATCCAAAATTTATTTCTAGCTTTCCAACATTGAAACCTGGCGTAAACAAAAGCTTAGATCTTACATCAGAGGACCCCAGAAGTTGAGGAAAATCCCTATACAAAGACTCGTTTGCCCTTGGGTGAATGATTCCTACTATAGGCCCTAAAACCCACTTTTTTGGGCAAGTTTTGCCTTCCCTGCACTTCCCATATCTACTTACAAATTATCGTTTCTATTTATGTTATCATAGAATTCTACATTTCAAATGTTAGGTCACACAATTTAGTTTGTTAATGCATTTAAAATCATTTCCCAATATTGCAAATCAATCATTTATGTCATAAGAAAGTAGAGATCCAAGATCCCAAAATAGGGTTGGTTCACCTCAAGGTTGAAATTCTATCCTCTCCCTTTGTGATCTTTTTTCTTTCTAATGAAATTTTAGAGAAAGGCACCTAGATCCTATTATTCTAAGAACTTGGGACATAGGATCCCTTTTTCTTCATTTCAATGCCAATGATGATTTACCTCCATTGTTCTTCTTTGTCTTATTTTGCTCTCAATTATGTATGTACTACTTTGCTTCAAGCTCAATACGAATTATATGAATAGATGCAAAATTTCAAAGCTTCATGGTTATCCTTCAAGCAAATGCGAGGGTTGCTTTTATAAAAAAAATTAATTTGAATGGACAATCAGGATTAAGAGGTGGATGATCAAGATCAAGGGTCAAGAATCCTTAAGAGGAATTGATGAACAAGTGAACTAACTGTAACTAGCTGCAAGATTTCAGTTAACTATTTGCATGAGGAATTGATTGAAGAGGTAAGGGATTTGATTGCTTCATTAACTCTCATTGAGTGGGAGTGAACTAATTTTATTGATCAGTGGACTAACATTGATTATCCAGTCGACTAAAAGAGAGTGTGTGTTATGAAAGAGGTGGAAATGTATAAGATAATAATTAATTAATTGAGGAATGTCCAAGTGGGAATTAGATAAATAAATAAATTTATTTATTTATTTAAGGAAGTAGATAATGTTGAGAAAATATAAGATAATTAAATAATTAAAGTAATTATTTAATTTAAGAAGTGTGAATGTGGATAATTAAATAATTAAAGTAATTATTTAATTTAGAAAGTAGGTGAATGTTAATTAAATAAATAATTATTATTATTTAATTAATATTGAGGAATAAAATAATTAAAGACATAATTAAATAAATAAGGTTTATTTAATTAATCGGGATAGAATAAGGATTAAGACATAATTAAATAAATAAGATTTAATTAATTCATCAAAAATATTAATGACAAAGTGATTTAATTAAATAGCATAAATTCATTTAATTAATAGTGGAAATACGATATTAGACAATAATTAAATAATTGAACATTATTTAATCATTACGGAATGACGATAATTAGTGTTAAAAGTGTTACTCGCAAGCTAGGACAATTTTGAGTATCTACATTTTGCCCCTCTTTGATCTAATGTGTTTTTATAGCGTCATGATAAAGAAAATTCAAAAATTCATGTTCAAGATGTGCTTCGCTATGCCCTGGTGATGGTGAGATAGCATGGTGTCCCCTCGGTAAATTTTGCAAAAAATTCCAAATTTTTTGGGAAATTGTTCTGACAAGCTAATTTGATAGTTCTAAGTGTGTGGACTAACAGAAGATATGTTAACTAGAAGAGAAGGTTATTAAGAAGTAAAGAATAGTTAGTTGGATTGTCCATCCAAATCAAGATTGATGTATGATTGATAGATTTTGAGCTTTAAATAGTGCATATTTTTTCATTATAGAGAGTTTTATTATGTGGCAAGCAGATGTATGCCCACCAAAGTATGAATTATGATGGTGATATTTTTTTTTGTTTGCCTAAAATATATTTATATATGGACAATTTGATATGTTTACACTAAGTTGAGACAAACCTTGGTGACGTCGATATCTGTTGTCAAAGATTCAGACACGCCAAACAAGGATTGCCTAGATTTATACCAGTAATAATAGAACCTTGTTGGAATATGTGAGGAAGTAGCCATAAAGCATGTTAATCCTAATGTGAGAAAGCATTAGTTGACCTTTGAATTTCATAGGATGTTTTGATTATGTCAAATGGAACCCCAATCACACACAAGGAACTTAATTGCCCCATTCATATTATCAAGACAAACCACAAACAGAAATCAATAGAAAGAAATATCATGATCCATCATCGTTGCTCTAATCACTTGTGGATATCATTGAGTATGGTAAAAACATGACATAAGATAAATCAAATAAGATAAAACTTACTAGACCAAATGAGTCCACCACTATGTAGATCTTCTTGTCCACTAACATGTGTTTGATATGATTCAAAATATTGTGTCTAATTTAAAAAATAAAACATCTCGTTTAAGATGCCTGGTCTGGGTTTCGATAATGTAACAACCTATAAGACAAATGATTTTTGATAAGATAGGTAACGTTGATAGATACATAGGAATTTGATCAGCCAAAATGAAGGCTAGTTTGGTAGTTTTGTCTATTATTTCATGATTTTTTAAGCTCAATTTCTATAAGATGTTCCATCTGTGTTTTATCGACATGTCAGTTTTTGATAAGGGATAGATATATTATGGAAGATGGATTGTGATGGATGAAAATTTTATTATGACAAACCCTAAGGAATCTAGACCTAGGCCTCGAGGGCTCATCAATGATGGCCTTTCCTACATGATACACATAGAGACTACGTAGTTTGATTATTTGGATTGACATTAGCACATGCTTGATGGCCAATGTTATTTTTGAAAAAAAAATTGTCATTTATGACTTTTGAATTTTTCAAGGAATATTTGAAATATTTTTGGATTTTATAGAATATTTTTGGTGTTTTTGTATTTTATGTGTATTTTATGTGGTAATTTCCTTTGATACCATGTGTAAGATCCTTTTCCAACTCTAGGTTGAGAATTACCCCCAGTTAGGTTTAGGACCATTTACTATGGAAGGGGTGAATATGGTAAGTGGTTGACGCTAAATATCAATCATTCTCAAGCCATGACAGGGGTGAGAAAACTTTATTATGAAGGAGTCTATTCTCAGTTTATTATGAATGAAATCCGATAGAATAGTGATAGATGGTAGAGCGATAACCAACTACATATGGTGCCTATTTACCAAGTTTTCACCATGGTACTTATCCAAAGTGTCACCGAAATGGTTTTCACTATAGGATGGATTATTTCTCTCTTTTTCTCTTTTTTTCTTTTTATTTTTTTTATATCACACAAGACACTTGTTTTCCAGGTTTTCATCAAGGTGAAATTTTATTGGAATTCAATGATGTTGTGATCACAATGGATACTCTTCAGGAGACGTAGGCTGATGATCCATAGATAAGTATAGATGGTATGAAATGAAAGATGGGGAATGTGATATGTTGCAGGTAGGAGGAGCTAAAGTATGATCAGTAGAATGTGTACTACGTGGACCATCATACTTCCCTTGAAGAGGAGATTGGACACCAAACGCATTAGAGAACATCAAGGGGTCGTCATCAAAGGTATGTTGAGTGACATCACCAAGAGAATTATTATGAGATGGTGGATTTATGAATGTAGGTGGGTTTGATAAATTGTATGGATTATGGAATAATGAGGTGTATAGAAATGCTGGATCAATAATCTCATATCGTAATGGCCTTCTTTTGCATATGCCACCAGTTATTGTGGGTATAAAGGCCTAATTAAAGATCAATTTCTACTTGCATTTTCTTTTGGCTTTTACTTTTTTCTTGTTCGAGCGCTTTTGATTTTATTTTTCACTAAGTACTTTTCTTGATCTTTCTTTTTTTGCTTTGATCTTGTATATCTTTTTACTAAAGACTTTCTCTTTCTTGACTTTTGACTTATAGCCTTATGCTTTTGTGCTAACACTTGTTGATCCATTTCTAGGAGATGGATGAAATTGCATGACTTTGATGGATCGATAAAGATTAATGATTCATGTATAGGCTAAGCAATGTCATCAATGTATTCTTGGAAACTATCTTTTTTACAATAGGTAATACCAAAGGAAACTCGCTTATCATCAATGAGTTGGCAGGAAAGCTTAGTATAAACATCTATAGATGCATACTCTAGCTCAGGATGCTTGAGATAAAAATATGGTAGCCCATGCAATGGACTAGAAGGAACATGATCTTGGAATGAAAAATGATGCTTTAGGATATCCTCCATAGGATCATTCTAGAAAAGTGGGTTATCATATATGTCCTAATTAAACATGGGATTATCATTAACATCAAATGGTTAGGATGCAGATGGTAGTGGTTCAAGCTCTGGACAACAAAATTGCAACTCATATTCTATGAATTCAAGGTCTTTGGCATTAATCTATATTTTGGAGGGAGTAGGAGATGTGGGTAGTATTGAAGGCTCAGCTACTATAGAGGAATATGGTAAGGCAGTGTTATTAAAACAATGCTCTAGGAGGCCAAGATTTCTCTATGAGTGTTTGTAATGCTCAAAGGGATTCAGATCCACCAATATAGTCACTTGAGTTCCATTGTATTTGAACTTTATTGATTGATGTAAGGTTGACGATATAACTTGCATGGCATGGATCCATAGACGTCCTAGGAGAATTTTATAAGGGGTCTCTAGATCTAAGATTTGGTAAATGGTCTCAACTGTAATAGGTCCAACCTAGATAGGTAATATGATAGTGCCTATAGATTCTCATTCAACGTCATCATATGCTTTGATTTTGATCTTTTTGTTATGATCAACATCATCAGAATATCCCAATTGTTGGATAAGACTTAGACTACAAATGTTTAGTCCCATTCCACCATCTAGATCAACACTCGTCTAATTCTATACTTTTGGACAAAGGCTTCAATATGTAAGGCATCAATATGGAAAGGGTTTTGTGTAGGAATATCCTTCTTTGAAAATGTAATGATACACTTAGAATTTTCACTCTCAATGAGTATAAATGAGGCTTTAATATCAAATGGCTAGATGTTATTGATTGTGTACTCATAAGCAACATTGGTATAATTAGCTTGGTTCTTATTGTCAGTTCCTGACGTGGAGGTTTTTCTTGACCCATGATTCTATAAGGGATCTTTAAATATGGTATGATCTTTGTTAGAGGATCCCTGTACGTTATCAATTTCTATCACTCCATGTTCAATGAGATCTTGGATGGAATTCTTGAGTTTAAAGCAGTTAGAGTTTTTATGGCCTTTGTTTCTATGGTACTTATAGAATTCATCATCATTCCACCAAGATGGTTTGAAGGGTCTTAGTTCATAGTGTATGATCTATAGGTTCTCCTAAGGGCATGTATTTTCACTACAATCGGTTAGTCCTTGGAAGAAAACATTATTTAGTATTTTGTGTCACATTTGTTGTTTTCTCATGTTTCTGTGATGGATTATTGTTGGTCATCATTGATGGTCCCTTCAGATTAATCATAGGTTGAGCTTTATTAACGACCTTAGCATCTACCACGTCATCATTTTTCACGTTTTAATTGCATGACCAAAATTTATTCTTTTCATTTGAATTATGTGAATGGTTGTTGTTCTCCTTAAAAAAAATGACTAGCCCTTTGCCAATAAGGGCTTTCTCGATGGAGAGACCTTTTTTGATGACCTCCTCAAAATGTTCGAGCAGTAGATTTGTAGGTGAAATATCACCTCCTTATTAATATTTTCCATGAACATCTATACCAGTTGCTTCTCTGGTATATGGCATGGACACTTACTAGCAAGGCTTCTCCATCTTTGTAAGAATGTAGTGAATGTTTCACCATCCTTTTGTTTTTCATTACATAGATTGATAATGTTTATGTCATTTGAAATATTATACAAGAAATGTGATAATTTTTCCATTAATTTTCTCCATGTTTGGATGCCTGGAGGTAGATGTGCAAACCATTCAAGGGCTTGACCTCCAATACTTCATGGGAAAAGTGTCATTAGGTAGGTGTGATCAAAATCTACATCCAAGGAGGCCGTATGAAACTCTCTCACATGTTCAACAAGATCTACCTTCCCTTTATATTTGTCATATTTTGGAATGATGATTTTTTTTGGAAAGGGAGGCATATAGGTGCTCCTATAAAATGGGTAAGGAAATAAGTCTTCTGCTGAGTATATTTTCTTATTGCTTGTTACCTACATGTTTTATATCTGTTGTTGTAGGGTTTGTAGCTATTGAGCTATAAGATCCATAAGCGATGGTGTCATAGGAGTTTATGTTTGATTGTAGATATTGTGTCAAACCCTATGAAGGGTTTGTGAATGGGTTGGTGTTCTGATAATCTAAAGTGGTAGTGTATCCATGCATGTTTTGATTTTTTGTACAAAAATGATGTTGCTCCATGGGTGGGATGTTTTGTTAAAAGTGTGTTGCGAAATTTGGATTAGGATTGAATTGTGGTGGAAGCTGGTTGAAACCAGATGTGAAAGTGGAAGCTGGATGTTATTGTGGTGGTTGATTGAAGTTGGTATTTTGACTTTCTCTGAAAAAGGATTTGGTCCTTGTCGAAGGTGCATTTATGTTTTGTGAATTGGATGTTGTGTTCACTTGTGGTCCTAAAAATGAAGGGTTTGTCCTTCATATTTTACTGGGTGAGTTTTGGTTGGTGACATTCTGAGTTGTAGGCATAGTGTTAGTTTGTGGTGTTGCAGTCTAAGAGGTGGAAGCAAATGGATTTATAATTTATTTATCAAACAAGGGTGGGTGGGATGTTAATGGTAAAAGTAAAGTGTTAAGTTTCATAGGCGGAAAGCCTATGTTTAACTATTGTGATGATATGTTAAGTGCTAATGGTGGTTGATTAATGGCAACTTGTCCTTGTGACACTATACTTGGTTCTTCCCTTATAATCATGGAGATGTCAAAGTCAGTTGGCAGCTGAGCTCCACTTAGTGCGAGTTGGAATAAATATTTATTAGGGTTAGCAACTATTAATTCATCCATCATTTGCAAGATCCTAGGATCTTGTGAAGCATTTGTTGGGAATAGGATGCCATTTAATTGCAATCCTAAACATATTTCATGTATCTCCTAAGTCCTTGGAAAGTGTTCCCCAACACTAGGATTAGAAAGAGATTAAATTCGAATGAAATGAACATGTAAATTGACATTTATAATTATTCCTAAATAATAGGAACATGTTAGGGTGTCCATTCTGAGTTCCTAAATGATAGGAGCACATGGGGTGCCCACATGGAAGGTGGAACCCACCTTGCTTAAGTTAGTTGTTTGGAGGTTTTGATAGCACTTCAATAATGCATGTGTTGTTCCTAAAATATAGGGATTGATATTTACAAGAGTGGAGTGGCACTATTAGTTTAGTATTAGTTCAATATCAGTTCAATTCAATTCAGTTTAGTTCAATTCGGTTTAGTTTGGTTTAGTTCAGTGAAGTTATGGTTCAGTTCTCTTCAGTTGCATGTAGTTACTTTGAGTTGCATGCTAGTTAACTTGAGTTGCATGCAATTACTTTGAGTTGCATGTTAGTTGAATTGAGTTGCATGTTAGTTGACTTGAATTGCATGGCTAATAACTTTAGTTGCATGATAGATAATAGGTGGATACTTTTAGTTAAGTGGAGGTGATCAAGCATGCACATTGTTTGCATAAATTGATGGAGAGATATATTTTAGTTAACTCAGATTGACTTGGACCCACCTTGGGCACCCAGATTGTCATCTTTCAGTTAACACCTTTTGCATGAGAATATATTTACAAGGTTTAGTTAAGTGGGCCCATTCTTAGGCGCCAACTTTGGGGTGAAGCTTCCAAGATATCTTTGAGACCAGAGTTCAGTTAAGTGGATAGTTTGGGGCATAGACTTTGAGGAAGACTTTGGTTTGACTCTTGTTTAGGAGGTGGAACTCTACTTGGCAATTTTAGGCATAGGTTTTTGAGAGAGGCTTTAATGCTTTGTAATTATCAACTCTTAGGAGTTTACAAAGCTCATAATTACCTATTTATTGCAGCAAGTGCATAAGAATTTTATATGATTTTATTACACGTTGTGAAGAAGGATTAGTGAAGGCATGGAAGCATATCAATCAAGGATTGATATAGTGTTATTGTAATCTTATTCTAAAGTTAAATAATACAAGCAATATCAGTTCTTGTGGAGTTTTTTCCCAAAAGGGTTTCTCCACGTATATGTTGTGTCACTTCTATCTTTTGTCTATATTCTTCTACAATCTTTTGTCTATTTCTACAACTGGTAAAATTGAACCAAACCAAATAATCATATACAAAGAATTGATCTAAATAGATTAATCATGCACAACTAATTGTGACAAAAAACGCTTAATTAAATCTATAGTCACATAGGTTTACAAGTTTTAAGCTACAAATTTACCTGCATTTTCAACAGCATTGTCTATTTCTTTTCGTGTTAGCCCTTGTTCTACTTCATGTAAGGTATAATTGTCAAATGAAGATAGATTTTGTGACTATGATTTTTCTTGATTATTAGAGGTTTACCCAAAGTTCCTGTCACTAGTGGGGTTGTATGTATGGTCAGATTTAGAATCCATCTCTTTATGTTTTCTTTGGGAGAGTGTGACAACCATAAAAGATGATGTTTTGACCTTTTGACTTTTTTGGATATTTTGGTGTTTTTTGGTATTTTTATACTTTTATGTGTTTTTGAATTTTGATTTTAAAATATTTTTGTGGTTTTCACTTTTTGGGATGAATGCAAGACTATTATGAAGTTTAATCTATGTTTTTGGATTTTAACTTTTTGGAAAGAAATTTATGAATGCAAAGATCTTAGATTTTTTCACTTTTAACCTTAAAAGGAGACTACTTGACATGTTTTGAAGGACCAATGTAATCTAATGAAATTCCTAGATGGGGATTGATAAAAAGTCAAATTTTAACTAGACTTGTGAGTTAAAACCCTACTTTTGTTGGTGAGATAAATTTTAGAAAATATGAGGTTTCGAGACTTTCAAGAGATAACCCTAATCTAGTTAATGAAACTAATTTTTTCTAATTTTAAGATGCTAAGAAAAATTTCTAAGACTCTAGATGACACTAGGGATGCAAGTTTAAACCTAGGAAAATTGGAAAGTTTGTTGAAAATACAAGATAAAAGCTAAAAAAAGACTTTGTTCGAATATTGGTTTCTATGTGAAATAATATCAGTATTTTGTTCATTTTCAAATAGACTTTGATTTATTTATGTGACAGATGTGGAAGAAAATATAATATATGTGACATAGGGACTAATAAATGTGGTACAAAAATAGACGATTGCATCACAGACTGCAGCAAATGCATTATAGAATTCAATAATTGCAGTATAGCCACAGATGTGTTGCTAAATTAAACCAATGTAGGTTTCTGACTCTATTAAGTTTTTTGACACAAATGTGGTTCTATTTATGAAAAATATGTTTCAAATAAAGACAGTTGTGGTTTTTTGACAAAGACAGATGTGTTGTAGTAGCTAACATATGCATCACACGATTTTGTGTTGCAAAAACATAGTTTCGGCAAACAATTTAATAGTTGTGATGCACTGGATTTTGGTCAAAAAATAGTTCCATAAGAGACTCTACAACTTTGATGTTTTTATTTTTTTATTTAAGACACTTGTAAAAACACAAAAAATAGTATATAACAGACAAGAATAAGTTGTGACTTAACTTTTGGTGACAAGGATTATAAGGAAAGTAGAGATGCGGAAACGCCTTCCTAATGCAAAATCCTCAAGAGAGAAGTGCAAAAAAAACATTCATTTAATAAGTTACATCCATTTGAGACACACATTCACATAATAAAATAATAGATGAATTATCTCACATAGAGATAATGATAGATTTATGTGGGAAAACCCTTACGGGAGAAAAACCCACACACCAAGTAAAGTCACTTTGTATTACAATAAATAGATTACATACAGAGTTACAGACTTCTCTCTCAGATGTTAACTCACAGTAGCAATATAATCCCTTGGTTGACCTCATTTCTCACACACTCAGTTATAATGCTCATAAAAGCATACAATATATTGTCACTCAACAACCATTAGGTTTTCATTAATTTCACTATCTTCACCGATAATCTTCCTTCATCTCAGGCCACACACACCACCATCCAGCACACATCAAGCTGCCCAACAATTAATTTGGTTTCAGAGAATATTACCATATTTCTCTTTGTCAACCCTCGATTCAAATCATGCATTAAATGCAAATATATCGCTATCAGGAAATATAGCTTTTGGTCCAGTGATCCTTGATTCACAACAACAATGTAGAATCAATGAATGAATTTGTGCCACATTTTGACACATCACTTATCTACCACTTTTGAATATCGTACCATTCGGGCTCACCAACTCAACCATCACCAACTGTTGATCAAAGTGACGGTGTCAACTGCTCAACAATTTCATGCACTTCACAAAATTCTATCGATCTTCACCACAAAGGAGCTTGGAATAAATGTGAATTGTTGGACTAGATCCAATCATGACCATTGATCAACATCAATCCAATCATCACCATGTGGTCCCCACCATCCACACGACATCCATAACACTTCTGTATACCTAATGTCACCATCCACACAGACCGGTCCCACCATCCATCGAGTATGTCGCTACATCACTGAAAAACCAAACTTCACAACCTCCATCGAAGGTTAGAAATTTCTCAAAGCCCGCGACATGCCGATAACGAGGTCACCAAATCGAGAGAAAACCAAACTTTAAAACCTTCATCGAAGGTTAGGAAATTTCCAAAACCCGCAACATGGCAACAACACAAGGAAGCTCAGTGTCGCCAAGTTATAAATTTTTAGAACTTCGCGACTTAGGTTTCAAGGTTCTGAATTTTAGCAATAGTCTGACAATGAAGGCCAACCAAAGGGAAAAGAACGTCGAGTCTTTAAGAGAGGTTCAAGCCAGCAAGTTGAGACATATTTTTCCAACAAGGATAACTTTCATGTGTCTTTTTCCACAAGATCATACTAATTGATTTCATTGGTCTTAACAATAAAAACAGATCATAGACACACATCCTATCTAGTGGTAGAACAGGTTTGACAAATTAAATTAGGCCCATTGATAAAATACCACACAATAATGGACGACTAGAGTATGTCAAGGTCATGTACCACCTTGATACCTGTTACCCTAGAAGGAAAAGTTCCTTGAAGGGTTTATTGTCACCTCAACAAAGATTGGTACATAGCAAGTAACTTCAAGCATTGATCCTATCAAGTTGCACCAATTTAAGTTGATGGCCAAAAAGGACTCTAGGTTTCTAGATAACAAGGTTCTTAGTTGAGGTACTCCATAAACATTGACATGTGTACAAAGATAAGATTGAAATCTCATCTCCTTATGTCTGGAATCACTCGGGACCACAGAGGAACGCCTAATATGTCATGATTGGATTGAGCTACAACTTTCACTCTCACCCCTTTATATAGCCCATCGAAAAAAATATGCTTGAGATTGAACCCTGGGGTGATGAGATCCCTAGATAGGCCTCCTACTGAAAAATAAAAAAGGGCTATTAGTATTTCTCATGCACCCTTGGTTACATAATGTCATGAGGGGAGAGGATACATACCAACATGTGGTTGACAAGACTGAATCACAAACGTGCAAATGAACAAGATAGATCAAACAAGTTTTTTCATTCCATTATGTCCCAAAATGTTCCTAGAATTAGTGTGGAAAAAAAAACAAAAGATCTTCATCAAACATCCTGCAAAACCACTGTGTGGTATTTAATATGTCCTGCAATGTCATTTATAACACACCTTCATGAAATGCATTACTTAAAAGGAAATCAAAAATAGCATAAATGAAACTACAACTTTCCTTCTAACTCATTCCATGGTTCTCTAATCCCAAGGAATCCTACAAATTATGCTCTCAGATTTTATTATTGCTGCACATTAACCTACAAAGATTGACAACTCAAGATACGAGATGCTACAATGAAATCTACATGCCTATGTTTTTTTTATTTTCCAATATTTGATGCATAAAAACTAAATGATCCTATGATGAAATGAATAACACTAAAATCTAAATGTTGAGACTGATGATGATGATCAAATGTAATGCTAAATGAAATATGGAATGAACTAAACTATCAAAATGAAAATGCCATTATGACACTAAAATGAGCTAAAATATAAAACTAAGCTAAAATGCTCTCCAAATTCTCTCATAAATGCACTAAAATTTTGCAGCATAAGCTTGTCCAAATCTTTATGTTGAAATGTTGTAGCAAAGAGTATATTTATATATTTTCTAAGCCTCAAGGAGATGTGGCAGCAATGGATGGTCGGGATTGTGATCCTACGGCATCAACAACAAAGCCTCAGGAGGTTAGAGGGAATCAGGGAGATGGTTCCCTTTAACAAGGCAAATTGCCAAGTGCTAAAAGGAATCACAGAGAGGAAGAAGCCATGTGTCTTAGTTAGTTCCAAATTTGTTGAAGATATTTCATATTCTCTAATTTATAAAAAATTATTTTGTGAGACACATGATGAGGTGGCAGGTGAGTTGGAGGTGGTTAGAGGAAGTTGTAGAAATGTGCTTAAAGTGAATTAAAATTTCAATTTAAAATGAGAGGGTAAATTAGCAACATTCCAAATTAATTCATTTGTGCATTTTATCCAATTTTAGAAGAATATGCCAATTTGAATTTAAAAATTCAAATTTAATAGGAAGAGGGAAAATCAATTAAATAACAAATTGATTTAACTTTTCCATTTAATTAATTTAGAAAGAAGGTGAAGTTTGGAAAAGAAGAATTAGAATAATGAATCTTACAAATAAATTTAACAATTTATTTATAATAGTAGAGGAATTAAGGATATTAATCAAATAGTAAATATTTAATTAATATGATGCTCCAGACCATTTTTGTGTGCGTACAACCACAAGTCAGCAGTTTTAAAAAATTTATTTTCCCAACGATCGCAACCTACAAAGATATGTCAATGGTTTCAAATTTTGAGTCCTCTACAAATGAAGGAAAAGTTGCACCGCTTTCATTAGTGGCCAAAAAACATAGGTCAAATGAAACGAACAATTACAACAACAATTTGAAATATTGATAAATTTCTCAATTCTTAATAAAATTTAAAACCGTAAAATGATCTAGAAAACTAAGACTAAGATCTAAAATATCAAAAAACCTTTTTGCAAAATTTTACGTGTAAAATTTGTTATATATGAAAGAACAACACAAATTTTGAAGGATCAATAGCAAAATTAAATTTATGATAACTTTCTTAATTCTTAATGAAATGTAAAACCGTAAAATGATCTAGAAATCTAAGATTGAGATCTAAAAGAACCAAAAATAGTTTTGAAAAATTATGTATGTAAAATTTGTTATAGATGAAAGAACAACATAGATTTTAAAAGATCAACAAAAAAATTAAAATCATCATAACATTCTCAAGTCTTAATAAAAAGTTTAACTATAGAATGATCTAGAAAGCTAAGACTGAAATCTAAAAGAACAAAAAACCGTTTTGCAAAAAACTATGGGTAAAATTTATTATAAATGAAAAAACAACACATATTTTAAGCGAGTTTTTGTACTATAACCTATATAATTTCTTAAAAACACTCAAGAGAAGATTAGAATATTCACTTCAGGTTCACCAAATTGTCGACCAGAAAATGAAATTTAATCATAAACAGTATTGAACTAAATATAGTAAACACTAAACTACAATTCAATACCAAACTCTCAATCCAATTCAACTAATGAAGTACAAATAACATAATGAAATCAGAATAATAAAGCTATGCAATTACCTTTCAATGTGTCAATAATGATTTACCTCCATTGTTGTTCTTTGTCTTGCTTTTCTCTTGGTTATGTATGTAGTACTTTGCTTCAAGCTCAATATGAATGAATAAGATGAACAGATGCAAAACGCCAAAGATTCACGGTTAGCCTTCCAAGAGATATGAGGGTTTCTTTTATAGAATTGTCTAATTTGAATGGGCTATTAGGATTAAGATTTGGATGATCAAGATCAAGGGTCAAGAATCCTTGAGAGCAATCGATGAACAAGTTAATTGAATACAACTAGCTGCAAGATTTCAGTTAACTGTTTGCATGAGGAATTGATTGAAGAGTTAAGGAATTTGATTGCTTCGTTAACTCTCACTGAGTGGGAGTGAACTAATTTGATTGATCAGTGGACTAACATTGATTATCTATTTGACTGGAAGAGAGTGTTTGTTACGAAAGAGGTAGAAAAGCATGAGATAATAATTAAATAGATAAATAAATTATTTTAGGAATGTGCAAATGAGAATTAAATAGATAAATAAAATATTTTATTTATTTGAGGAAGTGGATAATGTTGAGAGAATATAGGATAATTAAATAATTAAATTAATTATTTAACTTAGAAAGGGGATAATTAAATAATTAAATTAATTATTTAACTTAGAAAGGGGATAATTAAATAATTAAAGTAATTATTTTACTTAGAAAGTGGGTGAATGTTAATTAAATAAATTATTATTATTATTTAATTAATATAATGGAATAAGATAATTAAAGATGTAATTAAATAAATAAGATTTATTTAATTAATTAATCAAGATAGAATAAGGATTAAGACATAATTAAATAAATAGGATTTATTTAATTAATCAAAAATATTAATGACAAACTAATTTAATTAAATAGCATAAAGTCATTTAATTAATAATGAAAATACGATATTAGATAATAATTAAATAATTGAACATTATTTAATCGTTAGGGAAAGACAATAATTAGTGTTAAAAGTGTTACTCATAGGTTAGGACAATTTCAGGTATCTACACTAACATTGCAAAATCTAAGGATTGGTGTACATTAAGAGGATCGAGTGAGCTACACCATTTTAGAAGCTCTAATCTAAGTTTGTGGAGTATTCATATGCATCAATGTTATGCTTTTATTATACAAACTTTGTGAATAATTATGTACAATTATAGGATCATGATGGGAGCTAATGGTCAGATTAGCGAAGCTGTGCCAACAAGGGTTTCTCCTGGCCTGAGACCAAATGGAAGGGTGTTGAAGGCATCGGGCGAGGATGTTCGACTATTGGCTGGCAATGCCAGTGATATTGGGAGGAGGGTTTGCGTTGGTAATGGAGCGAAGGGCTCACAAAATGTGCATTTTGTGGGGGAAAAAAACCCTAAATGTATTGGATTGGTGGCAGGTGGTGGAGACCTTTCAAAGCTTCAAAGCTAGCAAGGAAGTCTTCCCATGGCTCATGGCTCTGATGCAAGCAAAGGGGAGATGGGTTCCAAGGTGCGCCAAACTACAAAAACCCAAATGGGGCCTTCACAGTTTGGGAAGCCATCAAGCAAAAACCTGAATGAAAGGATTGGAGGGGTTTCGGGCACACTTCCAACATCTAGTTCAATCACACTGGATTTAGATGTTGAGCTTGAACAAGAGGTCTTTTTTAATGAAAAAAAAAATTGGGTTCAGTTTGATTGGTAGATTCAGAGGTTTTAGGCCAAGCTTGATGGATTTGCATCAGCAGATTTCTCAGCAGTGGTTAAATGCTTTAGATGGGTATGTCCAAATTTACCCTATGGCTAAAGGTTTTTTTTTATTGTTGTTTTTGAAAAGGAGCAAGATAGAAAGAAGATTCTTTGTAATTACCACTGGGAATGGGAAGAAAAATACACATTGTGACTAAATCCATGGCACCCGGATTTTAATCCAGCAACCGAAGTTTTTGTGAAGGTTCTAGTATGGATGAGACTTCCATATTTTCCATTACATTTCTGGTTTGATTCTTGTTTAGAGGCTATAGGAAATTTTTTAGGGAATTTTTTAATGGTGGATGAAGAGTCTTCAAACCTGCTGCACTCAACCTATGCTCAGATTTTTTGGAAATGGACATCTCAAACGCACCACTGGAAGAGATACGGTTAAATACTTCGAAAGGTTGTTGGGTGCAGCCCCTGGATTATGAGGGGATACCTTTTAGGTGCAGGGTTTTCTTTCAAACTAGACATTTGGCTGCTCAATGTGCCAAACACAAAACATCTAAATCAGCTTCATGGTGGAAAGATGTTGGTCTGCAGCACTATACGGTGGAGAAATTGGCTATGAATCAAACAAACTCTCAAGAAAATAGCAAAGTGGTTTTGGACCAGGATGGGACTATAGTGTTGGAGGAAGATAGCAAGGGGGTTCAGCCTCAGAAGGATAATGCCCTGGTCCAAGAGGAGCAGCATGTTGAAAACCATGGTAATGTTGTTTTCAACAGAGGGGATAAGGAGGTGAACCCCAAAGATTGGGCAGCTACTCCTGATTGTCGAGAGAAAAAGGGACTAGCGAGATCGCGAGAGAAAGAAACAGGGATTAGCCAAGCTGATGGTCAAATTTTTCAAACAAATGGAGCTTTGGATAGTGGTATGAGGAGCCCGATTGATAGACCCCTGGACTGGCAAAAGGCGGCTGCAAGAGTCAAAGAGGGTTGGCAAACAGTTAAAGGGAAGCATGCAAAGTGGGAAAGGAAGGAATATTTTGCTATGGTGCTTAGATCCCAAGTGAAGAGATGTCCAAGATGAGCTACAAACTTGACTTGTTATTAGGTCCCTTGTTTGCTTTATTGGCTTTAGGCTTGCTTTCTTATGATGTATGTAGGATTATTTTCAGTTTTAGTGTTGTAGTTGGGCGTGTAATATGGGTAGCCAATTCTTTATGGAGTCTTGGCTAGTTTAGGGAATTTCTAAAAGGAGTCTTGTGTGGAAGTAAAAGGTTTTTAATTAGGCTTGTTGGAAGTTACACTTTGTAATTTGTTTTATTTCAATAAAAACATTCTATTACTAATAAAAAAAAAATGGTATGCTTTTATTCTTCATGTATAGATCAATTTTGGAATGAGTGTGAGTCAAAGAAGTGGGTTGATGGATGGTGTACAAGAATTTTGAGCCCACTTGAGACGTATCGACTCCCAACATCACTACAACTCACACATATTGAATCATCAATTGACTTTGACCATGTATTATATATAGTTTAACTAGGTAAATTATCCACATACAAATTTAATGAAATCTAATATTTTATCTTATTATTTAGATTTTTGTATTATTTAGTAAATTTATCTCATTTAATGCAAATATCATTGTAGGGCATGTTTATGGAGTTAATTGTAGTTGAAGGCAATGAAGAAGGAACAAATTATTATTTGTGTCATTGTGTTGAGGCAAAAAATAAATTGGATGCCCCTATCATAGATGGAGAAAACATCGAGTACCTTATAGGATCAGTGGTTGTTACTAGAACATGGCTTAGAAGGTACTTAGTGAAGAAGTTTGATGTGTGGTTGTTTGAGGAATTTCAGACACATAAGAAGATTCTTCATTACTCTAACCTTGTTGTGGCATCAAACATTCATTTGATCGAATATGGGGGTAGAACATTGAACAAGAGCTTATGGAAGGTTTGTGATTCTAACCATGAGGCAATACTTGACATAATAAAGAGTATAAAAGATTCATATGGTTCATTGGATTGATTGTAAACAAAAAATATTTGTAATTTTTGTAGACGGAAGAAAATTATTCTGAGATCTTATTAGATTAAGATTCAAAATTTCACCATCCTCAATGAAGTTACCTGTAAAACATACTCATGCAAGATAAATAATCTAATCTAAACAAACATGCATGTCACCAGGGATTCACTCCATTTTTCTTCTTAATCTCGTTGATTCCTTTTGGTGGAGGCATGTCTAGAATTGCTTTTACTTTTGTGGGATCAACCTCAATGCCTCGTCATGAAACTATGTATCCCAAAAGCTTGCCTGAAGTGACTCCAGAGACACATTTCTTTGGGTTCAAATGAACCTTGTAATCCTCTAGCCATCTAAAAATTTTGTCCAAGACTTTGAGATGATCTTTTCGTGTCAAAGATTTTTCCAAGAGGTCATCCACATAATCTTCCATTAGGATATGCATCATGTCATGAAATATTGTTGCCATAGCTCTTTGGTATGTGGCACCTGCATTCTTTAAGCCAAAAGGCATGATATTCCAACAGTATGTTCCCCATGGGTAGGTGAATGTTGTTTTGTGTTGATCCTCTGTTGCAATTCAGATTTGGTTATAGCCCGAGAAACCATCCATGAGAGATAGCATCTCGTACCCTACTATGAGATCAACAATCATGTCTATATTTTGTAATGGGAAATCATCTTTTGGGAAAGCCTTATTCAAAACTCTAAAATCCATGCAAATACGGATTTGTCCATTTGGCTTTGTGATAGGGACAATGTTGGATATCCAATTAGCATAATCTATTGATCTTATGAATCCAACATCCAATAACTTCTTTAGTTCAGCCTTTACCAGTAGTGCAATCTATGGATGCATTTTTCACAAATTTTGTTTGACTGGTTTGATATTTGGAATTAACGGATGATGATGCAATACCAATTCTAGATCTATCCTTGGCATGCCAGCATATGACCATGCGAAGTTAACCTTCCTTTCTGTGAAGAATTGTTGGAACTCAGGTTTTTATTCCTCTGTTAATGATGCGGCCAAGAGAACCATTTTGGGATTCTCTGGTGTAGCTATGTTAACTTCGATTGTGTCTTCGATTAGTATGGCCGATTTTTCCTATTTCATGGGATGAAATTCCAATCCTCCATCCTTAGGCACCTCAAAGAGGTTTTCACCTTCGGATACGTCCTTTATTTTTACTATTTTGTTGTCAGAAGGTGCCTTGTGGTTTTCACCTAAAGACATTTCTTTTTTTGTCTTATTCTTTGTATTTTTGCAACTAGAGGATTTCATAGTCTCCCCAAAGTAAGTTGCACGATCTAGGTCAATGGAAAATCTTGTTTTTTGATCACCCCATGGTATGCCTTCTTAGAGCCCCATGAATTCTGCTATTGCCTCGTCATTCTGAAAGATGTCCATCACTGGTGGATCTTGTTGGTCCTAGCCAATCAGTTCTGGGTAAACAAGGGGAATCCCATCGTCAATGTTGGTAAAAGATAGGGAAGATGCGGAAAGTGTGCAAATTGAGGCCTCAAGTGTGAAGGAAAAGTTGTCAATTTCAACTTTCGTATCAGATGCAATGGATGGACCATACTCAGATTCTGATGAGTTGAACTCAAATTCATAATAGGGCACAAAAGTATCAGCATCATGACTACTGTATGGCCTTTCAGAGCTATGGATAGTAGGTTTAGGCATTTTGATCTCATGGGTGGGCTCAGGAATGGGGCGAGATAATTCAGATGTTGTCGATGACACCTTATGTTCTTTTGGATCCCAAGGA
The DNA here is from genome assembly GCA_007115665.2 of Sequoiadendron giganteum. Lineage (NCBI taxonomy): Eukaryota > Viridiplantae > Streptophyta > Pinopsida > Cupressales > Cupressaceae > Sequoiadendron > Sequoiadendron giganteum. Next base: position 820,319,340 of record CM021101.1, read on the forward strand.
ATGCTTACCCATTCCTTATTTTTGGAATGTTGATCAATAGGGTCAATGTTGTATTCTTTTCAGAATTTTTCTTCGAAGGGGAGTTCACCAGGGTCTAGGAATAGTTCGTCAATATCATAGCTGCTCAAGGTTTCCTCAGACCCCCATTCCCATTCACTAGAGTCAGTTTCAGTAAGGGATTCTTCACTTGTCTCGACACTTTCTAGAGTCGTTACATCCTTGATGAGGTAAAAATAACCACATCATAATAAAATTTAAAAAGCTCATTCTTGCTAATTCAATCCTAAGCCTGTGCCAATTTATTAAACTTTAGAAGAAGTAATTACTTATTTTAAGAAAAATTATGCTTTCTTTCTTTCTTTTGATCAATTGAGGAAATTGTCCAAAGCAGGTTTAATGGGTTGATTTGAGTGTTGTTGTAGGGATTAACAGGTCATCATGCGGCTATTGCAGAAGTTTAGCCAGTACGTGCCTCAAAGTAATGTTGTGAACCCACTCCTTGATGCTTGGATGATGCGCCAAAGATTCAGTTTTAGTTCTTTAAAATTCAATTGTTCAAAACTTTATGGCTCTTCTCGAGCCTTCTACATGTTTTAAAAAGCTTTAAATACATCAAGTTAGTTTTAAGTTAAGGAAGACTTTTTCAATGGCTATCCATGCCATCGTAAATTTAGGATCTAGTTAGAAAGTTATCTATAAAATTGTAATTTCATAAGTAATAAAAGAGACAGAGAAGAAGTATCGTTATGTTGTTTACATGGATTAGTCACTGTTGAAATGAGTTATCTGATTTTTGTTTATTGGTAACTATTGAATTCAAATGATGGTGACTGTATGTCGTAAGAGGATTTGAGAATCTATAGTTTATGTGAGTTAAAGATGAAGTAGTAGCCTACAAGCTGGCCACTCAAGGGGAGTTAGCCTAGATAGATAAGTATTTTATTGATTAAGTTATTCCCTTTGTTTAGGATAAATTGTTGTTCAGTAGGAAATAAAAAGTTGTTGAAGAGTTAAGTTAGTTGTTCTGGAGCACCATTGTCTTTAATTTGTATAAGTTTTCTTCTGTAGTTGATAATATTCCCTTACTATTTAGAAAATGCTTAATTGTTTATTTCCTTACTTTTCTGTTTTCGTAGTTTACCAGTTATTTAGTTTACTTGTTTCCATGCTTTCTAGTTTAGTAGTAATGTTTTCTAAATTAGTCGTCTTATGCTTTTTAATTTAGCATTCCTTGATTTTCTTAGAGTAAGATCATTTTCGAGTTAAGTAGTAATGGCTTTGGTTTAGTCTCGACTTTTGTAGTTTAAAAGAAAAACTAAAAATATAAAATGGGTTGTTTGAATAATCTCCTTCTGCAAACTACCTTGGACACTACCCGGTCGACAATTGACATTCAATTATTCTAAATTATTAGGACCTAACGACAGCCTATCACTTTTTGGCACCGTTGTCGGGGATACTTCTTAAAAAGCCTTTGAAAGTCTTTTTGTTTAAAAGTGTGATTAGGAGATGGTTTGAATAACAAAGTTTTATGCCAAAAATATCTTAGTCGGCTTTCTTTTTTGCATGGTCAGGAAAAGGGACCCCCACGGACGTTTTATACCAAAAACCCCCCCAAAATACGTACCTATCATACATAGGGAAGCCCAAGGCTCAGACGACCACACTTCTAAAGAATTATTTGAGCCTACTCCACCTGAGGCTTTCCATTATTTGCCTATTCAGCAACCGGTAGAACAGCCAGATATCGAGGAAGTTGTTTTTGAGGAACATACTCTTCTAAACACCATGGGAGATCATAGAGCTGAACCTAACCACAATGAACCTCAGCCTCCTAGAACGTTTACCTATCCTATAACGTTGGACGCTGATGATGATACTGCCATGAAGAACATTTCTCCAACTTTCCTTCCAACCTTTTGTGGCTTCCCTTCGGAAGACCCTAACCAATTTCTCTTTGAATTTAAAGTCCTATGTCAGACTTATGATTATAAGAATGACAATCAAAAGTTGAATCTTTTTCTATCAACTTTGAAGGACTCAGCAATGCGCTGGTTCATGGGATTGGGTTCTGGTAGTATAACATCCTGGGAAGAGATGGAGACTGTTTTCTTGCACAAATACCAGAGTTACTGTATGGTAAGTGATCGTAAGGAGTTGTTTAAGCTAAGGAAAAATAAGGATGAAATTTTAGAGGATTATCTCGATAGGTTCCTCTTCCTCTCCAAGAGGTGTGGAGAAACGGCCATTAGTGTAGAGATTCTCAAAATAATATTTCTTAAAGGTCTTGATGATGACGCTCGACGAAACCTTGATTTAATGGGAAAAGGTGATGTATCTCAATTAACTCTTGAAGACATATGTGAGCTTTATCTGAATTTCTCCCATACTAGGGGAGGAATCCGCAAAACTAATCTTTTTAAAAAGTCGAATGAGATAGGTAAGCTCCATGAAGAAATAGCAAATCTAAAAACGGATATTCTCATACAGTTGAATACCACTCTAGATGGTATACAAGCTAAAACCCGCAACCCTGAGACCTTGTCAATTTATTGTCCAAGGTGTCGGAATAAACATCTGTTGCATGAGTGTCCTTTGGATAAATTCAATGTTTGTCAGCTGTGTGAGCAAAATCATCCTACAAACCAGTGTGAGCTTTTATCGGATATTAAGAATACTGAGAAAAAAACCATTCAGGTTGAAGAAGAAATACATGCTTTAAACCAACATCAAGGAGGTAATTTTCCTTATGGACAGAATCTTAATCCTACATGGAGACCACAAAATAACTAGGCTCATAATCAATGGACTCCATTTTGGAATCAGTCACCTCCACCTCAACCTAATTGGGGAACTCCTTCTTGGGGATCACCTGATTGGACAAACCACATATGGGGCAATCAACAAAGGCCAAATCAACCCCAACAACAGTGGTACCAACAACATATAGTACCCCAATGGAATCGGGCACAAAATTAGTTCTATACTGAGCCAAGGAGGAATCAACAGTAGAACCTATTACCCCCAGCTCAAAACCCTCCTCAACATGAGCAAATAAACCAACCTTAGCTTCCAGTGCAACCGTTTCCCAATCCTAAACATAATCGCCAAAATACGCCAGTTTATTCTACCGAACATGAAAATGTTACTGGGCTTAATGCAATACACTTCAGAAATGTGCAGTTGCATTTTGTTCGAACTCTTCAACCACCAACTATTGAAGAAATAGAGGAGGAAACTAAGCCTACCAGTCCAACAAGAGATACATCGTCTAAGTAGGATATTACTCCTCAAGACAATGAGCCTTTTTCAGTAGTAGGGGTTGCTGACTTGTCTCAGGGGGAGGAGGATCCACTCTTAAGTCAACATAAGGAGGATCCTGTTCAAGGAATGAAAAGGATGGCACCATATCCAAAACGTTTAAAGTCCATAACTCCATAAAATACTCCGGAAGTATCTTTGGCTATAGAAACTGCGTTAATTCAGGAGATTAAACAATTCAAAATTGAAGTTCCTTTGTTGCAAGTAATAAAAGAAATCCCTGAATTAAACCAGTTAATAAAACAGTTATGTATCAAAACACCAGGGAGGAAGCCAAAAATGATAAACACCATTCATATTGATGGTTATTTAGCTGATTTTCTGTCTGGAAAGACTATTGCTCTGAAATACGATGATCCTGGAAGTCCTCTTATAACTATTACGGTCAATGAGGTAACAATACCAAATGCATTAGTGGATCTAGGAGCAGCTATTAATGTGATGACAGTGGATGTAATGGAAAAATTAGGGTTAACTGATTTATGTCCTACAACCACAGTCTTACAAATAGCAAATCAGTCTATAGCCATCCCGAAGGGTGTTATTAAAAACGTTCTTGTCAAAGTTGATGGATGGGATTATCCAGTCGACTTTCAGGTGATTCAATCGCTTACACCTAAGGATAGCTATCCTATAATCCTTGGAAGACCTTGGCTAGCTACGGTTGCTGCTAAGATTGATTGTAGGGAAGGAGGAATGACCATTTCGCATGGCCAAGATAGCAAACGCTTGTTGTTATCCCCCTGCTAAGCCTACTAAGCATGAAAAAGTCTGGGTTGATGAACTTGAGGAATCAAATGGTTTAGACAATTTAGCCTCCCTAGCCATGTTGGTAATTAAACAACACGGGGAAGAACTAGAAGAAGAATTAGTAAATGAGATAGCACGCCTTGCTATAACCCAGAATGAGGAAGAAACGGTAGATGCTCCAAGAATTTTTGGGCAGCCAACTGATATAAGTGGAATAGAGCACAGTTATGCTACAATGGGAATGTCGTGTCCCTGAGCAAATATGATTCCCAGAACAAGTCATTTTTATGAGGATATCACAAGGTTTCACCAAATGGTACCTCATAGTTGTCCTCTTAATACATTGTTACAACCTATGTATACTGTAACTGCGGTTCATCCTGGAACAAAATTGATAATGCTATTACCAAGAAAAACCTTGAATATCAATAGCTGGTTGATAGAAACTCAGGAGGATAATTTGTTTAATATGTTGGTACAAAGATCTAAAGCTTTTGCTTGGGATTATACGGACATGAGGGGAATTCACCCAAGTGTTTGTACTCATCATATTTATACTAATATCAATATAAGGCATGTTCGTCAGCCGCAAAGGAGACTCAATCCTGCATTAAAGGATTTGGTTAAAATTGAGATTGAGAAACTCCTTCATGCTGGATTTATTTATCCAATCTCTGATAGTAAATGGGTATCACCTATGGTGGTAGTCCCAAAGAAAAATGGGAAGTGGAGAATCTGTGTAGACTATTGAGAACTTAATAAAGCCACTTATAGAGACTATTTTCCCTTACCATTTGTTGATCAGGTCCTGGACAACTTGGTCAGGAGGAAGTATTTATCCTTTCTGGATGGATTTAGTGGTTATAATCAGATACAGGTTGCTCCAGAAGACTAAGACAAAACCACGTTTACCTACCCTTGGGGCACATTTTCATATAGAGTGCTTCCTTTTGGACTATGCAATGCTCTAGCAACCTTCCAGAGAGTTGTTCTTGCTATATTTTCTGCTCTCATTAATGACTTTGTAGAGGTTTATATGGATGATTTTACAGTTTATTGATCAAACTATGATGAAGCTCTTCATAACCTAGATTGAGTTCTGCAAGTTTGTGAGGAAAATAGACTATCCCTTAGCCATGAGAAATGCTTAATAATGGTGGAGCAAGGAATAGTCTCGGGTCATCATATTTCTTTAGAAGGAATAAAGGTCAACCCTAAGAAAATTGAAGTCATCCAACAGTTGACAACTCCTCAAACTCAGACAGACGTAAGAAGTTTTCTTGGACATGCTGGCTACTATAGAAGATTCATAGAAGGCTTTAGTAAAATTATAGCTCCTATGTTCTCTCTTTTACAAAAGGAAGTAGAGTTTGTTTGGACATCTGAGTGTCAGTAATCATTTGAAGCAATCAAAGAAAAACTTGTCTCTACTCCTGTTCTGAGAGGGCCAAACTAGAGTATTCCCTTTCATATTTATGTTGATACTTTTGACGAGGCTATCAAAGCAGTTCTAGGACAAGAAGATGAGAACGGGGGGAAGTACGCTATATATTTTATTAGCAAAAATCTTACTATGGCAGAAAAGAATTATACAACAATATAAAAAGAATTCTTGGTTGTTGTTCATGCTATCAAGAAATTTTGTCATTATATTATGGGGTATAAGGTCACAATTTACATGGATCACTCAGCTGTGAAGTACCTAATGAAAAAACCTGTGGTAAATGGTCGAATCATGAGATGGCTATTGCTTCTTCAAGAGTATAATGTCATGATTCTTGATAAACCAGGAAAATATAATGTGGTAGCCAATTTTCTGTCACAAATCAAACATGAAAAAGATGACATTACCCCTGTATAGGATGATTTTCCAGATGAAAATATATTTGTGGTTTCTGTAAAATCACCTTGGTTTGCAGATATCGCTAACTATTTACCTTCATCTGAAAGACCTCCTGGATTCACATCTAAGCAAAAGAAGTGACTAATCAGGGAGAGTGCCCAGTTCAAGTGGATCCATGGAATGTTATTTCATTGTGGTCCTGACATGATTTTGAGGAGATGTGTGAGAGCTGATGAAACCTATAGCATTTTGAGGCCCTGTCATGATGACCCGTCGAGAGGACATTACTCTACAAAGAGAACTTTCCACAAAGTCCTAGGTGTCGGATACTATTGGCCCTCAATGCACAAATAAATTAAGAACTATGTGCATCATTGTGATGAATGTCAGAGGGTAGGAAGACCAACTGCTTCTTCAAAAATATCGTTATAGCCTCAAGTAGTCCTTGAACCATTTGAAAAATGGGGTTTAGATTTCATCGGACCCATAGATCCTTCCTCTCAAGGGAAAGAGTATATACTAGTTTGTACTGACCACCTGATAAAGTGGGCAGAAGTTCAAGCCTTGAGAATAGCTAGGGAAGAACAGGTTGCAGACTTCCTTTATAATAAAATCTTCTTTAAATTTGGAGCCTCTCGAACTATTGTAACTGATCAAAGACCCCAATTCATGTCTCGAGTGCTTCTCGCATTTACTAATCATTTTCAGGTAAGCCATAGAAAATTATCTTTGTACCACCCTCAAGCGAACGGCCAAGTAGAAGTGACTAATAAAGAACTGGAAAATATTCTGACAAAAACAGTCTCTTCTGGAAGAAAAGACTGGGCCAGGAAGCTCCCTGAAGCCGTATGGCATACAATACTACCTGGAAATCTATGACTAGATCCAGTCCTTATGAGATAGTTTTTGGGAATAATCCTCTTCCTCCCATTGAGTTCGAGTTACAAACTCTACGAACGGCAATGGAATCAGGTCTAGATTTAAAAAGAGCCCAAGTTGAAAGAGTTCTGCAACTGAGCGAATTAGATGAACTTCGTTTAGATTCCATTCATCAAACTAAACTAATTCAATATCAATGGAAGGTATGGCATGATAAACATATTAAGGAAAAGGAGTTTCACAATGGGGACTGGGCCTTGTTATTTGATTCTAAATATAAAGACCATAAGGGCAAACTCAGAACTCACTGGTTGGGACCTTATGAAGTTGAGGAAGTCTTTTCAAACGGAACTGTTCGGTTAAAGCCAATTGATGGTGACACGCGAACTATATTGGTTAATGGTCATCGCTTACGTGTCTACCATAAGCCAGTCAATAGGGAATACTTTACAAGGATGGTCGAAATTCAAGGTGAGGTCCAATGTGTTCACTCTGCCATGGTAGAGTCTATTCAGTAAAAATGTTAGGCTGATGGTTTTTTTTTTTTTAAATGTAAATAAATAGACATGTATGCTAATATATTTCCCTTCATTTAATCTTTTTTCATTTTTGTACTTAGCTAAATATTTTCCATATTTTTGCAGGACTTCTCAAAAAGCAGAGAGTAACTTCTGGAGCACCCTCCAAAGATGCTCCAGAACATTATGGGACCGATGCTCCGGAACTTGAATAGAGCTTATCATGGTGAGGAGACATTCTACACTAAGGTTCAAAGTCATGAAGATTCTTTTCCATGTCACTCAAACCTTCCATTTTGTTGCTGCTCCGGCTGCATCTTTCAGCGATGCTCTGGAACCTTTCATTTTGTTGCTGCTCCGTCTGCATCTTTCAACAATGCTCCGGAACCTTCCATTCAGTTGTTGCTCTGGTTGCATCTTTCAGTGATGCTCTAAAACCTTTCATTCCATTGCTTCTCTGACTACATCTTTCAGTGATGCTCCGGAACCTTTCATTCCATTGTTGCTCCGGCTGAATCTTTCAGCGATGCTCTGGAACCCTTCATTTTATTCTGCTTCGGCTGCATCTTTTAGCGATGCTCCAGAACCTTCATTTCATTCTTGTTTCAGTTGCACCAAACACCGATACTTTGGAACTTATGCACTCATCCAAGTGCATTGACCAAAATACGTGCTCTGGAACTTGTTCAGTTATCTTCCGCCACCTTTTTCAAAATTTTAAAAAAAATCACGATTCTTCCGCCAGAATATCCGATACATCTATCTTTCTATTTTTGCTTTATTGTTGGTAAGCCACCCAACTCCGTACTCCTCATTGATAGTTTCGTCCCCCATAGAATTCTACACCATATCATAATAACTCCGCTGTCATTTCAACCAATGCCTTCGCGTCATCCTATCAAATATGTGAGGATTAAGATCTTCAAGCAATCATGGAACATGAGTAAGTATTAATTTTCACTTTAAATAGGTAGTTATTTTCAAATAATAAATAATAAATTGGCATGAACCTCACTTCTAAATTAGTAATTCATGCCACCCAGTGATCAATCACTTGTACGGCAAAGCCTCTCGCAAACCTCCATGCAAATTGGAAATCATTGAACCATACGCTGCAAATAAAACAAAAAAGTAATTCCAGAGGCAATATTTTCAAAAAGAACCTGCTTGGGAGCTTTGTGCTGGAATTGAATTTCTTGCACTGTACGAAATTAGGAAATGGGGGGTGGAAAAAGAAAGGCAGAGCCAGATTCAGCGAAAAAATTACTGGGGTTGAGTAGCATCTGTAGATTGTTCGAGGAAGCAGGGTGGTTGAACTTCATCAGGAAATATGAAGGCCATAATGAAAAGCTGGTAAGATCTTTTGCTGAGAACTACACCAATGGTGAAGCGGTACTTCAAGGGAAGCATTTCAAGGTAAGCTCTAAGATTATTTCTCACTTATCTAGATTAGAGCATAAAGGCATAAATATAAAAGAAAAACCTCTCAAGTAACGTACCAGAAATTAGTTGAATTGTTTGTTAGAGAAGGAGACCCATATCCAATGGTGGTAGTAAGTACCAGGGGACAAAACAAGGGGTTCCAGAGAACTTCCATATTAGAACCTCGGGGTACTATTGTTGCATGGATTATAAAGTACTTTACTTGTGAAGGTCAACTTACCACAGTTGTAGGGCCTACCTTTTGTATGTTGACCCATCTACGTCACGGAAAGGAGGACCCAACTCTTAGGGTTAATATGTCGAAATTCTTGTTTGATTCCTTAAATACTTCCATGGAGAGGTAAAAAATAGGGTGTGGGCCTTTGAAAGACCACAGGTTAATTCAGCTAATCTACAAGTATCACTTCTGTAAGAAATCCGAAGGGAAATGGGAGAAATTTTTAGAGAAAATGGAGAAGCCTGCAATTGCAAGAACCATAGAATTAGGGGAATCATCCCAAAAGGCTATTCCATCATCCGGAGCAACCTCCCCTAAGGGCTCTCCGGCTCCGGAAGCTCTTAATCCCACCACTCTTAGTGAGGATTTTCCAGACCTCTGCAGTGATAAATTCCAAACCCCTGACCTGCAAGAACAAGTTAATGTTTTTTATTCTGACACAAGTAAACCAAGAAAAAAGAGAACAAGGAAAAATCCAACACCTATCATTTTGCAGGAATCACCTCCACTCAGAAGAAGTAAGTGGTTGGCTTCTAAATTCTCTGAAACCCCAATACAGGGTAAGGAGGGAAGTTCACAAAAGAAAAAGCCTAAGTGGCCACAAGAACCCATAGAAATTTTAGAACAAGCTAGTGGAGATGAAACACCCCTAAATAGAGAGGATTCAGGTGAAGTATTTCCTTTCCATTCTGCACATATAAAGGAAATTTTCAATCATGGAACTCAGGATAGAGAACCTGAAGGGGATTTTAGTGTGCCAAAAAATTTGTCACCCAGTGTAGATAAAATTGTTGAAACAATTGAAACCAGTTGTGCCAGTGTTGAATTAGAAAAGTATACATTAGAAATTATTGATTTACAGAGGCAATTGTCTAAAAATAATGAGTTTATAGAATTGCAGAAAGAAGAGTTGGTTGTACAAACTGCTATAATAAATAAAAGGGATCAGGAAATAAGAGATTTAAAGCTGCAATTGCAGGACAAAGATTCAAACATCTATAAGTTGCAAGAGCAAGTACAAGAGTAGTATGAAAAGCATAAAACTTATAGTGAGAATATTGCACAAAAAGATGTCGAAATAGGAAAAATAAAATAGAATTTTATGCTCATGCTCTCAGCTTTCGAGGAGGACAAGAAAATAAAGATTAAGGAGTTGAACACTTCTATCAGTAGAGTAGTTGAACTAGAAGAGGATTTGAAGGAATGCACTGTGAGACCCCAAACTGAGTCCAAATAAATTCAAACAGAACCAGTTGTAACTGATTGGTTCTAGGTCAGCATTCTGCCTCTGCTAAAAAAATGGATAGAACAGTGTTACTTCCTCGGAAATGTCCAAACTGAAAATCGTAGGCTCAAGAAAGAACTGGTGCTCCTAAAGGAGTCATTTCACAAAGCCTACAGAGGGAAGCAGGATGCCTGCCAACTTATGGACTGTTTGTTGAATTGTAGAAGGCCATCGAGAATGTACTCAATGTTTTTAAATGAACAGTGGCTGAGATGGAAAATGTCCAGGATCTATACCAATCAACCCTATGAGCCTAGTGACAAAGAGTTTGTAAAAATATTTGTAGAATCAACTCCTGAAGATCAGGATTTAATTTGTGAATTCTTTCTGCATGATTTTTTATTAGAAAATCATACAGATTTCTTTATTAATCTGTTTGTTGGAGAGGTAGAATTGCGGGCATTTCTCTCAACTATGAGAAATAAAATTCATTAGCAAGAGAGAACAAAAGAATTTGTACAGGTAGAGAAAATAGTGGGTCTCCAGATTAGGTCCCCAAATTCAAGGCCTGAGGGGTTCAAAGCTACATTTTTGTCTCTTTTGGTTAATGAAAAGATGAGGGAAAGGTATGACAACAACCTTAATATGTGTTATGACAATTTCATAGCAAATGGATAAAAATTAATTGGCAAAGCATGGCATGCCTACGAGGAAAGGTTCACCCCTCTTCTAGCTTATTTAAAGAAAAGAGAAGTTATTTCTCCTCTAAACATTAGATGGTCATTCAGAATGGCTGATGCTCTAATTAAAATCATGAAAACACTCAGAACACAGTGGATAGGAATGAAATACAGGCCCCCCTTGCTATTGAATCCACCCCCGGCTTTTAATATTTCCACAGATTATAATGATAGACTCTTTAAAGAGTGGAGAGAGAGAGAGTGATGTTCCATAGAGCATTCATTCATAACCCTGAAACTTTCAATGCATCAGCCAGGGAAACTCATGATCTCAGTACTCTTTATGAAGAATGGAATAAAACTCAAGGGTTTAACTATGGAGCAAGAGGACCTGCCAGAAATTAGGTAGGGGAGGAAATGATGAGGTAAAAATAACCTCATCATAATAAAATCTGGAAAGCTCATTCTTGATAATTCAATCTTAAGTTTGTGCCAATTTATTAAACTTTAGAAGAAGTAATTACTTATTTTAAGAAAAATTATGATTTCTTTCTTTCTTTTGATCAATTGAGGAAATTGTCCAAAGCAAGTTTAATGGGTTGATTTGAGTGTTGTTGTAGGGATTAACAGGTCATCATGCGGCTATTGCAGAAGTTTAGCCAGCACGTGCCTTAAAGTAATGTTGCAAACCCACTCCTTGATGCCTGAATGATGCATCGAAGATTCAGTTTTAGTTCTTTAAAATTCAGTTGTTCAAAACTTTACGACTCTTCTCGAGCCTTCTACATGTTTTAAAAAGCTTTAAAGACATCAAGATAGTTTTAAGTTAAGGAAGACTTTTTCAATGGCTATCCATGCCATCATAAATTTAGGATCTAGTTAGAAAGTTATCTATAAAACTTTAATTTCATAAGTAATAAAAGAGACAGAGAAGAAGTATCGTTATGCTGTTTACATGGATTTGCAAATCACTGTTGAAATGAGTTATCTTATTTCTATTTATTGGTAACTGTTGAATTTGAATGATGGTGACTGTATGTTGTAAGAGGATTTTAGAATCTATAGTTTATGTGAGTTAAAGACAAAGTAGTAGCCCACGAGCTGGCCACTCGAGGGGAGTTAGCCTAGATAAATAAGTATTTTATTGATAAAGTTATTCCCTTTGTTTAGGATAAATTATTGTTCAATAGGAAATAACAAGTTGTTGAAGAGTTAAGTTAGTTGTTCTGGAGCACCAGTGTCTTTAATTTGTATAAGTTTTCTTCTGTAGTTGATAATATTCCCTTACTGTTTAGAAGATGCTTAATTGTTTATTTCCTTACTTTTCTGTTTCCGTAGTTTACCAGTTATTTAGTTTACTTGTTTCCATGATTTCTAGTTTAGTAGTAATGTTTTATAAATTAGTTGTCTTATGCTTTTTAATTTAGTATTCCTTGATTTTCTTAGAGTAAGATCATTTTCAAGTTAAGTAGTAATGGCTTTGGTTTAGTCTCGACTTTTGTAGTTTAAAAGAAAAACTGAAAATATAAAATGGGTTGTTTGAATAATCTCCTTCTGTAAACTGCCTTGGACACTACCCAGTTGATAATTGACATTCAATTATTCTAAATTAGTAGGACCTAATGATAGCCTATCAATCCTCACTTGAAAGTGCATAGGTACGTTGATCGTCAATTCCAATTTGGTCAAACCCTAGCCCTATTTACCTTGGTCTTGCAGAAATGATAACAGGTTCCTCCTTCCATTGTTGGTCTTTCCAAGACCACTTGTGTCATCAAAACCTAGTGCCTTGCATATATCATAGCCTTTTCCATAGAGATGCACTGGTAGTGGAGGTAACTCTTCTAGATCTTTGTAGATCTAGTTAGCTATGTCGATGATGACTTCATTACCCATATCACCCCACAGTGTGAAAAAACTTTTTGGTGGAACTTTGAAAGTTTTTTTGGGCTCAATCGTGAAACATAGTCTACCATAGACTTTAGGCGGCTTAGGTATTGTGGTGATACAGTAAGCCGTATTCAATTTGAATTCTCCACAGCCAAGGTCTTAGATCTAGAGGTCTTTACTTGGTATGGAGGCCGAGGAAGATGGTGTGGAGGAAGTTGATGGAATGGATGATTTGGTGAGTGCAGATGGGTCACTATATTTGGAAGATGTGGAAGCTGAGGCTTCTCAATTGATGGGTACCTGGTGCTCGGCAATGGTTCACAGATTGGTGCAGTATTGAAATGGATCAGGATCTCTTGGGATAGTTATTTTAGTACCATCGAAAGGGAATTTCAGGCATTGGTGGTATGTGGAAGGAATGGCCTTTAGAGCATGAATCCAGGGGCGGCCAAGTAAGATATTGTAATGTATGTCACAATCCAAGACTTGGCATGTTGTATCTATGATAACTGGTCCCACCCAGACTGGAATTGTGATGATGCCTTTAGAAGCATGTTCTTCATCATCGTATGCCTTGATGACAATGGTCTTGGTAGCATTTACACATGCATCAAAGAAGCCAAGAGCTTTAACCAATTTTAAGGAGCAGATGCTCAATCCTACTCCGCCATCTACTAAGACTCGTCTAACCTTATGTTTGTAGACAAAAACCTCAATATGAAGGGCATCATTATGAGATGGTTTGGGCAAGGAATAATCACTGTCTAAAAAGGTAATGTGATGAGGTGAATTTAGATATCCGGCCATAGTTTCAAAATGGTTGACATCAATGTTGGTTGGGATAGATGAATCTTGCAGGACTCTATCCAAGATGACCTTATGTGCGGGTGAGATACAGAGTAATTCGAGAATGGATATTTGAGCGGGTGTTTTATTCAATTGCTCAATAAGGTTGAACTCTGGTTTAGGGTTTGACTGTCTGGCAGATGGACCAGGTATGGTGATTTTAGGTTGATGTACAGAAGGACCTGGGATGGTGAACTTGCCTTTGCATGTTGTGATGTTACAGTATGGGGCCTTTTTAATAGTGATAGTATTGACACATTGTTCTTCATCACCAGCTCATAAGTTGTTGATGATTATACCACCGGAATAATTGGAGGCAGGATGGACATTATTGGCCTGATTATGGGTATTCTTCATGCCAGATGAGGAGGGTTTACCAAAACCATGATCCTGCAGTGGGTTCTTGTGTACAATATGATCTCCATTAGATGTAAATGGTTGACCATCTAACTCAATGGTGTGGTTTTCGATAACGTCTTCTACTAGATTTCGCAACTGATGACAAGAGGAAGTTTTGTGCCCTTTGACATGGTGGTAATCACAAAATGTGCTATCATCCCACCATGATGGCTTCAACTGACTAGGGTCATATGGTTTAGGTTCTTCCAAATTTATGACACCATTCTAGATTAGTTTCTTTAAAACAATTTCGATAGGTTCACCCAAAGGGGTGTATGTGTATTTTTGGAATTTTCACGGTTGACATAGTTGCCTTTGATTAGATTGAGCAAGATTGCTTTGAATAGCATTGGCAATTGGTGTTAGTGTAGTTATAGGTGCATTTTGATTTTGTACTCCTTTGATGGTGAGTACATGACCTGTTGCATTCATGGTTTTTGCATCGACCACACCGTCATTGGTGATGTGTTTGTTCTTAACCCAGTATTTAGTTTTGTCATTGGAGCTACTTGGGTTATTATTTATGGTGGTGTTGATGGTTTTGCCATCATAATTCAATTCGCCTTTGGCGATCAAGGCTTTCTCAAGTTGAACACCCTTTTCAGCAAGGTAAAAAAAGGTGGTGCAACAATGCACTTGTAATCCATACCTTAGCGGTCCCAGGAGAGTTTGTACAAACATGGTGACTCTATCCTTTTCAGGTATTTCTACCGAGCATCTGCTTGCTAAGGTTCTCCATCTTTGAAAAAATGGGATAAAAGTCTCTCCTGCATCTTCTTAGGTAAGTCTACATAAGGAGGCAATGTCGATATCTGTGTCAATGTTATAGGCATAGTTTTCAATAAACTTGTTTGCCAATTCATCCCATTTTTTTATTCCTTTAGGCAATAGCAAGAACCATTCCAATGCATGACCTACGAGACTTCTAGAAAAAAGTCTCATGAGATATGTTTTCTCATATGCAATGTCCATGCAACTAGTGGTGAATTTTCTTATGTGTTCAATAGGGTTCATTTTGCCTTTGTATTTAGGAAAATGAGGTACCACATATCCAAGAGGAAAGGGTGGCATATACAAAGTTGTGTCAAATGGATATGGACACAAGTCATGTGAGATGTAAGACTTTTTGTTGGATTCTTGCAAGGTCTCCACTTGTGTTTGAAGAGCAACAAGTTGGAGTGTGAGTGCTTCCACATATGGGTTGTTTGTAGCATCACACATGTTAGTGATAGGTATGGATTGAGTTCCCACCTATTGTGATGAGATATGTTGATTCAGAATTGGTTGTTGGTGAGCAAAATGAGTCTTCTGATTGTGTTTTTGTTGGATATGAGTGTTTTGATGAGGGATGTGTTGTTGTGTATGAACTTGAGAGGCATAAATGGGGATATGAGATCCTGCCATGTTGGATTGAATTTGGGGGCCTTGTTGATTTTGAGCATGTTGATGCCCAAATGGAGTAAAATATTGGGTGCCCTGATTGCCTTTCCCAAATAAGAAATTGTGGCCATGAGGAATGTTGGTTTTTTGCCTCAAAGGAATGTTGGTATTAACCTGTTAAGAATTAGGTTGGGTGCTTTGAATGAAAACTCTTCATTTATTTCTCCCAAAAGGGTTTGATGAGTTGGTTGCCATAGCATTTGAGGAACCTAACAATAGGTTTAGTGATGTACCCATGGAACTAGATGAATTTCCAAAGAGGTTTGAGGTGGTTGCACCTATTGTTGCTCCAACTGTTTGTGAAGATGTTTGTTGGGGGATGGGTTGTGATGTGGTGTTGGTATGAGTAGAGGATCTCCCAATAGATGGTGTGTTGGTTGTGGTGGATGCATTGGTTGTAGTGGTAGCATGACCAAGGGAGGAAGTATTGATTGTGTTGATGATATTTTGTGAAGGAACTCCCACGGAAGTGTTGTGTGATGGGGGATCGGGAGATGTTGCTCTAAGAGCATTGAGATCAAATCCCTTTGGTAACTTAGCCCCTTGGTCAAGGAGCATAGCTAGGAATCTAGAGGATTCATTTAAGACTACTTCTTCCACAAAAGTGGCCACTTATGGGTGTTGGGCAGTAGCTAGTATGTCTTCTTCAAAGACTTCCCCATTTGTGTCTCTACGGATAAATTATTCAAAAAGATTTTGTGGAGAGGGTGGGATGTTCATCTCACTGAAAGGATTGATACTGGAATTTCCCATGTCATTAGGGAAGGAATTCATGTCATTTGTGAAATTATAAAGTTGTTGTCTTGTCCAAAAGAATCCATGAGTCTTTCCTTTCTCTGTAATCTAGTTTCAACCATAAAATTTTTGCTCAACTTTGGGATGATGGGGGAGAATTATCTAAATATGATACTATGTTTTTGGGTTTTTTGGAATTTTAGGAATGTTTATGAAATTCAAATGAGACCAAAATGAGATTAAAGATTTGTGAATGCAAATGGTGTGACTCTAAAATGGATATACTAAATGGTATGCAACTAAAAGGAGCCTAAGATGTACTCACTATTGGTAAATCTAAGGAGAGGAATACTTAACGAAGCAAAGTTTTGGCAATGATTCAAGTTTGGAATATCAATGGATTGTAAAAGGACAAGGAGTGACAAGGTGAAGTTTCCACACTAGACTGATGAGTCGGAGCTAATTCACAAGGATGTTGACTAAAAGACAAGGGGTGATTAAGTACAAAGATAACCTAATATTGAATGCAAAGTTTTGACAATGGATGGTAAGAGTCTACTCCTAAAATCTGCAAAAAATGAGTGTCTAAGGAGATGGTAGAGTTAACAATGCAACTAATGGAATGGAAATGGAATCCTATTGTGATCCTAAAAATGCCATCTATAATGCAATGTTGAGGGAAGTTGAGCAATTCAGTGTCTGGTTTAAACAGTAACAGTAAAGAAAGACTTGATGGAATTCTGGAAAAGACAAGTTTTGGACTTCAATTTTGACAGTGGGAAGATGGTTGTGAAGTTTGGCAAATGCGTCACAGTAAATGCGGCACGACAGAGCACATGCAGCTCAAAATGGAGAATGTCATTTTAAAACTGGTGAATGCGGCTCAGAATGGCGAATGTGGTTTGAAACTGGCGAATGCGGCTCAGAATGGTGAATGCGGTTTGAAATTGGCGAATGCAGCTCATAATGGTGAATATGTCAAATGGGGGATCAAATGCGGTGCGAAATTGTGATTGCGATGCAAGATGTTCAAATGCGGCGATTGCAGCTCAGGATGTAATGAATACGGTTTGACAGAATGATTGCATCACAGGAAGCAATTTTGGAAAAAGTTTTCGCAAATTTACCAGTTTTGTCTTAGATTGTAGAAATTTTGATGTTCAGTTGTTGAATTTTTTTGAAAAAAAGTTGGCAAACACTTGGTGTTGTGAAAAAATGAAAATCAACCACATTGAAAACATTGACAAAAATCCTAAGGCTACAAGGACAGTATTCTTATGGATCCCACAAACTGCATATCCTTAGCGAATGAATTCAGAAGTTTGGCCCCACAGGCTCCCCCTTACAGTGCACTCACTTCTCAGGGCAACCAAGCTTCCGACCTCCATGAAACTCCCATGGTAGATTGATCATTTCTACTAAGAACTGCATAGGTGCGGGTGCCTTGGCAACGATCGTTGCTGCACCAAAGAATAGAAGGTTTTTGGTTTTCTACAACAAAGGATTTATTTCGGGCACCCGTTCAGAAGGCCACACGAGAGGCATTATCATCCCAATCTATAGAGGTTACGCTCTACAGGTTTTTATGCACCACAAGGGTACTGGGGAGTCAATTGTTGGTCCGCAGGAAGTTTTGTAATGCTAAGCTTTCCTTAACATTCAAATTTATATACCGATTGGGCGTCGCTTGGCTTTAGTGCGTTCCTGGTTTGAGTCACTTTGGGGTGAGTAATTTTTCCCACCAAAGTAGGCCCAAAATCTAAGGCTTAACAAAAGCAAGCCAACATATTCATAGTTCAATCAATCTTTGTTAAAAACAAAGAGAGAGCACATGAATATGCTAACTCACACTCTCATGGTGTTCATTTTATAACAAAAATCAAATGTGTACAAACAAAAAATGCATGAGGTTCATTTTATCAGTTTGTAGTGTTTTGCAAACAAAGGGGTTTATTTTAACCATTTGTAGTATTTTTTATCTAAGAGTTAATTTTAAACCCATGTAAAACAAAGTGTATTTTTTTTTTAGCCTTATGCACTTGCATGTTTGTTCATTTTATCCCATGTGAAAATAAATGCAAGATTTGTTGGGAAAAAAAACAACAACAATATATTTATTAACTAACTCCAGCTAGACACACATTGCGACAAACAGATTAGTAGCACAAAAACAAAAAATACTCTAATCTAAAAATAAAGAAATCAGGAAAAAACTGAAAAAGAAAGAAGAAAAACCTAGGGAAAAAAAATTTACCAATCAAATGCATCGCAACAGAGCATATGCAGCTCGATCTGGCATTTGCGGTTCAGAGGTTGGCAAATGCGGTGTGATAGGTCGTATGCGTCACTCGGGTTGTCAGATGCGGTGCGACAAAGCGAATGCATCACACATGAAGTCAAATGTGGCACAACAGAGCATTTTCGTCGCACGATCTGGCAATTGCATCATTTTGTACCTATACCTGCAAAATAAAAATCGAAAACTGTACAAAAACTTGCAAAAATGTGTTAAGAAACTATCGAGTTCACCAATGTAATGACGGTTTTTCTGCAAGATAGACTTGTTAGTAACACATGCATGCAATATTAATTAAATCCAATCAAAGCAATAACATGCATAGGAGATAATAAGAAAAGAAAACATGAAGCAAATCTCACCCAATCTTTCCTCCTCCATGGTTGATTTCCATTGCACCTTCTTAGCTTATTGTGATGAAGAGTGTTCCCTCAGATCTTGATGAGAAAACTTCTATGATGTTGACTAGCCCTAAACAAAGCTTTGAAGGATTTACATAAACTAACTGCAAAATGAAATTAAATCTAGGATGCAAGTAGTTAAGATGATAAACAAGAATGTGAGAAGATATTAAGAGATTTCTCCAAAATTTAAGATTGTTGAAAATGAGGACAAAATTGACATTTTATAGAAAATACAATTTTGGATGGACGGATGAGATTGAAGATTGAGAAAAAAACCCTAGAATCAATGGTCAATATTCAAAATGACAACTCTCAATTAGGGTTAGGGTAAAATTCCCAAATGAGTGGACAAGATTTAATTTAAGAAACTAAATCAAAAATGGAGAATGAATGTGACATTGAGATGAAATTAGTTAAAATCAAAAGATAAGTAGATGAGATTTTAGAAAATTAGTAATTTTAGCAATTACTTGATTTGTAGAAGAATGTTTCCTATTTTGAATTAAAATTAATTCAAAATATGGATTTTGTGAAATAGTAAGTAATTGATTTAAAATTAATTACTAAAACAAGAAGCAGTTAACCATGTGAGATATTTTTAAATAAATTATTTTATTTAAAAAGAGGGAAATGTCACATAAAGCAATTAAATAATTAGGAATAATTATTTAATTCAGAAGAGGTAGTTAATTAATTAAATTAATTAATAAATCTATTTAATTAAAAGAGGATTTAGGAATTAGTGACATATTAAATAAATTAGAATATATTTATTTAATAATCAAGAGGGCATTAATGATAAAGATTAATCAAATAATTGAGACTTTATTTAATTACGAGAAGACTTTGATAATTAGTGACGCATTAAATAAATAAATAAGATTTATTTATTTAATAATCATGAAGAATAGAAAATCATGAATTAATTAAATAATTTTGAATTGTTTAATAAATAGTTGAAGGTGGGTTAAAAACATAATTATAAAGTCATAATTATGCTAGGACAAAAAGTGGTAAAATAGTGCTTGCAGGCCTTGGTCATTTTTATCTGTCTACATTTGCCCCTCTTTGTCATAATGCAGTTTATCACATTATGGCAAAGAAAAAAAGTCCAGAATATGCCTCAGCGAAGGTACGGAGTGCTTATGCCCCCTTGAGAAAATTTTTGAATTTTGACCCGAGGTCAAAAAAATTTGGACAGTATCCCGATTAAACAATTTAATGACAGGAGAAACAATGGCATGATCAGATTCAAGAATGGAGGACACCAAGCTAGCTAGAATGTCAGACTAAGATGATCAAATGAGCCTCCAGTACAAACCCACTAGGTCAAAACCCTAATTTTCAGCCTATAAATAGGTTGAAAAAGAAAAACCAAGCGTCATTTTCTCCTTCAACAGACCACCGTGGCTACCGCGTGCCGACTTTCCATCGACCCGAGGGTGCAAAGGCACCGGTAAGTACCCTATCCCACTTGTAATTTTTTCAATTTTATGCATTAATTAGGGTTTTTTTGGGGATAAATAAATGCATTGCGACGCAAATGTTGTTGCGTAAGCCACAATTGACTTCGCGTTTGACGCATTTGTTTGTGTCATGACGCAAGTGCACTGAGTAGATAGGTTCAAGCTTGAAAAATCGCATTTGATAGGGGAAACAATGCAAGCATCAAAATGCGATGCAAGTGCGGTGTTTTGTGACGCATTCGCAATGTTGCAACACAAACACAAGGTTAAACGACGCATGTGTAAAATTCTGACGCAATCGCCAGGCCAAACGACGCAAGTGCTATACAATGACGTAATTGTTTGTCAAATGATGCAATCATTGTGTGACTGCGCAATTGCTAAATAAGATGATGCATTTTCTTTATTGTGACGCAACTGCCAAGTGCAAAGCTGCATGTGAGAAACTACGACACATTTGCAGTCAACGCGACATAATTGTCATTGACCAGCATTGAATTTGCTTAGGCTCTTGTTTAGATGCATTTTTTCTTTCTCAATAGTAATAATGTGCCCATAATGTTGACCCATGTGTGCTAATTCTCATTTTTGCATGTGTAGAGATGATTAGTGCTAATATATACACGAGAGTTCAAACCAGCGACCTATGCCTTTAGAGACCGCCTGAGTGATAGGGAGAGATAGCAATTGATGACACAAAGATTATACTATGTCATCTACTTGCCCATTATTCGAGAAAATAGGGGCTTACTGATAGCACTTTGTGAGAGGTGGCATTCAGAGACTTGCTCCTTTCATCTGCCTACAAGAGAGGCTATGATTACCTTGGAGGATGTTTACCGCATTCTTCGTATCCCGATTAGCGGGGAGAGGGTTGTGTATGATCTACATCAAGGGCGATCGGCCCTATCAGAGATGTACGAGGATGTCAGTGGTGCTAGTATAGGTATCGACAGTTATGAGATTGGTTGTGATGTTGTGGCCAACCAGTTTCCATGGTGGGATGCTATGCTCATGACATTGATTGTCGGAGTATTGATTTCGGACCGTCGTGGCCATGGATTTTTGATTGGATGGGGAGAGGTACTATTTCGCATGTGGGGTCAGAGGATCATTTTTGCTTGGGGACCTTGCTTGTTGGCCATGTTATACCATTAGCTCCATGAGGTAGTCTATCATCAAGGTCAGAGTATCAGCTGCGGTACTACACTTCTTATGATCTGGGCATGGGAGCACATTCTCATTTTTTGGCCACCAGTACAGATTCAGAAGTTAGGTGATGGGATGCCCTATGTCTACCTTTATGCGGGTTCAGTCAGTTAGACTTGTGCGGGAGATACCAGTTATTGGTGTCATCGAATTGACACCATGATTAGTTTTTTTTGGAGGCCCTACAGAGATTGTGGTTAGTGGCCAGATGAGGATGGTCACTTGTCATTGTGCAGACAGTTTCGATATTTGATTGTCCGCACAGTTCAGATCCAGTGGATCATTGAGATGTACTTTCCCCAACAGGTACTACGATAGTTCGGGGAGCAGCAGGATGTGCCAGTAGGCACCATAGAGTATTCACGGTCCTCCGGAGAGACCATATGGGGCCACCTATAGCAATGACAATGGTTGAGCAATAGGTAGATGGTCTTGTTTCACTTCAATGGATGTGGAGGGGAGGTCCAGTAGATGCAGGGACATCTATCGAGTTTGATGCCTATTGGCAGATTCACAAGCCTATTCCATTGACAGATCCAGATGGTCTGCCTCCTATAGATTGGAGGTCAGTTATCCCATAGGTGTGGAGGAGAGGTCGGGGGTGGCGAGGGAGGAGGTGATGGAGGAGATGGGGGTCACGGTGGGGGAGATGATGGGGGTGGCATGGGAGGAGGTGAATCCACCCATCCACCTACCAAAGAGTCTTCAAACACCATGCCCATTCTTACAACCCCGTCATGTAGTCTCCCCCTTGATCTTATTCAAGAATCTCCCCCACTGATCCCAAGTCAACCTCCATCATGTCTCCATGTTGTTGACCATCTAGAACATGTCGTGCCTACTCAAGATTCATCCCCTTCGACCTCATCTAATGAATCCATACCATCTCATAATCTTACCATATCCAACCCATTTGATGATCCAAGCATATCCACCTTGTATCATGATCCTATTATACTACCTACATGGCATGACCCTAGTCCATCATGAGCACAAATATTTCCATTCATTACCTCATCTAATGATACCCCTCCCAATAAATATCAAGATGTCACACCCACTCCATCACATGATACCCTTCCATCTCATGATACCCCTCCCAATGAAGACCAAGATGTCACACCCACTCCATCACATGATACCCTTCCATCTCATGATCCCTCTCTAAATCAAGATCAAAGTATAACTTCTATTCCATGCAATGATCCCCTTCCTCTAATTCAAGATCAAAGCATCCCTTCATATCCATTTCATGAGCCCCTTCCATCCTATAACCAAGATCAAATGATACCATCCATCCCATCCCATGATCCTACCTTAAGTCAAGATCAAAGCACCCCTTTATCTTAATGTCATGATCACAATCCTCCACAAGAGTCTATCACCCCTATCCAATCTATCCATGAACCCCAAACCTATAAAATGGGATCCTCCACCTTTATCCACACTGGTTTACTTCCAACACCTATACTTTCATCCATATCATATCCTCCACAACTTGAACTCGCATCTTGTTTCATAAAAAATACATATCCATCAAACCTTCCATCTATCCTTGGTCCTTGTCATCCAAACCCTAGTTCATCAACCCTTCCATCCATATTGGGGCCCTACATACCTCATATCCCTAGTCAAGATCAACAAAGGTACACACCCTTGAACCTTTTCCAACATACCTACACCAACCCATCCATAATACCTTCATACCATCCATATTTATCCACCCATCCCATTTCTCTTGGAATCAATTTGGGTGCCAAATGTCAAAAGCTTCCATATCGAAATCCACATACATCAAAGGATCAACATGTCTCCTCGAAGAGACATGCAAAAATAAAAGAAAATCTGATCCAAATTCAAAAGAAAAAAATCCAAAGGCCCATAAATCAAAAAGAAAAATTTCAAAGGCCACAAAGGCCCATAAAGCAAAAAGAAAAATCTCAAAGAACAAAAAGGCCCATGAATAAAAAATCAAAGTCAAAAGCTATGTGGATTCCTAAAAGTCTCATAGAAGCAATAAAATCAAAATTGGCATCCAAACTTGCTTATCCAAAAAATCCATCCAATTCCAAATATCCTTTATCACCACCATCCATTTTGGGTCCTTATATCCCAAAATCCCCATCCACTCCTCCATCTAAAAACTTGTCACCTTCAAACTCCATTTTTTTTCCTTTACTCCACCACCCTTCAAGGTGTGTGTCGATGTCAATCTTTCCATCCTTTCTATCTATCCATCGAGAAGTCTTCCAACCTCCTATGCATTATCCAACATCCATCCCCCATTATCCTTCTTTAATACAAACCTTTGCATAAGCCCTTGGCTTCTTCCATCATGCCATTATTCTATCAACAATTTATGAGTTTAATTCCCATTGCCATAGATTATTAGAGCACCATATCCGAGGGATATTAGCCATGAAACTTGATGCTTGATTCCTTCCTCTATATCCCTATCCACATCCTATCTTCCATATTCCTCTTACACTTTACACTTGGGGGAAAGTTTCGTCCATCATGTCATTCATATCCATTATCCTCTATGCGTTCATCCTTTACCTTTCCACCTTTCATCTTGACAAGGTTAAGGATCTTTTTGAACATCATACATATTATCATATACACTTTATCCATATCGTTTGTGACATATCCTTCACCTTATCCATATTCCACCATCCTATCTAAATGCATCCTTTCTTCCTTTCCTTGGTCGTGATGAGGAATAGGGCAAAAATACTTAGACATTTGTGTCCATATCTTATCTAGTTGATCTTGATCATCCTATTCATTAGCCTTGTCCTTGCATTCTTCCATTAAAATGTCCTGAAAATTTTATTAAAAAATCAAATATTCTAAAAATACAAAAAAAATAAAATATCCCCAAAAATACAAAAAAAAAAGTGGAAAAAGGCCCTGAAAAAAAAAGACAAAAAAAATCAAATATCCAACGAAAATCCAAGCAATAAAATCAATCCATCTAATCACTTCTTCCAATTTCATCTAATCAATCCAATCATCCAACCAATCAATCATCTTCATCAAATTCATTCATTCATACATCAAATTCAAATGCAGATCACCATCAATCCTCCATACCAATCAAGTCAATCAATCTTGTCAAATTATCCAATTGCATCAATGATCTTGATCCTAATCTTGTCATAAACCAAATCAGCCAATCAGTCAATCAGTCAATCAATCATCCTTGTGTTGATCTAGGGATATATCATTCCCCACAATGACAACACTATCATTATCATCAGTCAATCAATTAATCGATGGTTTATAGCTTAACAGGGGCAATACCTTATTTGTTTTGTGCATGTTTGCTTGCTTGCTTGTGTGTGTTATCATTTTATCCTGCATTTGTATCAAATCCATATCATTCCAGCTAATATTCATATCTTGTGTATGTTGGAATGGATTTTTGCACTATCCTTTGCATCTAAGGTCTTATCATACCTTTTAATGCTCTAAGTTTACTCCCTCATATGTTTAGACAAGGTTATATTATGTCGGGGCACGAGACATATCGTCACCTTGGTCCTTATATCTTGGTGCATAACTTCTAGTGCTATATCAAACACCATGATTGCTCACTTTCTTGCAGCATAACGTATTATCCATCTTTTATCATTTCATCCATTTCGAGAGCATACCCATGTCCTTCCAACCCGCCTATCCTCTCAAGGGGGAATCATCATCCTATTCTTTTATCATCATCATCCTATCTTTCTATCATCATCTATTTTCCTTTATCCATAGCTTAGCTTCTTTGAAATGATGTTAATTGAAACAAATCTCATCATCTCGAACATCATCTCAAAGAGGGGCAAAATGTAGACACCCAAAAATGTCCTCTTACAATACCTTATCACAAAATTAGGTCATTTAGACATCTTGTAGCATGTTTTTCCCTAGGTACCCTTGTCATCTTCTAATTAGTTAAATAAATCTTATATATTTGACTAATTTCATTAATAATCCCTCTATTCTTCTAATGTTAATTAAATAATTTATATTATTTAATTAACTAAATCATAAATCCAACATTGATTAGATAAATTAAATATTTATTTAATTAATAAAATCTTAAAATATCTTCTTGCTTTCTTTCTAAAATCAGAACTCATGTGTATCTAATTAATTTATTTAATTAGATAATTCATCACTTATCCTTCTCGTCTTTTTCAGGATTTATTTCCTTTAAAAGACAAAATCAAAATCTTTCTATTTTATTAGAATCTTATCCCATCTTGTTGTATTTCCTCTTTTGTCAAAATTGAATCTTATCAAATCTTCTTCTCCGTCCATATCAAAATTCTATAAATACGGCCTCTCACAAGCCATTTGGCATCGAATTCTTCCAGTACCATTACTCTGTCAAATTCATTATACAAATTTTCATCATAATCCATCCTTCTTTTGTCATCCTCATCCTATTGTCATACTACAACATTGAGCAATCAATATTTCGTCAATAGTCAAATCCTTCAAAGCTTGAATTCTTATGTGAGATTGAGAAGAACAATGAAGTGAATCCCTGGTGACATGCATGTTTGTTTAGATTAGATTATTTATCTTGCATGAGTATGTTTTACAAGTAACTTCATTGAGGATGGTGAAATTTTGAATCTTAATCTAATAAGATCTCAGAATAATTTTCTTCCATCTACAATTTCAACCTTATTTGTATACATGTATAGATGATTTATATATTTATATAAATAAAAAAAATTCCTTATCTATAATCATATGTCTTATGAGATACTTATATGCAATACTGTTGTTTATCTGTATCATTTGTAGATAATAATTTCTCCAAACTTAACGTGGAGGAAAAATACAATGGTGAAATATACTCATGCTTCATGCACTTATCAATATATACATTCCTAATCACCTTTAGATTCTCAATTCATCCCTCTTCTTTGGTTGTGTAAAAACGACTTCTTTGAAGGTAAAAACAACTTATATTATTGATTAAAAGGTACAAAATTGAGTACAAGTGTGATTTGTAATATGTTATACTCAAAAAAACTATGTTTTACCATGTTTGATAATCCTCATAATGAGTTACAAAGTTGTTCATCTGCTATGGTGACAAGTTTTTAGATGTTTCAAAAGTGTCAAATGCATTGATGAAAAGTTGCAAGGTAGCCTAATTTTTGGTTTGTGCATCGTGAGCCAAACCAATAGCACAAACATGTCTGAGTGGGTGGGTTTATGCTAGAAAAATGTTGCAAACATGAGCATATTGGTGTTGTCATTGATGTCAACAAGCTTGTGTTGTCATTGGTGTCAACTATATGAAGGGAGAAGATCATTATTGAGGGATATTATTTTGTCAGAGAGCATTTGATGTTATCCATGCTTTGATTAGTTGCATTATGTTGTCATCAGTAAGCTACTAATGTCAACCTCTAGTGTTGCTTTAATAATATTTTGTGATCTTTGGTTGAGATGAGGAAGTATTGAATATGATGAGGATGTGTCTTTTGTGATTGGTTTCCATTGTTATTTTGAAAAATCTCTTAAAAAGAGGAAACAATGTGTTGCAGTGGTGTTCTAGGTTGCAGCCCGTTGTGTTCTTGTGTTGCTCAACATTTCTTCTAGGTTGGAGATATGCTTATGTGCTTCAGATATGTTGATTAGAGATGTTTAGAGGTGTTATATTTAGAATTTGGTGTGTTGGATTGGTGTATAGAAGAAGTTGTGTTCACCAGTGCATGAATAGTGTATTGCAGAGGTGTCTAGGAGAAATGTTCTTCCTTCGTGTTTCTCCACAATTATATTTCACATCTTGCATATTTGAAGGAGTGTTGATTGTGTTGGTATCTTTACTCAGATGAGGTGGTTTGTGGTTTGATTATAAGGAAGTATGTTTCTATAGTTACATGTATGGCCGAGTAGTTTGGATGTACTGGGTGTGCATTCTTTAGGTGAAATTTGTTGCAAAGGAGTTTGTTAGATTTAAAGGAATATTCTAGAGTGTTTTTAGGTGACATTTGTTGTCCTCAAGTTATGGATAGATCAAAGAAAGTGTGTATTTAAAAGCTTAATGGTGTTTACACATGTATTGACCAACATTGGTGTTTACACTACTTTCGAAGGTGATTAGTTGTTTGTGGAAGCATGGTGCGACATGTAAGGATGAATTTAGATCCTAGCTAAGGAGTTTTGTGGTTTTCCTTCATTCCTTTCCATTGTAGGAATGTTTTGGTGCTGACCTAATTTGAATTTGCACGGTTGAGGTGTATGGTCAACCTTGGAGAAATTTTTCAAGGTTGAAGATGGTATAAATAAGAGTTGAGTTGTTGAAGGATGATGAGATGGATAAGAGAGATACAGATGATGTGAATTGCAGAGTTATAGAGTGCGAATTTGAGAAGTATAGTGTGAGATTTCATGTGTTAGATTACTAGATGCAATAAGCAGAAGGTGTCTACAATTCTTCCATCAAGCTACGAAGGTGTTGGTGATATTGTGGTTGATTCTATGTTGCATTGAGATAGTTTTCTCTATGTAAAATTTCTCCTCTATCTTCTTTTATATTATGGTAGTGAGCCTTTATTTTTTTGGGCAATGAGCCCTCCGACAGTGAGCCTTTATAATCGATGTTGTTATTACTTATAATGTGAGCTAATCCTTACCGTGGTTTTTCCCATCTTGGGTTTTCCACGTAAATCTAGTGTTATCTTATGTATGGTGTTATGTTGTTTCAGTTTTTGTTATTTGCTTTTCATGCTATTTATCATCATAACAGATTTAAGGGTTTAATGAATGAATATGGATCTGAATGTGTATAAGGGTTTGGAAGTTTTAAGGTACAACCGATTCACCCCCCCTCTTATTTGTCTTGTGTATTTAACAATTGGTATCAGATAAAGGTTCCTTGGAATAAATATTAATCACTTGAGGTATATCTAGGATGGTGCACAAAAAGGAGATCTCCATGTTTGATGGCACGGACTATGCATTTTGGAAGAAAGGATGGAAGGTTATATGGTTTATCTTGGATTTGATAGCTGAAAGGTAGTATAGAATGATTATACTATGCCTATAAATGGTCTAAGCATTGAAGTTAAAATTAAGGCCTATGAATGCAATGGTAAAGCAAGGTATGCTCTCTTGTGTAGTCTTACAAATTATGAATTAGTGAAAGTTATGGATCTGAAAACTGCTAAAGAAATCTGGACAAAATTAAAAAGCATTTATGAAGGAGATGATAAGATTAAACAAGCTAAGATGTAGAATCTGAATATTACACTTGAGAACCTGTGGATGTCTAAAGATGAAAACACTAAAAGCTACATGAAGAGAGTAGATGAAGTGGTCAGTTCCATCGGAGGTCTTGGTGGAAAAGTCAAAGAATCAAAAGTGGTAAAGAAAATTATCATAACTCTTCCTAAAGCTTATAGTCATAAGTTTCTACTATTGAGTAATTTGAAAATCTAGATTTATATACTAGAGATTAGTTTTATGGCTCCCTAATTGCACATGAAATGAGATAATTTGGTGCAAATAATGGTGCAAAATTTGAGATTGCTTTTAAGGCCGAAAAATCAGAAAAGACTATTGGATCATTGATTATGGATGCTCTAACCAAATGACTGTTGACAAGAGTAATTTTTTTAAACTTGAAAAGTATGATGGAGGACTTGTTAGATTTGGTGATGATTTAGGTGTTAATATATGTGGAATAGGTTTAATTAATTTTGATGGCAAGCATAACATTGATGATGTTTACTATGTCAAGGGTTTAAGGCATAACCTCTCGAGTGTTGGAAAAGTGTGTAGAAAAGGGTAAAATCTTATGTTTCAATATAATGGATGTGAAATCAGAAAAGGGTCTAAAATTGTGATTGTTGTTGGAAGAAGGACAAATGGAAATGTTTATCAAGTTAAGGGTGTTGATGGTCATTGCTTTATGACTCAGATTAATGAAAGTTGTCTATGAAACAAGAGGATTTGTTACATTAATTTTGATAATCTACTAAGAATCAGTTCAATTCAAGTTGTGAGAGATCTACCAAAGATTACAAAGCCTATCATTGTTGTTTGCAAGAATTATCAGATTGGAAAGCAAACAACAAGAAGTTTCAAAGATAAAGAACTATCTACTATGGATTTTTGGAGTTGGTGCATACAAAAATTTGTGTTCCTACAATAGTAAGAATTATTCAAGGTGATAGGTATTTCATGCTTTTGATTGATGATTATTCTAGAATGACATGGGTCACTTTTCTCAAAGAAAATTTTGAAGCTTTGGATAAGTTTAAAGCATTTAAAGTTATCGTTGAGAATTAAATGGACATGAAAATAAAGTGTTTAAGGTCTAACAGAGGTGGAGATTTCACCTCCAATAAATTTAACATGTTTTGTGAGAATCATGGCATAAAGAGGCACTTGTCTATCCCTAGAACTCCTCAGCAAAATGGAGTGGTTGAAAGGAAAAGTGAGATTGTTCCAGAAGTTGTAAAGACTATGATGAAAGAAGAAAATATACCAGAATTATATTGGAAAGAATAAATTCATACTATTGTTTACATACTTAAAAAAGGTTAAGCAAAAGAAAACATCACAAAGACTCCCTATGAGCTATGGTATGGAAGGATTCCTACGGTCAAGTATTTTAGGGTGTTTGGAAGAAAATGATACATCAAAAGAGATGAAGAAAACTTGGGGAAGTTTGATGCAAGATTTGATGAAGGTATCTTCCTTGGATACTGTTGATGCCAAAATTTGACAAGGTAGCAGCTTTTATGGGAAACTCGATTAAAGGGGGGACCTATTGTGCTAAACTGAGTGACGTCCAAATTTTAAACAAGTTGGATTCTTCTATAACTAGGGTTTTTAATGATAAAATGAATTAGAAATAAAAATAAAAGATCTAACTAGGGCGATGCACCAAGATTTAGATGTAAGGCACGATAAATCTATCTTTTGGATACAATTTAAGGGCCCATTTAGTAGTCTGCTATGTTCTAGAATGACAGAAATTAAAGATAGAAGCCTGAATGATTCATCCAATGACAAAATAATCTTCATGCACATTCACTAAAAAGAGGATTCAAAGACATGATCTAAACCAGCAAACTTGCATTAAAATTATAGTAGTTCTGCAAATAAACCATTCAGTACAATAATGGCACAGTATAAAGTTTATCAAATAGCCTAAGAAAACAAAAAGGCCGAACAATGGCATAGTTTGTGAGTTATTTTTCAATAATCTAAAAAATAGTAAAAGGCCTAGTCCTTCCACAAATTTCTCTGCCAAATCCGAACTCCTACTTCAAAAGAAGACGCAGTATTTAATAAAAATCCCTCTGCCTCATGAGCTAGTAACAAAAAATATCCCTCGATCATGAGCAATGATGTATATAGTAATGATTTTCCTTGGCCGTTGCAATGGTAAAAGATTTCATCCATGAACGAGGTCGCTCCAGTGCCAGATGCATCCCCTATGAATGATGGTAGTGGTCCTAGCATAACATAGTGTCGACATGTGTCGCCCACTCATGATGGCAGTTATAACACATGGCAACTGTGGTGAGGTTGTTGCTTGCTTCATTCCCTAGCACGATGAAGCCTTTGCAAGATCCACATGGCAAGTGGTCAGGGCCCGAGGTTCATTCTTCCCTCCCTACAATGTAAACTTGCACAGTAAAAATG
This sequence comes from Sequoiadendron giganteum, assembly GCA_007115665.2. Classification (NCBI taxonomy): domain Eukaryota; kingdom Viridiplantae; phylum Streptophyta; class Pinopsida; order Cupressales; family Cupressaceae; genus Sequoiadendron; species Sequoiadendron giganteum. The sequence goes on from CM021101.1 coordinate 820,350,576, forward strand.
CATGGAAGTCTCACATTCATATTGTGTTGTAGGTGGGGGCCACCAAGGAATGTGTGTGGATTGATGTTATGTCGCATGCGGTCGGGGCCCAATAGGGAAGTGACGGGAATAAACATTGAAGAGTGTGAACTGTCGACACGTGGAAGCATGGCGGGGGTCGTTGAAAAGTGAAGGAAAGGATCCTTGTGAGGAGTGCCTGGTTGACAAGTCTTAGCATTCGAATAAATCCTTACGAAAGGAACCCAATGTTGATTTCAATAGATGGGAATGGCCAATACTTAGCAAAAATAAAATAACCCGAAGGGAGCTTGGGGAAATTATATTCACAGCTTTTGGTGACTCACAAGGATGTTTTGCCTGTGGAACAAGGAACCAAAAATTTATGGTTCCCAGACCATAGACCTTTTCATGGGCAACGCGATCAGAGCTTAGAGAGGGTGGTCTGCAGAGGTAGCCATTTGGCCTCAGATGGAGTCGATATGTCGTGCAAATTCTCTTGTGCTCCATGCATATCGATCATTTCCTTGTAAGGCAATGTCATTGTTATATCGGCCCAAGACTCGAGTTGAAAAAGAAGTCATGCAATTGGATGAGTGATGCTCTCAATATCTTCTACAGCAAGGGACTGACTGAAGCTCTAAAAATTAGATGCATCCCATTGCTTCTCTTCAATCTTTGTCACACTATGTCGTGACCACCGATTCATCTTCAAGAAACATGGTAATCCCATCTAAGTTAGGTGGGAGAACCTTTCCTGCATGCTATTCATGGTCTGATCCAATGTGGTGGCACACTCATTGGCATGAAGGATGGTTGTGTAGTAGTGGATGAACCTGTTAGTTTTTTTAGTAGCAGCCTTCCAATCCTCAACCCCTATGCTCACTAAGACTTCATTTGGGACCATATATAGCCTATCCAACAACCTCCTGGCTTCTGAAACTCTCTTTGTGATGGTTTGATGGAACTGTTCAACACGAACTTCCCTGCCTAAACTTGTTGCCTTCGCCATAAATTGGAGCATCATCTATAGAGTTAGGCAGAAGGCCTTAACTCTTTCCCAGTATGAAACATATAATTATTGGGCTACCTCAAGGAGTTCTGACTGAACGATAGGAGGTTGGGTGGAGCTCTTCAATAGGACTATCTTTGCATCCTTTAATTCCATATTATGCGCTAGCTCCGCAACCTTTTGGTTCATTGCGGTGAGTTGTCCCTGTAGGACCTGCGATTTCTATGATCTAGCTTGCCTCAGCTCATTCCTTGTTTATTGCTTCCTTCTCAAAGGAATATTTCATTTCTTGGACCTCATTCTCTAGTTGGGCCCAATGGACATTGAAATCTACATCTTTCGATTGCATCTATTGCTCTAGTTGAGCGAGCTGGTGGTGAAACTCTTCATCTTTTTGTTGCACATCTTGCTCCAACCATGCCAACTGGTCTTGATATCCCTGGTTCTTCTTTTGCAGCTCAGCGACCAGGTTGGGATCAAGAGATTGGAACCTTGCAAGTTCCTCCTAGAGATTTTATTTCTCTGTCTCTATTTGTTGGGATAAGCACCTAAATTCAACATCCCTCACTTTTTCCTTGGCCAGCAAGACCTCAACCCTTTCCTTGACGGTTTTCAGCTCCTCTTCCCTCTTCTTTAGTTGGCGACTAGACTGAAGAAATTCAATGGTCACCACCCACTATGTTTCCTCCATGAGCTCTACCTTGTCCTAAGGCCGAGCTATGCTTAAATCAAGCCCCATGGAATACACATTGTAGTCATCCAGCTACATCTCTCCTTACGGTTTGTTGATAGTCGGGTACATAGTCGCAAAATGTAGCGACTGCTAAGCCTCATTAAAAATAGTCTACACTTTTGGCTCTGTTGGCCTCTTAGCATCTTTAGCTTTTTTCTTTTGGGCTTTGATTGCCCATGCTTGCTTAGTTTTATCACCCTCTGATAAGAATTCTAACAGTGACCCGATGAGCCCACCTATGAAAGGCACACCCAGAGGAAGGGCAAAAGGAAATGAGAGGGTAGTGGCCCCAAGTGACTTATTTCTTGGAACACTAACTGTTTGAGGAGAGAAAGAAGGGATATTCCAATACCTAACCTGTAAACCAGTAGGAGGACTCGAAAGAAGCGGTTTCATGGAAGATTCCATGTGTTGGGAAGACTAGATTGGGGTCAACATGACAACAGCAGGAGAGGTATCAATGGTGGTAGCAGAGGGAGAGTGTGAGGCACTGGAGGACATGGAATGGGCCAAGGCGAATGGTGTAAGGGTCTACAAAGGAGTAAGGGAAAATGGGGCCGCATGAGAGAACTGTACGAAACCCCCCACGACCATTCAAGAAAAGACAGAAAAGGAAGGGTTGGCACTTGAAATGAGAGGCACCACAGACACAGTAGGGGCAACTAAGGACTATGAAACAAGAGAAGAGAGAGTGAAAGATAACTGCGGTGCGGATGATTGTGATCCTTGGCTCATCATAGGTTCTTGGCTCGCCTTAGGCTCCTACGAACACTCTCTAGAAGATGTTTCAGTGTGTTTTCGCTTTGCTGGTGATGAATCTTCCCCCACTAGAGTCTTAGATTGTTGCAATTGGGTTGTTCTGGTCCTCCTTGTGGTCCAAGTGTGAGTCAGCGAAGACCTCACACATGATATGTTCACCTGTACATTAGAAGAAACCTTGCCAGATTACTTCATGGCTTTCCCTTTCTGTTGCGTCGAGGTTGTTTGAGCTTCTATTTTTGGTTTTGTTCCTTCATCTTCAGCCTCCTCTAAACTAGATTCTTTCTCATCACTATCATCAAAATCCAGATGCTCATCATTCCACAATTTGTCAAACTTGTCATCCATTTCCATGCTATCATAAGGGGCCTCAGTGCGTCGGGTCTCTTGGCAGTATATCCAAAAATCGTTAATCTTCTCTTCCTTCCAGTTGTAATTCTTTGCCAAGTTGTTGCGAAGAGTAGCCCCAATCTGCTTTGTCTTATCATAATTCTTTGTCTGGTAGTAGAATCCGAGCTAGGGAGGCCGACCACCTTTGGTCAAAATATGAGCTAGGTCGACCATAAGTTCATTTGCATCCTTCATTATATTATGACGCTTCTCCCAATAACGTTGGGGGTTGTGTGTTACCTTGACATACTCATTCGATAAGTCATCATCGGGATTGTAATTCCATTTATCGTAAATCCACACCAACCACAGATGAGCTAGCTTTGCTTCTAGAAAGTTACGAGTCCTCCTCTTGGCCATGATCATGATCTTGAAGATCATCAGGCAGCTGAAAAATCCTCTCTTCTTTATTTTTCCACTGCAAAAGGTGAAGTCAATAATCGATACCTGACGAAATACATCAAGCGCCAGTACCCGATATGTAAGACATGTCAAAAGCCAGAAGGGTTCCCCAGTGAAGCTGCACAATCGGATGAATGTGAAGTCCTCACCCAGAAACCAATCACACTTTGGAGTGAAATTCTACATGAACTCAGTCTGATCTGAGTTCAATCGTAAGACACTATTGTCCTCCCTCAAATCTTGTAGAATCGAAGTTAAGAAATTATCTGAATATGCGTAATAATCATATGTTGCAGAGAGGAGAGGATTCCAAGTGGAAACTGGAATTTTCCTCTAGTTTTCATCAAAAATGGATAGCCCCACATGCTTTTGGAAGAAGTTGAAGTTTTGATGCAAAAAAATGTGGGTGAGGAAGGATGAAAACCTGAACCTCTATTGTAGTTGGTACTCTGCTATCTGGTTGAGCATCTCCTGGATGAGGAATTTCGTGAAATCGCACTAGAAAAGAGAACGTTGCCTGCACAACTGAAACCCCAAGCCTAGTTGAAACTCCTTAACCTCCTTGTTGGTGTCCAAGCCACAAACAAATGCCATCATTGAGAAGGCATCCTTCATATAATCTTTGAATTTTTTATGCATTGTCAGGATCTGCATTGGATTTTTTTGAGTTTCTTTGGGCCTTTGTGCTTTCGTGTTATAAAAGCTTAGAGAAAAATATTTGGTTCTCTAATAGGTTTCTCCCTTTTCCAGAGTGAATGAATCCATTTGAGGCACTTTGGAGCTTCATTCTAGGATGCACAACATGTCCCAAATAGCCTCTTTTCAAATAATAACACTAATCTCTCGGCCCTCAATGGTGGTTGTATCCAGGTTGAAATGTTTGATGGCCTCATCGACCAATTTAGGACAATAGTGTACGAATGGGACCATATATTTTGGAAGCCCACTGAACCAACACTTTTGCGCCAAGGAATCTGAGTTGTTATTCCTCTTCATCCTTTCACAAGCCACCTCCCTAAGTGTCTTAGGGTTCTTTGCAAGGATGGGATCATGAATATTATCCCATTTTTCTTTAATTTGACTCTGGTCTTTGTGCGAACTTCTTTTTTGCAACCCGCATATTCACCCATGTTGGCTTGTCTGGTATACCAGGTGAAGCATAAGAGATATTCTTGAAAACATAGGTGGATGGCATTGCGCACATGGCTTCAAATAAACTTTGGGCTCTCTCTTCTTGTATTTCTACTTGGGAACTTTGGGCAACCTCCATCTTTTGCAAACTTCTACTCATAAAGCACATAGAAGCGGTATGAATGGAACCTAGAACACTACTCAAGGCTCTGAACTCAAACCTAGAGAGTCTCCTGCTTCAGGTTCAATCCACACTAGGGTAGTGAATCTTCTACAATTACCTCTGCATTCAGCTGCTTTGTTGCTATTTGCACCACACCTGGTTCCCTTAGCAATTTTTCTCTTCAAATTCCCTTTGTGTACTCAATAATTTTTATGCTTCATCTAGCCCTTGCATGCGATACTTAGCTTTTTCTTCGATTTCTTACCTTCAACCTGTAGACAACGATTGCCTTTTTTCATTTAATTCAGCATGTACTACCAGCACCTCCGTTTATGCAAAATGAAATACTTTCCCTTTTTCAAAAGACAAGAATTCATAATTACATTAGTGATAATGTCCTTTCGATGACATTTTCCTGGGAAATTGAGTCACCAATGAAATGATTGCTATCCTTTCACATGCCTTGGCAATTAATATCCCAAAAAGCATAATTAAGCTAAAACCATAATGAGTACGTAGAAAAGATTTGCATTCAACCTTGGAGCTCAAAATTGTTTGCATCATGACACCTCAGCATCCATCTGTATGAACCATCGCTTGGGACTACCACCAATTTTCACTAATTGATTGCCACTCCTTAATCTTGCATGCAGCAATTCGTACCTACAGACGTAATTGGGTTAGAATATCGAGCTAACCTTTTGGTGGGATTTTTGAGTTAACACTCGATTATTATCACGCTTATGGCATGTAGGCTACCTTGGATATTTCTATAAATAGGCCCTAATATAGTAGCAAAATCACACTTAGTGATTAACAAAAATAGCATTGGGTGATTAGATAGGATTATCGTTTAGGCAATTGAGTAGGTTCTGAATTTGCGTAGAGCTTAGACTTAGGTAGTTGAGCAGAGATTGATACAATGAATACTCCAATTAGACTAGTGTGTAACAAGTCTCAAACATCCTTTTTGGGAGAGATTTCCAATAGGCGCCTCAAGCACATGACTAAAAACAAGCATTCACTGGCTATTATAGCCATGAAATGGGTCTTGGGTAGGGATTGTATTGAGTATGAAGAAAAGTATCGGGTGAATACCGATATCTGCTCCCATTTTTTTGCTTGATATTCAGGTTCCAAAAGCCATGATTTTATGTTTGGCGCTCCAGATTTTTCCAAAGAAGTACCTTGGAGGTCTCGGTGAGGTGGTGAACCATGCAATGTATGACTTGGGCCTTCCTGTTGTGAGTGACCTACGAAGGAATATTGAAGAAGATGTGGGGGTACCATGGGTGCCATACCTGAGCGGGTTCTAGCTTCATTCACTTGTTGAGCATCGTGAGAGAGCCACCCGTGCGTGCCACTTTCTGTTGTGTTGCTACAATGTAGTGTTGTTTTATGACATGGATTAGTACACTGACTTCATGAACCTTATGTTCCCTCCGCCGCTCATTCTGGGTGTTGATGTTACTACTTCGAGTCTCATTGTTGCTAGTGATAACCCTCTTGCTGCCTCAAACAATGCTCCTGCTGATGAAGATAATGCTCATGTTCCAGATACTTGAAGTTTTAAAGCGCTTTTTTCTATTTTTGTATATATATGCTTGAAAAAAGGGCTTGCGTACATATATATAAGGAAGTCGTATAACATATAGCCATACTTTTGAGCGTATGGCCTTAGACCCATTTTGACTATGTTTATATCAAAGTATATATAAAATGAATATGCTTGCTTATATTAAACCCCTTGTCTTCATTCTTGTGTTTCTGCAATATGGATTGAATTGAACTCTTCGCACATGAATTTATTTTTTTCAACATGAGAAGAATTGTCTTTCTCTACTCTTGTAATAATGAGTTTCGTGAATTTTTCTACTTCTTGTATCCATGAAATTATTGAAAAGACTAACCGACAAGACATGAAAGGGAAACTAAATACACTATTCACATATTTACACCTGTGCGAAATAACTGAAGCTTAATTAAACAATTTAAAGTGAATCCCGTTAACCAGAATTCTAAGTGCTTTTTGTTCCCTGTTCTCTAATTCAAATGCATTATGTTGTTTGCACTAAATTATTTTGAAAGTACCCTTCCAAAGTTTGTCAAATTTTTCATGTTGGCCAAGCTTTGCGATCCTTTCACTGAATTTTAGTACCAGGTCTCCGGACTTTAGACCTTCGTTTGAAGCTTTCTTATCGAACCGCTTCTTAACCACCTGCTAGCGGTTGGACATGGCTATTAGGGCTTTCTCCCTTTTTTCTTGTACTTCTAGAAATTCGGTCAACTGAACCTCCATAACTCTGATCTCCTTAATTTCTAGAGACTTGAGTACCTGTAGCGCAGGTATCTCCATAGAGATAGGAAACAGCGCCTCCTTCCTGTACACTAGCTCGTATGGAAAAGTTTTCAAGGCTTGCTTAGGAGTTATGTGGTTTGCCCATAATGTTGTTTGAAGGTTCTTATGCCACTCCTCATGATCGGACCCGATCCTTTTAATGAATCAGACTAAATTCTTGTTAGTCGACTTGGCCAAGTCGTTCCCTTGTAGGTAGTAATTTGATGATGTTTTCAAGAATATGCCACGTGCAAATTTGAACTGACATACCTTAGAGCCTAGGAAATCTTTGTCATTGTCTGAAATGATAGTCTTTGGTGGGCCGAATCTTGTTACTAATCCCTCGAGAAAGTCCACAATTTTTGCCTCTATCGCATTCTTCAGGGGTAGGGCTTTAATCCACCTTGTGAAGCAGTTTGTGGTTGTGAGAATCCACTTGTGGCCGGTGCTGGAGGCGAGATTAATCATTCTGATGAAATCTAGCCCCCATTATGCAAATGGTTCATCCGCTACTATTGGATTGAGAGGCATAGCAAAAAATTTCCTTCTTCCTGTGTAGAATTGGCATTCTTTGTAGGCTTTTATAATGTTGTAGGAGTCATTGAATAATGTAGGCCAGAAGTACCCAGGGTGCAGAATTTTGATGGTGGTGGTCTTCGCAAAGAATTTTCCGCCTTTAGGGTTACTGTGGAAGGTGTCAAGAATTTACTTTGCTTGCTCTATGGTGACGCATTGTAGTAGGACGTCGTTGAAATTCCTCTTGAAGAGGATCCCTTCAATAAGTGACTACCCACTATTTTGCAGTCGGTAGAATATTCTTCTCTGAGAAGGAAGTCCTGACAGATACTTGTCAGTGTGCATAAATCTTACTCTATCCACCAGCCAACAACCTTCGGGCTCAGACTCATTTGTTAGGCCTAGCTCCGCTTTCTCTACTTCGATTTCCATTCCTTCATTGTGCGCCAAATATTCACCCAACCCTCTTCCTCAGACAATCTTTGTAGGCTTGACCTCGATGTCATACTCTAGGATCCTAGTGATCCAGTTGGCCCTTTTTTCAGTGATTTCTCCTTCCATGATGTATTCACGCACACTGGAATGTGCGACATAAAAAATCACCTTATTGCAAGATATAAGATGTTGGAACTTCTTGAGTCCTTTTACAATTGTGAACGCTTGCCTCTCGATGAAGTTATAGTTCATCTCATATTCTTTCAAGGTCTGGGAGTTAAATGCTATTGAATGTTCTCCCTTTCCTTCATCATCCTTTTGAGTTAGAACAGTAGTGATGCTTGTCTTGCTACTAAAAAACATACATTATGAAGTCTTTTGACAAGTCTGGATTTACCAGCACAGGAACCGAAGAAATAGAATCCTTCACCCTCTCGAAGGCTTCTCTCGCTTCTTTTGTCCATTTGAAAAATTGGTCCTTTTTCAGCATAAGGGTGATTGGTCTAATTATTCCTGGAAAATCAGAAATAAACTTACTTACAAAGTTAACCTTTCCCAAAAAATATTGGACTCCTTTCTTGTTGACTGGTAAAAGAAAACATCTCTGAATGATTCCATGGAAGGCAGTGGCTAATGATCCTTTAGTGATGCCTTGTTTAGGTAGTAGAAGTCAACATAGAGATGAATGTCTTCGTTCTTCTTTTGGACCAGAATGAGGTTAGATACCCACGTACTATGCTTGATTGGAAACACAATTTCGGAATGGATCAACTTCCTTATCTCTTGTGCCATTAGGGATTCAATCTTTGGATTGATGGGCCTCCATTTTTGTCAGATAGGTTTAGCACCTTTTGTTAGTTCGATGGTGTGTTGGATAATGTTAGGATAATATCCTCTGAGGTAATCATAAGACCAGGACACGACCCCTTCATATTTTTTGTAGAAGTGCATAATTCTATCCTTATCATGCCGCGAAACTTCTTTCTCGACCTTTAATTTTATTTCGTCTCTGACCTCAAGGTCAGCGTAGTCTGCTTGGTCTACCACAAATTTTCTCCTATCATTCCTCGCATCGTCACAATTGAATAGACTCTCGAGAGTGACCAGCCCTTTTAGAATTTTGTTTAATCTCAATTGAATGATCTGCCCTTCATATGCTTCTTCAATCTTTGGCTGAAACTAATTGGCTAATGTTTATGGTTTTTCTAATGTTTAAGTGCAAACAGAAACTAGAAATGAAAAAAAAAAATTGTGTTTGCTTATTAAAAATGCAATGCAATGTGCAATTTTATCATGAATTTTCACTAAATGCACTTGTTTCACTAACCCTGGGATGCAAACAGTGCAACATTTCAATGCAATGCAAGCTATCTCTAAGATGAAATGCAAAAATCAGAAAGCTAGCTAATGGTCTATGGTTTGGTTCACCAAAATGAACCACCAAAAAACATATGCTAACAAGGGAAAGAGGATTCCCTTACTAGAATCTTAGGGTTTTTCACCCTAAGGGAAATTGGTTAGGAATGACACTCTTTTCTCTATGTTGATATGGTTATGGGTAGGTTCATTCAAAAAGGGGGGATGTATTGATGATTCGGTTGTGCTAGGTGTGTGTGATATGTGGCTAAAATTGAAAGTAAAATGATGCTAATCTAAATGTATGCAAATGTAAATAAAACTAAACTAAACTAATGCAAAGCTACCCTAGAATGACCTAAATGTGTATTTTCTAGAAAATAATAGAGAAGGACAGAAGATGTGTACCTGGAAAATTGATGTTGCAGATGAATGCTCTCAGGAACCTCTAGAAAATGCCTAAAAAATAGTAGGCCACTTATGCTAAGTGGGGCAACCTAGTCCTCCAACCAGGAAACTTTCCCAAAACAGGTTTCGGGGAAATGGGTGCCCAAAAATACATAAACCCTTTTTCGAGCCTAGCACAAGGACAAGGTCGCCAATAGGGATGACCTAGTCCTCTTGTAGCTTTTCGAGGAATTAGGCTTTGATTTTGTGGGTCCCGGTTGATGTTTCCCTTTTCTACAACAATCCATGATAGGGACTCCCAAAAGTGACCTGTAGGTTGTCTTCTTGCTCCTTCTAGGGTTTGAGGCTTGGATGTGATTTGGGGAGAATGTTTTTACTTCTTGCAACACTTTGTACTTCACCAAATCTGCATCAAAACCTGCAATCACATGCAAAGACCAAGAAAGTATTGGGGTTAGGAAATAGGGGTTTGCCTAAGTCAAACCTCTTTGTAGGTGATTAAACCCAAATGAGATGAAAGCAAAGGAATGTAAGTTTGAATGATGAACTTAATGGAAATGCTTACCAAACCTTTATTGTTGATGGTCTGCAACATGCAAGAGCAGCTCCAATGGAGATAGCCTATAAACCCTAATCCTTGTTTGCTTGCTTTGGAAGATAGGAGTGCAAGAGTGCTTGTGATGAGCTTGAGAGAGTCTATAAGAGTGAGAATGAAAAAATGAGCTTAGGAGGGATAAAATGAAGGTGAAAACCCTTATTTATACATGTGAAACCCTATTTTTCCCAAAATGCAACCTGATAGGCCGACCCTAGGGTTTAGGAGGCAATATTCCCGTTAAATTTTATTTAAAATTTGAAATTTATGTCTAAAGGGACTAGGTCGCCCCTTTGGGCGACCTAGTCCACTTGGGAAAATTTTAGTGGTGGTCGGGAATTAATTTGTGTTTATTGAAGTTAATCAGTTTTGCCTCTCGAAACACACTTAGGTCGGGACTAAATATGCATTAAAGGGGAAAATTAGCATAGAAAAATGGTTAATTTAAGGGTGATAAGCCTAGATAAGTGTAAAAATGCAACACAACACTTTACAACAATTTGTCTTAAGGCTTAGGAAGGTGTAATAATGTATTATTTAGGTGAATTGTGTTGAAATGGTCTTAGAAAAGTGAGGAAATGCATTACAACACTTCACAACACCTTAGTAAAACACTATTAGGTTATTGATGAATTGCAAGCTTACAAGGCTGAATTAAGGTAAACAAGGCCAAAATATAGTGGAAAAAAGCCAAAATGAGTGAAAAAGTGCCAAGGTATACACTTTTTGGTGACACATTTAGCCCAAACTTTAGTGAGAGGATGAACGTTCTTCAAACTCACACTAAAGTAGTTGATTCATGTGTGTTGAGCAGGATCTGATATATATTCATGCTAGTAAGGTTAGATGACTCATGATCAAGAGGGATGATCAAGCCCCTAGGATCAAGATCCCATGGCTAACTAAGCATAAGTATAATAGATCACACAAGGAGTGAAGTAAAAAATTCAAATCAAGCTTCGACCGTTTTCCCATCTAGTTGTGGATCACATCTAGCTTGTTTGTCTGAAAGGAAAGGATGTACTCACTTTAGGCCGACGAGATTTTTAGTTGTTCACCAGGTGAGAATGCCAAAAGGTGGTGAGATACATACCCATGGTTGGTATGCACTCACACAGAAAAAGGTGGCTATGGGGAAAGTCGTGCTGCTAGTTGGGATTCCTGCTCAACCATACCAAAGTTATACCTCCTAATAACTTTGATAAGGCACCACAAAGGACAAGGGTGTGGTTCATGAGAGAAGCAAAGCCTTGGATGCTTAGAACCCATGAACAAGTGCAAGATGGAACCACATTCACGCAAGTTGTGTTATGCAAGGTGGTCGGGTATGCATGAATGCAAAAGTGCAACATGCGAAATACAAAAATGAAAAGTGCAAAAATGAAAAATGAAAGTGTTCGAAGGAGCCTTGTTTAGTTCATATGAGGTATTTAACTTAGGGTAAAATTGTGTGTAATGTATCCACAAGAGGACCAATCAAAGGATATAAGATTCACCACTTAGGGGATGTAGTGTATCACATCAAACCACTAAGAGGAATATAGTATGCTAAGATAAGTCACACCTATGAAGGACATTACGCCAAATGTCATCCACAAAGTGAGAAACGCATCATGTGAAGTGACAAGGTTGTACTAGGAAGCACGGACAAAGAAAGCAAATGCAAATGCATAAATAACATAGTGCCAATGTATGCCCCCACTTTAAAGGGATTGCTACACAACGTTATGTGAGCAATTGCTTTAAAGTAGAGAAAGGCAGAGTGTAAGAGGGACATTAGAGCCTACTTGAAAATCCCAATGTCAAGCAATAGGTATCCAAGAAAGGCTAAATCATGTGAAAAAGAAGGAAGCGAGAGAAAAAGAGGGATATGCCCCCAAAAAGAAAAACTCCAAACACATAAGGGATCTATTGATTTTGGGTCAGTATTTTCATTGTTGCAATGTTTGTTTTAGAGAGCGTAGAACTATCATCATTCCCCCAAATACATAGAACTAGAAGAAGGACACAAAGAGAGCGAAAGAAAAATGAAAAAGAAGTCATTTTGGGTCAACATGGAAGAGACATGGGATGTCTCGACACTTTTCATCATCCCTGAAAAGAACCATAGAAAGCAAAAGAAAAAGACAAATGCAAAAGAGCCTTGGTTTTGAGTAAACATGAAGGAGACATTGTGGTCTCGATGCCTTGCATCATCCTCAAATGAAAGGAAAAAAAGGACACAAAAAGGAAAAGAGGTTCACTTGGGTCAACATGAAGGAGACATTGCAGTCTCAATGCCTTGCATCATTCCCAAATGAAAGGCAAAAAGGGAAAAGGGGAAAAGAGAAAGGGGTTCATCTGGGTCAACATGAAGGATACATTGTAGTCTCAATGCCTTGCATCATCTCCAAATGAAAGGAAAAAAGCTAAAGGCGAAAAGCAAAAATTGAAAAGGCATGCATGACACATAGAATAAGAGAGATACATATAGAAGAATGTCACAAAGAGTGAGAAAACATCAAAAAAAATAGGGAATACATGACACATAAAGCAACACATGAATAGTAAGGCAAGTGTAAGTCAATCGTGAAGCAAGGCATCCATCTCCCCATATTGGTGGGGAAAAGTGGGAGCTGGACAACGAAGCTAAGGGACAAAGACAATTGCATTACTAAAGCAAGGCTAGCAACCTCTTTCCCCCACTGAGTGCAAGGTTGGAGGGAGCTGAGATAGGTGATGAGAGGGGAAATTTAATAGGGAGAAGGTCATGTTCTACCACTATTACATGGATGGGTACATGATAGTGTACTATGGGTTGATATGGTAGCACTCAAAACCAATGAAGTGATACTTACTCAGTATCTCTCGTAGATGGCGATATTCATTACTTTTATGGCTAAGATCACGATGATAAGCACAATGTGATGCATTGGAATCTTTAGGATGAATGAACAACTTATTACGATGAGGTAAGGTGATGAGGCCTTTGTTTAAGAGGATGTATAATTGTCTCTCACATTTAGGTGGTGGATGGAGAGGAAACTTAAGTTTTTGCAATTTATATGGCTGCTTGCATCGGCTAGACTCACCAACTTCAAATGATGGTATGGGAATAGGAGGTCCTAAAATGACAGGGGGTTGAGCATGGTTGACCGGAGGATATGGTGACTTTTCCCTAGGAAGGACAACATCCAAGTCGAGAGGAGTATCAAATATTATCGTGACATCATTACGGAGCTTAAGGTGCTCTCTAGGGTGCACCTAAGGACAAGAGGGTCATGATAACCGATGCCTGTATGGTGTTCATTAGGTTGCAATTGATCATAGAATTTGTGAATTTCATGTTCATTTATAAGATCACCACCTTGTTTTCTTAAAATGGTGAACCCTTTTCCATAAGTTTGTTGCAGATTAATGGGAGGGTGGGTGACTGGGTTATGGTAAAATGGTTGAGGGGCTAGTTGAGAGGGACTAGGCTCACCTTGGGTGGGTAGCCGAGCTCCATTATGAACTTTTGGATAAAGATAAGCAAATGAGTCAAGAGGTGATATGTTAGGCATCACGGGTTGGTTCATAAAGGGGAAAAAAGAAGCATTGGATTCAAGGTTGTCAAGGCACTCATTAAGGAATCGGTACATGCTAGCATCATCATCTCCAATGATGTCTACTTATGTAGGAGGACATTCATTGGGATTTGGTTGAGCAAGAGTGGGTTCAAAGTCATTAGGATCAGTGGCAAAGGTGCAGCTTGACATGTCCATTAGGGATTTAAGGGAGGTCCATAACTTCTTGAAGGTCATGGCCATCATGAGGTTGAAGTAATGATAGTAAATGGATCAAAATAGCAGACCTGGAAATGACCACAGAGGAACAATTAAAGAAACCAAAAATACATACAAGGTTCGGAAAATGGCAGAAAGTGGGATGCAAACTGTGCAAGAGGACTAGGTCGCCCAATGTGGTGACTTAGTTCCAATAGTGTTTTTTGTGAAATATTTTTGTATTTTTGGCTAATGTTTATGGCTTCTTTTATGTTTAAGTGCAAACAAAAACTAGAAATGCAAAAAAGAAATTGTGTTTTCTTATTAAAAATGCAATGCAATGTGCAATTTCATCATGAATTTTCACTAAATGCACTTGTTTCACTAACCCTAGGATGCAAACAATGCAAGATTTCAATGCAATGCAAGCTATCTCTAAGATGAAATGCAAAAATCAGAAAGCTAGCTAATGGTCTATAGTCGGGTTCACCAAAATGAACCACCAAAAAACATATGCTAACAAGGGAAAGAAGATTCCCTTACTAGAATCTTAGGGTTTTTCACCCTAAGGGCACTTGGTTAGGAATGACACTCTTTCCTCTATGTTGATATTGTTATGGGTAGGTTCATTCAAAAAGCGGGGATGGATTGATGATTTGGTTGCGCTAGGTGTGTGTGATATGTGGCTAGAACTAAAAGTAAAATGATGGTAATCTAAATGTATGAAAATGTAAATAAAACAAAACAAAACTAATGCAAAGCTACTCTAGAATGACCTAAATGTGTATTTTCTAGAAAATAACAGAGAAGGACAGAAGATGTGCACCTGGAAAATTGATGTTGCAGATGAATGCTCTTGGGAACCTCTAGAAAATGCCTAAAAATAGCAAGACACTTACACCAAGTGGGGCAACCTAGTCCTCCAACCGAGAAACTTTGCCAAAACAGGTTTCGGGGAAATGGGTGCCCAAAAATACATAAACCCTTTTTCGGGCCTAGAACAGGGACAAGGTTGCCAATAAGGGTGACCTAGTCCTCTTGTAGCTTTCCAAGTAATTAGCTTTGATTTTGTGGGTCCCGGTTGATGTTTCCCTTTTCTGCAGCAATCTATGATAGGAACTCTCAAAAGTGACCTGTAGGTTGTCTTCTTGCTCCTTCTAGGGTTTGAGGCTTGGATGTGATTTGGGGAGAATGTTTTTACTTCTTGCAACACTTTGTACTTCACCAAATTTGCATCAAAACCTGCAATCACATGCAAATCCCAAGAAAGTATTGGGGTTAGGAAATAGAGGTTTGCCTAAGTCAAACCCCTTTGTAGGTGATTAAACCCAAATGAGATGAAAGCAAAGGAATGTAAGTTTGAATGATGAACTTAATGGAAATGCTTACCAAACCTTTATTGTTGATGGTTTGCAACATGCAAGAGAAGCTCCAATGGAGCTAGCCTATAAACTCTAATCCTTGTTTGCTTGCTTTGGAAGATAGGAGTGCAAGAGTGCTTGTGATGAGCTTGAGAATGAAAAAATGAGCTCAGGAGGGACAAAATTAAGGTGAAAACCCTTATTTGTACATGTGAAACCCTAATTTTCTTGAAATGCAACCTGATAGGCCAGCCCTAGGGTTTAGGAGGCAAGATTCTCGTTAAATTTTATTTAAAATTTGAAATTTATGCCTAAAGGGACTAGGTCGCCCCTTTGGGCGACCTAGTCCACTTGGGAAAATTTTAGTGGTGGTCGGGAATTAATTTGTGTTTATTGAAGTTAATCAGTTTTGCCTCCCGAAACACACTTAGGTCGAGACTAAAGATGCATTAAAGGGGCAAATTAGCATAGAAAAAGGGTTAATTTAAGGGTGATAAGCCTAGATAAGTGTAAAAATGCAACACAACACTTTGTCTTAAGGCTTAGGAAGGTGTAATAATGTATTATTTAGGTGAATTATGATGAAAGGGTCTTAGAAAAGTGAGGAAATGCATTACAACACTTCACAACACCTTAGTAAAACATTGTTCTCTTATTGATGAATTGCAAGCTTACAAGGCTGAATCAAGATAAACAAGGCCAAAATCCAGTGGAAACAACCAAAATGAGTGAAAAACTGCCAAGGTATATGCTTTTTGGCAACACACTAAGCCCTAAGGCTTCAACTATCTACTTGGGCATGACTGTGGTGTTGGCACCGAAGCCAATCATGGAGTTGTGCAGCAGTTTCTTCCCCATAATGAGAGTTAAGAAAAATGGTTTAGGTTTCGGTCTTTCTTCTTTAACTTTGATTGAAGCCTCCTCTATAGTATTTGCAAGAACTTTGGCCGGAGGTGATGATTCAGTAGCCTTTTCAGATTGTTATGTTGATTTCACAACTGCATTTTCCCAAAGGGACTTTTGCAGTAATGAATTTTGCTCTGGAATAGCTAAGACATCCCAAAGGGATACATTAGCAGAAGATTTATTCAATTGTTCCACTACGTTGAAAGGTGGCGGATTTGGAGACTTCCATTATTTGGCCCTGGTGATAACAATCTGCTTGTGCAGTTACGACTGCGAAGAAATTGTCGAAGGGCCAGGGGGTTGGTCCAGGACACTTCTAGGCTGCAGAGTGACTGTTTCACCTATGAATCTCCTTTTTGATTGAGTATTGTAGTCAGACTATACTTTTGGGGTCTCTGATGTGAATGCTTCATATGTGAACACTGTTTCTTCTCCTTCCATCCATGAGAAAAGGGCATGATCAGGAGCTATGTCATTTTCTTGTTCCAAGGACATTCCTTGCATCTGTGTGGTAAGAACCATATTCTCCATTTGGAGAGAGGCATATGTATAACCTCCTGAATTTGGTGTCACACCTTGGCTACGCTATTTTGCAACTTTTTGTTGTAAATTGCCAAAAAAACAATTTCGAGGCACATGCGCATTGCCACAGGGGAAGCACCAGGGATTGATATCTTTGGCGAGGTTGTTTTGCCCTGCAGTCAACTCTCTTCTTGTACTTGTTTGAGCAACTCCCAGTGAAGTATGTACTGGTACTAGTTGATTAGTTTTTTGAGTCTGCGGATTTGTGCGCACAACTCCTTGATATTGGTTCTATTGGTAGGAGGGTATGCTGCCTTGATAAATTTGGTAGGTTGGTCTTGAAGGAGCGGCCTAGTTGCACTTGATAATGGTTACTTCATTTTCTAAGTTCCATAACATTTTCTTTATGTCTTTCATCTCGTCCTTTGAAGCATTGGATGTAGAAGCAGCATTTTATGCAATACTTGGATATGTGTACATAGATGAGGGACGTGCGGGTGTGTTAGTATATGGCATCTCTTGGGTGGAAGTTGATACTTCAAGAAATATCGACATAATGGGCCAAGGTGGTAACTTCCAAACGTCGATCAGATTGTTCTCCACCTTAACTGCTACATTGTATGCATCTGGTAATGTGATTTCGTCGAGTGACTAGATCATCATTGAGATATCGGTATTGATGGATTTCAAGTAGAACATGAATGCCAACTCGGTTGATGGGTGGATAGTAGTCTAGATTCTCTACCAGGTTGTATCAGGTGTTGAAGTCTGTTATGGCTTTAGATGGGCCCCGCTTTATTGTTGCTAGCTAATGATATAGTGAAGACATGTCTCTGTCGTTCGAGAATCTTTCATAAAAAGGATCCCCAAGCTGATCCCAAGAATCGATAGTATTATCTGGCAAAGTGCGATACCAATCTAATGCTTTTCCTCTTAAAGAAGTTGCGAGCAACCTCAGCATTATGTTTTGATCTGTAACTTCATGTACCAAACACAAGTCTGCCACATCTTGCAGATGTTCAGATGGTGTTCTTGATCCATCTCTGATAAAATTAGGAATACCTTTTAGAGTAGAGAATGGGATAGGAGACCAAATGGCGGGTGCAACTGGGGCTACAAGGGGACTCTCGGCATCCCAAGCCACATAATTTCGGTTTACAATCTGCAACATCGCTGGTGGAGGGATCAAAAATTTTACTAGGTGAGTTCGGGTTTGTGTTGTTACTAGTAGAGGCACTAACAAGCCAAGATTATTTGTTGTTTGTGATCTAGTAATAGGTCGATGGATTATACACCCTCTTTTGATTTAGGTACATTTAAGTTGTCCCACCGGGCGTCCCAGAAAAAAGAAACTATTCATGCCAAAATTTGACAAGGTAACAGCCTTTTATGGGAAACTCAGTTAAAGGGGGGACTTATTGTGCTAAACTAAGTGACCTCCAGATTTTAAAGAAGTTGACTTCTTTTGTAACTGTGGTTTTGAATGGCAAAAGGAAGCAGATATAAAATAAAAGATATAACTAGGGCGATGCGCCAAGATTTAGATGTAAGGCATCATAAATCTATCTTTTGGATGTGATTTAAGGGCCCATTTAGCAATCTGCTATGTCCTAGAATGATTGAAATTAAAGATAAAAGCCTGAATGATTCATCCAATGACATAAAATAATCTTCATGCACATTCACTAAAAAGAGGAGTCAAAGACATGATCTAAACCAACAAACTTGCATTAAAATTATAGAAGTTTTTCAAATAAACCATTCACTATAATAATGCACAATATAAAGTTTATAAAATAGCCTAAGAAAATAGAAAGGTCAAACAATGGCACAGTGTATGATTTCTTTTGAAATAATCTAAAAATAGTAAAAGGCCTGGTCCTTCCATAAATTTCTCTGCCAAATTCGAACTCCTACTTCAAAAGAAGAAGCGGTATTTAATAAAAACCCCTCTGCCTGGTGAGCCAGTAATAGAAAAGATCCCTTGATCATGAGCAATGATGCATATAGTAATTATTTTCCTCGGTTGTTGCAATGAAAAAATATTCGAGCCATGAACGAGGTCGCTCCAGCACCAGATGCATCCCCTATGAATGATGGCATTGGTCCTAGCAGAATAGAGTGTTGACATGTGTCGCCCACTCATGATGATAGTTATAACACGTGGCAACTATGGTGAGGTTGTTGCTTGCTTCATTTCCAAGCACGATGAAGCCTTTAGAAGATCCACGTGGGAAGCGGTCGAGGCCTGAGGTTCAATCTTCCCTCCCTACGATGTAAACTTGCGTGGTGAAGACACGTGGAGGTATCCCATTCATACTACATTGTAGGTGGAGGTTGCCAAGGAATGTGTGCAGACTGATGTTATGTGGTATGCGGTCATGGCCCAATAGGGAAGCAATGGGAAGAATCACTAAAGAGTGCGAACTTTTGACACGTGGAAGCAAGGCGGGGGCCATTGAAAAGTGAAGAAAAGGATCCTTGCGAGGAGCGCTCGACTGACAAGTGGCAGCATTCGGATAAAGCCTTGTGAAAGTAACCCGATGTTGCTTTCAATAGATGGGTGTGGCCAGTACTTAGCAAAAATAAAATAACCCTAAGGGAGCTTGAGGAAATTATATTCACAGATACTCTACTAAAATCAAAGCCTACAAATGCTAAAACAAGAGATTGAGAAAGATTGTTGAGAGTGGAAGTGTCAAAGTTGATGAAGATTATGAAAATTCAGTAGTGATAGATGGATATGAATCAGATGAGCCTACTTGCATAGAAGAAGAAAAAGCTACGGAAAAAAGTATAGGTTGAAGAGGAAGAAACTTTGGAAAATACCCCTACAACCCCTAAGTATGTGTAGAAGAATTATTCTAAAGAACAAATCATTGGAGAAAAAAGAAAAGGTGTATTGACAAAAAGAAAATTTGTTGAAGAAAAGGTAAATATGTGTTTGTTTTTTGAAGTTGAACCTAAAGCAATAATTGAGGCATGCAAAGACGAACATTGGATAAAGGCTATGAAAGAAGAACTATTGTAGATTGAGAATAATCAGACTTGGGAACTTGTCCCAAGACCTGCAAACAAAAATATAATTGGAACTAAATGATTGTTTAGAAACAAAATATATGAGAATGTAGAAGTGGTAGGAAACAAGGGAAGATTTGTGTGTAAAGGCTACTCACAAGTTGAAGGAATAGATTTTGAGGAGACATTTTCTCTAGTGGAAAGAATGGAAGCTATCCGATGTTTTTGGTTTTTGCAACACATACGGATTTTAATTTTTTTCAAATGGATGTGAAGTCTACTTTCTTGAATGGAGAGTTGGAGGAAGAGTTATACATGGAACAACTAGAAGTATTTTAGTTATCAGACAAACTGGATATGGTCTACAGATTGAAGAAGGAATTATATAGATTAAAGCGAGCTCTTAGTGCTTGGTATGCAAGGTTGGACATGTATATGATACAACAAGGATTCAATAAAGTTATCGCAGATAGTAATCTTTACTTTAAAGTTGAAAACGATCAAATCTTGATTGAGGTTGTATATGTTGATGATATAAGTTTCAATGGCAATGAAGCTATGTGGAAGAAGTTTGTAGAAGAAATGAAAAATGATTTTGAGATGTCTATGTTTGGGGAGATGAATTTCTTCCTTGGGCTACAAATCAATCAAATAGATAAAGGCATTTTCATTTCACAATCAAAGTATGTCAAAGAAATGTTGAAGAATTTTGGAATGGAAGATTCTAAACCAAAATATACTCCTATGATTACTGGTTGCAAGCTAAGCAAGAATGATGAATCTCCTAAGGTTGATCAAAGCAAGTATAGATCAATGATTGGTGGACTGCTATATCTAACTGCTACTAGATCAGATATAATGCATGCAGTTTGTCTTGTGGCTAGATGTCAAGAAGATCTTAGAGAATCACATGTTGAAATGGTAAAAAGGATATTCAGATACTTGAAGGGAACTTCAGATCATGGCCTATGGTATCCAAAGGATATTGATTTCACCTTGAGTGTTACACTGATGTAGATTGGGCTGGTTGTGTAGATGAAAAAAAAAGTACAAGTGGTGGTGCATCCTTTCTTAGATGTAGATCGGTATCATGGCTAAGCAAGAAATAAGATTCAATTTCTTTATCTACTATAGAGGTTGAGTACATTGCAATAGCATCTTACTGCACATAGGTGTTATGGATGAGGCAAACATTAAAGGATATCAAAGTGGTGTATGATGAACCAATTTCTATCTTTTGTGACAATACAAGTGCAATCAACATTTAAAAGAATCTAGTAATGCACTCAAGGACAAAGCATATCTAAATTTGGTATCACTTTCTGAGAGAGAAGGTTATAAAGAATAAAGTGAAGCTTAAATATGTGCCTACAAAGGATCAAATTGTTGATATATTCACTAAGGCTCTTCCTAAGGATACTTTTGAGTATCTTTGGGAGAAGGTGGGGGTTATTGTCCCTCCTTTGAACTAGATGCACAAGGAGATGCATCAGTCCAGTGGATTTCAATATTCATTCTTTGTTCTAGACTAATGTTGGTGGCTACCTCTCAAGGGGAATAGGTAGTGAAATTGTTGGTTGTTGCAGTTAGAAGGGTGTGTGTTGTCTTGAGCAGTGGTAGTTGATTTGGAGTTGTTTGGTGTGTGCTCCTAAGGGGGGTATAGAGAGTAGTAAAGGAAATATTGTTGCATAATAGTTGTCAGAAGGTTGATTGGTGTCAAAGGGGAGAATAAATGATACAATTATGTTGTCCTTTGTCATTGATGAAAAAGGGGGGAGACAGTTATGTGAAAAAGAAGAAAGTTAAGGGGGAGAGAGTGTAATGAGTATGTTTTCAAAGGGGCAGAAAAGAGAAAAGGGAATAGGTATGGAGCAAAGTTGTTGTGTCTTTGATAGTTTTTCACATCATGTGTTTCCATCAATGACAAAGGGGGAGATTGTTGCAAGTATGAGAATATTGGTGTTGTCATTGATGTCAACAAGCTTGTGTTTTCATTGGTGTCAACTATATGAGAAGGAAGAAGATCATTATTGAGGAATATTTCTGTGTGTGAGAGCAGTTGATGTTATCCATGCTTTGATTAGTTGCATTATGTTGTCATCAGTAAGTTACTAATGTCAACCTCTAGTGTTGCTTTGATAAGATTTTGTGATTTATGGTTGAGTTGAGGAAGTACTGGAGATGATGAGGATGTTTCTTTGGTGCTTGGTTTCCAATTGCTTTTGAGAAAATCTGATAATAAGAGTAAACAGTGTGTTGTAGTGGTGTTCTAGGTTGTAGGATTGTGTTCTTTTGTTGCTCTGCATTTCTTCTAGGTTGAAGATTTGCTTTTGCACTTCAGAAATGTTGATCAGAGATGTTCAGAGGTGTTGTGTTCATAATTTGGTGTGCTGGATTGGTGTACAGAAGAAGTTGTGTTCACTAGTGTGTGAATAATTTATTGTAGAGATGTCTGGGAGAAATGTCCTTGCTTCGTGTTTCTCTGCGGCTATGCTTCAAGTCTTGCAGATTTGAAGGAGTGTTGATTGTTTTGGTATCTTTACTTAGACGAGGTGGTTTGAGGTTTGTGCTAAGGAAGTATGTTTCTTGAGTTACATTGTATGGAAAAGTAATTTAGATGTACTGGGTGTGTACATTCTTCAGATGAAAGTTGTTGTGAAGGAGTTTATTAGATTTTAGGGTGTTTTTGGAATATTCTAGAGTGTGTTCAGGTGACATTTGTTGTCCATGATTTATAGATATATCAAAGCAAGAATGTACTTAAAAGTTTAATGGTGTTTACACGGGTGTCGATCGACCTTGGTGTTTACACTACTTGCAAAGGTGCTTAGTTGTTTATGGAAGTGTGGTGTGGCATGTAAGGATGGATTTAGGTCCTAGCTAAAGAGTTTTGTGGTTTTCCTTCATTCCTTTCCACCATGGGAATTTTTTGGTGCCGACTTAATTTGAATTTGCACGGTTAAGGTGCATCGCCAACCTTGGAGAAAATTTTAAAGGTTGAAGACAATATAAATAAGAGTTGAGTTGTTGAAGGATGATGAGATAGATAAGAGAGATACAAATGATGTGAATTGCATAGTTATAGAGTGTGAATTTGAGAAGTGTTGTCTGAGCTTTCATGTGTTAGATTACTAGATACAGTGAGTAGAAGGTGTCTACAATTCTTCAATCAGGCTACGAAGGTGTTGGTGATATTATGGTGGATTCTTTGTTGCATTGAGATATTTTTTTCTATGTAACATTTCTTCTCTATCTTCTTTTCTATTATGGCAGTGAGCCTTTGTAATCGGTGTTGTTATTACTTATAATGCGAGCTAATCCTCATCATGGTTTTTCCCATATTTGGTTTTCCATATAAATCTGGTGTTCTCTTGTGTATGGTGTTAAGTTGTTTCAGTTTCTATTATTTTCTTTTCATGATAAATCATCATAACATACTTAAGGGTTTAATGAATGTATGTGGATCTAAATGTGTATAAGGATTTTGAAGTTTTAAGGTATAGTTAATTCACCCCCCCTCTCCATTTTCTCATGAACTCGACAGAAAATTCCTATTTCACATCCCAACTTTCCCAATCATTCCAGACTACATTGCACGACACTTTCTCTCAAGAGCCCTAAGTGCCAAAAAGTGCCAAACTTTGATGGGATGTTTCTTAGAGACAATGGCACCTAAAAAAAATTTGTATGGAACTACATGGTCATGTGTGGTCCTTCCACAATAACCTCTCTCAATTTTTTAAAACTCTAATTCATTTGGTCATGATGGTCCAAGTTTTCACATGTTGCAAAAAATGTCAAATGCATTGAACAAAAAGTTGCAAGGTAGCATAATATTTGTTCTATACATTGTGGGGAAAAACTAATAGCGCTAACACATTCGACAGTTCTAAAACATCTGAGTGGGAAATTTAATGCTATTCAAGGTCTTATTTTGCACCCCATCTTGCTTGATCATTCTAGACTACATTGTGTTGACACTTTCTCTTAAGATCCCTAAGTGCCTAAAACTATCAAACTTTGATGGGATATTTCTTAGAAATTGTGGTACTTAAAAATGTTTTATCTAAAGTTAAAAGGTCATGTAGGTTCTCTTCACAATAAATTCTCTTAGTTTTTCATATCTCCAATTTGTTTCACGATGGCGATAATGTTTTAGATGTTGCAAAAACCATCGATTACATTCAGTAAAAAATTGTTGGGAGGAATTTTTTACGTTCTTCACCTTGTGGGGCTAAAACAATAGTGCCAACATGATGGGATAGGAAGGTTTATGCTAGGAAATGTCATAATTTTCACCCTAGCTTGCCCGATCGTTCCAAACTACACTGTGTCGACACTTTCTCTTAAGAGCCCTAAGTGCCAAAAAGTGTCAAACTTTGATGGGTTATTTCTTCAAGACAATGACACATAAAAACATTTTTTTGAATCTATAGGTTCATGTAGGGTCCCTCCATAATAAAATATCTCATTTTTTTAAAACTCCGATCTATTTGGTTGTGGCATCAAGTGTTTGGACGTTGTAAAAGCATCAAATGTATTGAACGGAAAGTTGTAAAGTAGCATAATCTTTTATCTATGAATTGTAGGGTAAAATCAAAAGTACTAAAATGTTTGGGTGGGTAGTTTTCTAATAAGAAAAGTCCTATTTCACACCCCATCTTGTCTGATTGTTCTAAATAAAATTTAATAAATTGAAGTAAATGAACTTGTTGAAATTTACCTAACTATCAAAGTTGAATGTTTCACTCAACAAAGTTTTAGTCATGACCATATGATCCGTTGTAAATTTATCTTAACCACATGCATCTTGGCTATCCTCAAGATCATAAACACAAAGAGACCCACAAGAACGACATACATGAGGTGGAACTCAATGCCTAGAAGACTTGCTCACATCACCCTGTACTAGATTCCTAATATGTTGTACAAGGATATGAGTGAGTGAGCTAATGGAATTTAAGGTCTCCATCTCAACACACTCCTTCACAATGAAGGGATAGTGACATGCTCTAACTATAGTCTAGGCAGTGGTCCCGGTGCCTAGTTTGGGTCGCATTGTGCCCCCACTCCATCATGGGTGGAGCCCCCACCTCTACCCTAAAATTACCACATGTCAAAGTAATTTGGGATCTAATTGAGGGAAAATTCACAATAGAGTTTCCTCAAAACGTATTTTGGTACCTCATAGTTATTACATGGAGGATGGTCAAAAACCATCCACTACCTATCCCAAAAATTATTATATATCCCTTGGTAGCGGCACCGATGGATAGGGAACCCCTTGCATGCATCGTGCAAGATTCCATTGGTTGGTGGATCAGTGAAGAGTGCACACATGTTATGTACCTAACCCTATAGTGCGTATAGTGTTGTGAGTAGCCGGCTTATGGCTACCTTAACTCTTAATTAAGTCATATTACCATTATTATACTATTATTTAGTTATATAGGGTTATCTAGGTTGAACTATGTGATATCCTAGGCATAAGTATGGTATATATAGGAGGTATATGTAGGTTATTATCATCATGTTGAGTATTATGTTTTTGTTGAAGACTATTGGAGGTATCCCCCTCAAAGTGTATTAGGAGGTTACCCCCTTGAAGTGGATTAGGAGGTTACCCCCTCAAAGTGGAATATTATTATCAAGTGTTGGCAACATATTTCATATTATATTATTTTTGTGCAAGTTATTTCATATCAAGTGGTATCATAGCATCATCTTGGCACCGTGACAAGAAGGCAATTTTTTTTCAATTTTGAAGGTCATTTTATGGAACATATATCTTCCAGATTTTGGAAAATTTTTGTCTAATTTTTAAAGGATTTTTTAAGAGAATATTCAAGAAGTTACAGTCTAGAGTTCAAAGGAATTGGAAAAAAATTGAGTGATTTATTGCAAAATTAGGGTTTTTTCCCAATCTATTTGGAAAACGTATATATTCCAAATCTTGTTTAATTTCTTCCTGATTATTAGTGGGTTTGTGAAGAATAAAAATAGAAATATATAACAAAATAATTAGATTAATTAGAGAAACATTAATGGATTTATTGTAGAATTAGGGTTTCCAACAAATTCACTCCCAAGGTTGTAAAACATAATTTTTTGGGGAGATTTTTTTGGGAAAGTGCAACCTAGGGTTTAGTAAGTTACAATATTTTTAAGATTATTTTGACTTCATTTGTGATATTTATTGAAAACTTCTTTCTATAACTTCACAACAAAAAGTAGCCACAAAAAAGAAGAAAAATAAAAAGTAGAACAAGAGAAAGAGAAAGAACAAGAACAAGAGCAAGATGAAGATAAATAGAAAGAGAAAGAATGAGAATGAGAGCAAGATAAAGATAAATAGAAAAAACAAGAACAAGAACAAGAGCAATAACAAGATCAAGAACAAGAACAAGAAGAACAAGAAGAAACAATAGAAGAAGTGGAAGAAAAAAAGGAGATGAAGGAGAAGAAAAATAAAAGTTTAGCATTGAGGAAACTGCTTTGTAAAGAGGAGGGAAATTTTATGTCCCTACCCCTATAGGGTGTATAGTGTTATGAGTAGTCAGCCTGTATAACTCTTAATTAAGTCATATTATCATTATTATATTGTTATTTAGTTATTTAGGTCAGCCTAAGGCTTATATAGGGTTATCTAAGTTGGCCTGAACAATATCCTAGGCATAAGTATGGTATATAGAAGGTATATGTAGGTTATTATCATCATATTGAGTGTTGAGTTCTTATTAAAGAATATTGGAGGTATCCCCCTCGAAGTGGATTAGGAGGTTGCCCCCTCAAAGTGGTATATTATTATCAAGTATTTGCATCATATTTCATATTATATTATTCTTGTGCAAGTTATTTCATATCAACACAAGTAATATTTCATATTTTTGTTTTACTTATTCATATGATAATTTTTCTACATAAAATTGTTTTTGTTGTTCCCTCTTGTTAGACCCAACTATTGATTTTCCCACTCACTGATACTACATGAGAGAAAATGGATTGCAGTGATTTGGCGAGGGTGGTATTATGTGAGTTAATTACTGTAGGATCTTTCAACCTTGCAATTAACACTTCAAGTTCCTTTCTATTATTTTATATTTGCCCTAATATGTTTTGTTGTATTCTTGGAGGATGTTGAGGAATTGAAAGAGGTGTTTGTTGTGGTTGTTCTTCAGGAGGGTTTTGATGAAAAGGTAAATTAGGATTTTGAACATTTGGGGGTGCATTATCAACTCCTAAAAATTAAACGAACTTCAATTAAAAAACTAATTCAATCTACCTATGTAATTCAAATTTGACACTAAAAAATGAAAAATACATACTTCTTTGACTTCCCTACCATATTTATGGAATATTGGTGATGATTCGATAAAGGGGAGATGAAAAATATGCTCTCCAATAAAACAAGTGCGATAGGAAGGATGCACAATCCATGGGTTAGCCGGAAAAATAAATTTGAACTATGATTTTTTGCTTTTATGGTTAAAAAACACCATATACTGCGAGTGCATTATGGTCTCATGGGGGAAAAAGTGGGGTGGCCACTTTTGGTCCCCCATATTGGTGCATACATCCATAAATATGCATGCCATGATTCTTAGATGATTTATTTATCTAGGTTTGCTTGAGATTAATCCCTAGCTTGCAATACTAAATCATGAATAACATGTATAACCTAAACTAAACCTAATCTATTCCTACTTATAACAGGGATGGGAAGTGTTTAAATGAAGTATGTTTGAACCTTCACAAATTTATGGACTAGTGCCTACTCCATTTGGTGACATAGTCATGAACAACAATAATGAAAGAGATACTATCAGACAAACTATCAAAAAAACTAGTTGTCATTTACATGACAATCAAAAATCACATCATATTATATGGAGATACTTAATTATCCATCTCAAAAAAAATTAACCCTTGTCCAATAAGGAAAGACCACTATAATAACCCTAATGTACATTGTAAGTTTTCACCCTTCATTTGACCCCTATTACAATTATACCAACAAATATAGTGAGAGAAATTGCACAACTATGATTATATATTTCCTTGAACCATAAAAAACTTCCATGGATACATACCATTACATGGAAATGTGCTTTTGTAAACTCTTCCTACCCTTCACAATATTTATTCCTTCATCTGTAGCTTGGACTAGTAGTATTTGATGCATTAAAATCAGTTATTGACTTCCCAGGACTAGAAAAATATCTTAGCAATCAACCCTTTGAATGAAAAAAGAAATGATAATTATAATCTTCATGCATTTGGAATCCAAAAACTCATGAGAAATTTAAGAGGAAGTCGAACCCATGGATGTGGCATGCAAGGTTTATCTACATCCATGAATTTTTCAAAATGGATGATATAGATTTGTGCAAGGACATAATAACTCCAATGATCTTCATAACAACAAAATGGGCACCCATATTGTTACAGTTGGATTTATACATGGAATTGTGACCTTCATGTTTGAATATAACTTTTTTGGGTAGGAAGGGACAAATTAGTGGTTGTAGGGTTGAATCTGACATCAATAAAGTGATGAGTAGGTCATGGAGGTGGGTGAAATGGCTTGTAAAGGAATTTTGGGGTGAAATAAACTATTGGAAAAGTTTTTGGGTCTATGAGGGTCCCTGGAACTAGGTCCAAAAGTGTAGAGGGATTCTGTAAATTGTTGAACACTTGGAATACTAAGGGGGGGTGAATCAATATTCTCTGAAACCACTTAAACATCTAAACATTCATTCCACATAGCACATTTAATTTGTAGTAAGAAAGGAAAGCATGGAATCAACCATCAACATCACATAACACATGAACACCAAATTTTTACGCGGAAAACCCAAAGAGGGAAAAACCATGGTGAGGATTAGCTCACAATATATTATAACTGGTTATAAGATATTATAGAATTACGCTCTATAGGTGGACTCACTATCCTAGTGGACTCATTTCCCATATAAAGAAGAAAATATGGAAGAGAGAGGTGGCACACAACTAAAATGAACTATTACAAATGCATCTACAACATGTTGGAATACAGTTCTATTAAAGCTCAATATACAAAGTCAACACACTTCATTACTCTGCTCTAACACTCTACTCTACCTGGACTTGAATCAATTTCACACAATTCACATCCACTACACTTGAATATTTTCTAACACACTATATCCAACATCAAAATGAACTCATATATATCGATTTCATCCCAACATCAATTAGGTTAGCCTAATTAGATGTATTATGCAAAATATAACTTTGTCGTTTCAAAACATACTTCATGCCACAAAAAAGGCTTGTAACGAACTCAAATAGGTCGGCATGGACCTATATTAGATCCCACATAATGAATCAATACATGTTTAAACTCCACAATACTCATATCATATTAGGTCAGCACCATTAATGACCTAACATCACAATTCACCAACTGTTCAACCATAAACAAACACACGGACCTCAAAACTTCATGACACTTGGAATTTAGATACTTCTGACACCCATCAACACTCCCATAAAGCCGTAAAACTATATACCAATCCATGAAGAAGTGCAAACTCACCAAAAAATACACCCTATACTAGCAATCACTGTCACTAGAAAATCTGAACTTCTGTCATTCATAACTTCTTCACCAAAAACCAAAACAATGTGAAACTCTAGATTTAAACTCCACTAACATCCAAAAAAAATCCATGAAAACCATATTGCAAGAATCTTCATAACGGACCAATGCGGGCCAAATTATTGGATGTCTTGTACACAAAAATACTTGTTTTGACACTTAGTCAATTTTTCACTACAGTTGATTATATCGAATCAAACCTTCTTACAAATAAAAATTAGATAACCATCTTCAATCATGCTCAAGCTATACAAAATTATTTTCACAAAGATCTTCATACTAGATCACAATTTTGACATCAATGACAATATTTTATTGCATACTGTGCAACTTGTATTCATACCTCACGCTCATGTTGTTGGTAAGTATATCAATGACAAAATTCTTATTCTTCCAACAATCTCCCCCTTTGTCATTGATGGCAACATGCCACAATCTCTCCAAAACTTCTCTCCCTTTTGACATCAATGGCAAAGGGTGCATATATGTTATGATCTTGTTCCCCCTTTAATATCACTCACAACCAGATTACATACATACTCCCCCTAACTGTATATACATGTAGGAATGATAGTAACAAAAATTATGACCAACTCTCCCCAACTCTATCATCTACATATATACACTAGAATTTGCACAATAACTAAAATGCATAAAAATAAATGCAATCATCTGGAGGAAGTATTTGACACTTGAAGCTTCTCAAGGTGTGTTTACCATTCTTTCTTCCCTTCTTCCCAACATTTCTTGGTGAGGCCAAGCATTCAACTCTGAGTCTCGAACTCCATCAGAAGTTCTTCACCATCATTCAGAGTGTTGGGTACCAAATCTAACTTCTTTTCCTTCTCTACACTCATCAAGCCACTTGAGATAGGTATGCACTTGGAATTTACTAGATCCCTAAGACTACCAAACTGCACAACTATCTTCTCTTTTTGGACTTGTAGTTGGAAAAACTTCTTGTGCAAATTCTCTATCATAGTCCTAGTGCTCTCGTCAATGTCTTGTGTTGGATCATAGGCACCAAAGGCTTTATCAATTGGGACTCAATGGAGTCCATCTCATCCTTTATGCTCTTAGTGGAGCTAGGCCACTTCATACAAAATTGAAATAACATTTTGGTTTCCGCCAAGCAATCCTATACATTTTTGAGGTTATCCTAAAATTTTGGTGGCACACCTTTCTATAATATCCATTAACCTCTTATCTTTCACCTTTTTATCTATCTCTTTCTCCATTTTTTCCTTCAATCCACTAGAGTACTCCTTAAATGAATCAAGCAAAATTTTTAAGTTCTCCATACCGGATAAAGAACTATCAATGGTGGCATCGAGTATGGTCTCTTGTAAAATATTTATTGCTTCATCAATTAGTTTTGCACTCTTCTGATGCATTTGTAGGATTTCCTTCTGGGAAGAGGCATGAAATGCATCACCCAATTGAAGCTTATGCAATGGAGAAATCTTGTTCATGTTGAATTGCCCATATTACATTAAAAGTTGAAGTAATTGGGTAGACACTATGGGTTGGAATTGGATTTGCATACTCAATAAATTTTTCAAGGAATCTCTGGAGGTACTGGAAGATTCTCCAGATAAAACTTTTCTTTTGCGTCCTTCTTCTCTACAACATTTTCCTTGTCACCAATTTTGATTTCTACATTTTCTTCATTAAGCTCAACATTGATCGGTGACTCCTCAACCTTATTTGGATCATCCTCAAAAAAATTAGTGCTATCCAGAGGCATATTCATCTTTGGATTTCATTGTGCAACCTCTACATTAACCTCTGGTTCCGGAGGAGGGGAGTTATGAACTGTAGATGCATCCTCCTTCTGTACCTCTGCAACATTAACATATGCAATGGTATTATCTCCTACTAGAGGAGCATCATCTGTAGTACCTTCTCCTACAATGTTCTCTTCGCTGGTAACATTTTCTTCTACTTCTAGAAGATATAATCAATATCCTTCTATACATTTTCTTCTTCAATCTCATGCTCATGTTAAGTATCTTCTTGTTGTGATTTTTCTACAATATTCAAAACTAGATCTTGCATGTCATCATGCATTTACTTTGTGTTGTTCAGAGTAAGACCTAGCCTTTGTGATAAATTTTCAACCTTTTCAATTGATTCATTTCATAGCCTTTCAAGATCATTCTGATCTCTGCTCATAAGGGTGGTTACAATTTTCTTAGTTTGAAGCTCCTTATTATACACCTAAGGCAATGTGGCTTTATTTTCATTTGATAGGGGTGCACTAATCTTCTCCAAAGAAAATGCTCTCAACTTTGCCTCTTCATCAATTGCCTCTTGTCTTCTTACATATACATTTCTTAATTCTTCTAGAAACTGCTTTTCCATATTCTTCATATTTACTTCAAAAGTGAATATATTTTACAATTGTTTCTTCAATGGTAGCCTTATCTATGTCATTAGCAGTAGTATATAGTGCAACAGTCTCTTCTAACATCTCATGTTGGATAATCCCATGGAACAAATCATCAAGTTTCATATGGCTATGTGTCCTTATCAAAGTCTTTTTCTTCTCCTTTTTCTTGTCATCTAGTGATTGCTTCTCTTTGCCAGACTCTATTTTATTTTCTCTCATTTGTATCTCATAGCCCTCTTTTTCTTTTTCAATCTCTGCCTCACTATCAGTGTCCACTATATCAACCTTTTGTCTTTTAGCACTTACTTCACCTTGTGAAGCCTTAGATCTCCTTTTTCGAACCAATTGTGGTCCTTCTTCATCATCAACATTCACACCTAAGTATTCTTCTCTTGTTGCTTTGGTTTTAACTCTTCTTCTTGCAGAGCCTATTTGTTATTTTACTAAGGTGACCTTTTATTTTACATACATCTTATGCTTCTTTGTTGGAGGTGTCTTCTCCAATAGCAGACTTAGTCTTGGAGGACTTTGAGGAAACTAGAGGAGTGGTAGCTATTCTACCAGATCTTCTGACACTTGATGATCCTCCTAGTGAGCCAAATATGACTTTAGCCTTCTCTACTTGTTTTTTTGTGAGGCCTATTACCTATGCAAATTTTTTAGTCATCTTCTCCACTATTTCCTTTACCTATTTTTGCCTCTGATCCATGTGCACCTCCATATATTTCTCCTCACATGTACCATATCTCTCCTCATAGGTGTCTTTTGATTTTCTCAACATAAAGTCTACTGAGCCGATGATTTCTTTCTCTATAAATTTGTATCCCATCTCTAGGATCCAAATAGTCCTAGGCTCAACAACCTGTATGATACAACTATCTTATATAACCAAGAATGTGATATCATTCTTGTATTTCTCCGCCATGCTCCGAGAAATCCTTTCTCTAGCCTGCATATTCTTTTGAAAGGTCTCAAAGAATCCCCATAATGTTGCTTCTTGATTTTCCGCATTACCTAACCTCCTTAGGTGGTCTCTGATTTGATGAGCTACTAGTTTTTCCTTCAACAAAACTATATTATTTGTACCAAGAACCTCATTCAAGAAATAAAAAAACAAACATATGATCAAAGCGTCGAATTTGAAAGGATATTTTGAATGCTTTATCTTCTGCAAATTCTCAATCAACTGCTCCCTCAATAACTCGTATAAGTCATAATTTGCACCCTTCACAACCATTTCATATGTTGTATTAATGATAGTTTTTGATACAACATTTTCCTTGTTAGTGAAATATATTTTGTATCTGATCATCATGGAGGCATACTTGACTGCCATACTCTAATGTTCTTGATTGTTAATATCATCTTATTATATGTCGCTCCAGTTAGCTCCATCACCACTTCATTCTTTATAGAATTTAGTTTTGGAACTAGTCTGGTTGAGCATAAACTCGTAACAACCCTAATCGCCTCTTTGTTAATCAATTGGGGTATGTCAAGCCAGATAAATCTATCATGTATTTTGCTCAGGGAAAATCTTATCCACACATCATCACGACTAAAGTTAGGAAAGCAATGCCACACATCAAGCTTCTTCTCTTCCAAGTTCTCAAATTTTGTTTTCAGTTCAAAGTTCTCTAGTGAGTTCATTAAGCCACACATCACCATTTTACCATGATCATATTCTTCCAACTTCGCATGTACATAAACCCTTAGGTCTTCTATGTGTAGAACCCCATATGGGATGTGTGAAAACACACCATTTGGGTCATCGACCAGGGATTTGTCGAGATGTCATTTGAATTTGGGTCGAGGATGATCCACTACCTCTACAACTTGTGGTGTATAAATTGTGCAATAAATTCAAACCACTTTCAAAAAATTAGGGCAAGATAGAACTATAAATACCTTTTAATCACCTTCCAGTTAGGGCTTTCACATGTAAGAACTTCTGAAAATTCTTCAAACACTTTTCTTCACTCCTTCACTGATCTGCTCTTCTCAAATGCTTGTTTGCAAATGACTTAGATTGCGTATGAAATCTCTTATAAACCTTTTTGCATTGACCTAGTTTGCACTGAATACACAATTTGAAAAGATGGTAAAACCCCTAACTATGTGCACAGTCAACTTCAAATGCTTCACAAACTTTCGCAACTCTATATTTTCCATTGGTTCTTTCTCCAAAGGGTTAACTATGTCAACCTACACCTTACATCCATGTGCTTAAGTCTCATCATCATTTCTTTGGCAAGGGATGAAGGATCTTTTGTTAATGCTCCCACTAAGCCAAATCTTTCTTCCCAGTTTCCAAAGGAAACATCTACACCAGATGTTGGTATAGACTTAGGCTTAGTCTCATTGTCTTCCTTCTTTTTTCAAAAGTTGTCCATCGCTTTCTTCATCTCTATTGGATCAACCTTTTTCACTGGATCATTCTTCTTTACCAATTTGTTCTTCTTCATATTCTACAAAATTTAGAAATGTGTCATGGTCTATTACAATTGTAACACATGACAATATTTTGAACAAGCCTACTTCCACCCATTCTAGATCTGCATTGATTAGCTTTATGCCCAAATCCATTGCATGCATAACAATAGCCATTGAAAGATTGTAACATCATACAATTGTTATAGCCATTCATCATTTTATTTTTGCATTCACTAGCCTTATGACTGGACCTTTTGCATGTAAAGAACTGACTGGGAAAAGTTGAACATTGTGATTCATTATGCTTCTACATTCCATAGCCTTAAGTCTAAATTTATTATAGGAATAATAGAAACCATTAAAATATGGGTACCTTTGTGAATTTGGTTATCTGATAGGTGGTATTTTGAAGTCTTTCCTTTGATTATGGACTTTCTTTCCATTACTCTTCTTGTCCTCAATCTTCTTTTTAGCTTGATTTGGAGTTTGATATGTCTTTGATCTTTCACCTTTCTCAAACCCTAAATCCTTCTTTGTCTTTAGATCCTTTTTGGTTTGCAATAATTTCATCAAGCTTTTTAAGACTCATCTTAAATTTGTCTTCATGTCTCTTTGCTTTCTCAAGACCTGATCTCAAGGTCATAACTTATTTTTCAAGTTTTGAACATTCTTCGGATTTTATTTTCATCTTTGCATTCATGCATTTTTCATTCTTCAACTTGCACTTTCAGACTGGTAATTATTTCATTGGCTTGCTTCAACTTCTCACTAACCTCCTTATGTATTTCTCTAAATTTATTGATTTTCTCTTGCAAATTTTTGATGCATTCATCTACATCTTTGAAATTTTCATTTAGGTCTTTGTTCTCACTTTTAGTCCTTTCCAAATCTTCAAGGGCTATTCTAAGTTCTCTATTCATGTCAACCATGCATTCTTATTCTATGAATCCAACAATAGGAATATCTTCTGGAGGAGTGGGATATCTTCTAAGAGCCATGTGTTCAACCTCCAAGATCTTTCCCAAGTAGTTAAGATTCTTACAAGGAACCAAGCTATGATACCAATTGTTGAACACCCAAAATACTGAGAGGGGGGTGAATCAGTATTTTCTAAAACTACTTAAACATCTAAGCATTCATTCCACAACACATTTAATTTATAGTAAGAAAGGAAAGCATGGAATCAACCATCATCATCACATAACACATGAACACCAATTTTTTACATGGAAAACCCAAAGAGGGAAAAACCACTGTGAGGATTAGCTTACAATATATTATAACTGATTATAAGATATTATAGAATTGTTCATTATAGGTGGACTCACTGTCCTAGTGGACTCATTGCCCACAAAAAGAAGAAAATATAGAAGAGAGAAGTGGCACATAGCCAAAATCAACTATTATAAATGCATCTACAACATGCTAGAATACAGTTCCATTGAAGCTCAATATACAGAGTCAACACACTTCATTACTCTACTCTAACACTTTGCTCTGCTATGCACTTGCATCACTTTCAAACAATTTGCATCCACTACACTTGCATATTTTCTAACACACTATATCCAACATCGAAATGAACTCATGCTTATATCAATTTCATCCCAACATCAATTAGGTGGACCTAATTAGATGTTGTAGTCTAGAAAAATGTATCCCTTTTACATTTTCTCACTTGTTTGGGCCATCCTATTTAAAATGGACTTAATAATGCTTTAATTTAGTGATGTTAAATGTACCTCTTTACATTTTCACACTTTTTTGGGCCATCTTAATTAAATTGAGCTTAATTATGCACTAATAATCCCTTTTATTCATTTACAAGCCTAATAAATTACATTTTTCGAAAGGGAAACCTGACAATAATTAATGCTTAAACATAACACTTTAGATTGAGTAATGTGTATTCCAAGAATGGGGACCTAGGATCCATTCAACCATGGGAAAATGGGTCCTCCCTAGACCTTTGGACCTAAATTTAAATTATGTTTTTGGTGGTATTTTAACATCTTCAAATCCATAATTCAATGTCGGCTTGTGATATTTGAATTTCAAGAAATTAAGGATACATACCCATAAATACAAGGTTATTTCACGAAGTTTCACCTAGATTTTCAAAAATGAAACCTAGAATTTTTCAAGATCTACAAGAGCATTTCAAGAGCAACCAAAGGCATTCAAGAGCAGATATATCAAAGGTTCATTGTAGCATTCAAGATCTAGCCACCATGTCAAAGTCTTCTTGCAT
The DNA here is from genome assembly GCA_007115665.2 of Sequoiadendron giganteum. Classification (NCBI taxonomy): domain Eukaryota; kingdom Viridiplantae; phylum Streptophyta; class Pinopsida; order Cupressales; family Cupressaceae; genus Sequoiadendron; species Sequoiadendron giganteum. The sequence continues at coordinate 820,387,077 of CM021101.1, forward strand.
CATGCATGTTTTTGGAGCTAACATTGTGATCTAGGTTTCAAGATCAAGTCAAGCATTCAAAGCATTATTCAAGTGTCAAGATTTGCATCCAATTCAACCATTTCATGCAAGTTGTAGACTTCCTAAGATCTCCATTATCAAAGTTTCTACAAGGGTTTGTTGAGTAGTAACATAGATTTGTTCATTCTTCATTCCCTCTTTCATGCATTATTTCAATTCAAGGTTTGATTACCAAAATGGGGTTTGACCAAGGCAAACCCCCATTCACCCAAAAAAAACATTTTTCTCTCTTGTGTGTGTGATTGCAAATCTAGTTTGAAGGAAGATTGAAGACCTTTTCAAGTGCATTATTTACAAAGCTGTCAAAGTTGCAAAAAGTTGTCAAATCACATAATCTAACTTACAAATCAAATTTCCTTCCGACATTGAAACCTAGAAAAATCAGAAGCTAAAATCTATGTTAGAGGTTCCTGAAATATTGTTGAAACCCCCGTACTTGGACCCATTTTCCCATGGGTGAATGAGTTTAAGGTCAAATTCCATAAAACACTTTTGGTGATTGGTACACATTTTTGTTTTTTATTCATGTGATTGGTACACATGTTTATGCCCTTCTCAGATCTGCAATCTATTTTTTGGTTCTACAAATATTGAATTTAATATTGTTGTTTCAAGTGTTAGATTGCATTTTGGAGTTGATTTGATATTTTTAATTTTTCTCCCCAAAGTGTTGTTTGACCTTGACCCCCATCCTTCAGTCATAAGGAAATCTGAAGATTCTCACACTAACTTGACTCACCTAAGGGTTGTTAGTCAATTCATTATGTGGATCTCATTTCCTAATGAAATAAAGGAAAATAGTGTTGTGCATTTTTTGCACACACGCTCCACTGAAAGTAGCGACCCTCTCTACTTAGTCTCTCGGCTCTTTTTTGTGGCTTTGCCTTTTGGACTTGTCTTTGAAAATCTTGGGATTTTGGTTTTTGGTGCGTTGGTCCTTTGGCCCTGGGTTTTGGTTACCTTGAAATTTTCCTTAATGCTTATCTTTCTCGTAATGTGCCCCTATTGATCTAACACTTTTAAAATTTTGCGTCTTTGGGTCAATCTCAGGTTTTTTCCTAGTTTCGAGATTTTCCTCCCTTGGCAGATTTCCCCAGCGGCCTGGAAAACCCAACGGGGGTTGGTTTTGCACTGTCTTCAGAGATTTTAATGCTTCACAGAATTATATCTTCCCCTAAATTTTTTAAATTTCCTTCACCTCATCGAATTCTTGGGCTGCGTCTTTGGTTGTCTTGTTGCGGTGGTGCGGTTTACTGCCATATTGCGGGGGTTTGCATTCTGAGGTGTGGTAGCACAGGGGCAGTTCATCTAGTGTGGTGGTACCATGATGTCATGGGTGTCTCCAAGCTAGTTCGGTTGTGCGGTATACCACCATACCACAAGGGCTTCGCACTTGGCTTGCGGTGGTGCGGTTTACCACCTTACCTCAGGGGTTGGATTGGTGGCTTGTGATAGTGCAGTTTTATTCACCTTAGAGGAGTTAGAAGGTCATATTTGTCAATGAACGGCATGGGAATTATGTTAAATTCATGAGAATCCATTGCCTTAGGAAAATCCTGAAATTCGTTCCTCCTTAGTTTTCTCGGGATGTGTTAAGTCTTGTTGGTTTCGGAGATTTCTGTCCCCGACAGAATTTTCTGAAGATCTCTTATTTATCATGAACTGAAAGGAGTCATGGGTTAATTGTTAATGAGTGTGCATTACATGGTTGATTTGGATCATTTGAAGGTATTTTCAAGTGTTTCTCAAGTATTGGATGTTGATTGAGTAGCTTTGCATGCTAGTTGTGCTTTCATCGCTAAAATTTGCTTGGCTCGAAATTCCCCAAAATTCCTTCCCGACCTGAATTCCGCGAAGGGTGAAAATCTTCAACTTTGAGAAAGGATGATTTAATGATATTTTAAGGGATTATGACTATTGTTTTGATCTCTTTGATGATTGAATATGTTGTTTTTGATTGACTAACTTGGATTCTCATGCTATATTGGATACTTATTGTGGCCTTTTGGGCACAGACTGGATCGAGAAGGTTGTTTCTAGTAGGGTTGGGAGGAGGATGAGTGTACTTTAAATATGTTGCAAGATTCATGGGATACAATCAAGTACACTTTACGGTTGTGGGCATGTAAAACTCACGCATGCACGGGAAGGTTTCTCAGCATGCTCATTGGTCGTTCACCCAAGTTGGACGTGACATGGAAAATTAGAATAGGCTGGACTCGATTAGAGTCGTTGGAGATGCCTAGCTCAGTTGTTGATCGGTGGCCCATTTTCAAACTCACATTGCACGCATGCTACCATTATTTTGCTTCATGCTAGTGGGACATTAATGGCAGAAGGGACCTGCGGGGTTTGTTCAATGTGAATCGGGATTTGTAGAGATCCTAGGTCGATTTGAGGAAGGCGCCTCTAGCACTCAATGCGGGGTGGCAATTTAATGCGGGTTATCTAGGGCCGATCTGGATGGTGGCCGACCTTCTTTGTAACCCTAACTTGGGCTGGCACAGGATGAAGTCTCTATAAGTATGGCATTTTGCCTCATTTGTGAAGGGTTAGACAGTGGGTTAGTTTGTTAGAATTAGATAGAAGACAGACTAGAAGATTAGAGCATAAGGTTAGAGTTAGGAGTTAGTCATATTTCAAGCACTTGTAACATAGAATATCAGAATTGTTGCTATTACTGGTGATTCAATGCAAGTGAAGACATTGTGTTATTATTAGTGCCTTATTTGGATTGATTAATCTTGCATGGTTCTTGTTCTATCTTTAAAATTGCTTGGAAATGTTTGAATGCATTTTCGATTTAGAGTTAAATGATTCGATAGTACTTGGAGTGTTGTAGCAATCTTTGGTTCATACTTTGGGCACCTTCTTGATTGTGGGTTTGCTGTGTAAGGTCAACCTGTACCAAATATTTATGTGCTTAGTTCAATTGTGGGCATTTATCCAGCTCAATTAAATGAATGTCTATGATCTAAATCTTTAATTCCTTAGAAGATTGCACTGTATCTGTGAGATTGCAGGTATAGCCTAGGTTAAACAGAAATTAGTTTTGATGGATTGGTCTGTTCCAAGTATTTCATCATTAGTATTGTTGATTCTAGGAGTAGTATTAATCTTAGGATTTCTGAAATCCCTATCTTTTGTTATTTCTTTGAACTATGGTAAAACCAGGAATTCGAGTATCATTATATTGCAAAATCTGATAAGTTTAAGGTTTCCAGTATTTGTTTTGTAAGGTCCCTTTGTGATTACTAATATTTTCACATTTATCACTTAGTTGTTTTGTTGCAAGTCATGACCTGACACCTGAGAGACCTTGGGGTTATCTCTTTTTCAATAGAGATTGACCTTTCAAGAGAGATAGGATACTATATATTATGTTTGAGTTGTTGTTGTGCAGAAAACACCATCAACAGGATTGGCACTACAAGGAGGGCCTGAATAAGCAAGTTGGAGCATTTTCTAAACACCCTTTCTCCTGAGAGGCTCAGAAGGAGAACCAGATCTACACCAAGAGAAGAAGAAGAGTTTCAAGAACTACCACCTCCAACTAGGTCAAGAAGGACCAAAATAAGGGAGGAGTCACCATCCACCTCATCATTTCCACCATCCTCACCCTCATCCATCTCATCTTCATCCGATTTTGAGGCTAGTTCCATTCAACAACCCCAACCAGTCATCAATCAGCCGCTGCCACCTCCACCTCCACCAATGGCTTTCTTGGCAAATATTCCATCACCTTGATCCTTCAATAACTACAATGTTATGCCCAAGAACCCTGAGCATTTTTTCTCTAAGTTTCACATGAATGATCCCAATAGGACAACAGAGGAGCATATTAGGATTTTTTAGACTTGTCTGAGAGATAGAGGGATTAATCATGAGGATGTTGCATGCAAAATTTCCCCTTATTCTCTGGGAGAGGATTCCTTTTATTGGTACAACCATTTACCTATTGCATCAATCCATAATTGGGTTGAACTTAGGGCTGTATTTCTGTAGAAGTTTAAAATCCCCATTAGTGCCAATGAGCTCTACATGCAGTTTACCGGGATTAAGAGAGAAGTTAATGAGCCTATAGGATCATTCAACAATAGGTTCCACCATGCATACACTAGATTGCAAGCACCTTATGTTGTGGATGATGTCATTGCCTTAGAGGTCAACTTTGAAGCCCTTGATAGCCTTACATCCACCTTCCTTAAGTGGAGAATTAATCCCCCAACTACCTTGCTCACTGCATATACAGAGGCTGTTAAGGTCAGTACAGATCTTAGACAACACTTATCAGGACCCCTGCCATCTCTGGGACAAGCTACTCACCCCAGGCAAGTCCTAGCTCTTAACCAGGCACTAACTAATCACACTCCCATTATGAAACTCATTCCACAACTGCCTTTAGTTCCACACCCAAGTCATCCAATCAGTCAGGCCCACCCAATGCCCAGTTATCCATAGCAGGGTGCCAATCAACCCCTTCATCCACAACAACAAACTAGTTTCCCTACATATTTATAGAACTCAGAAGTTTTGAATCAGTCTATTGGTCCAGGAGGAGTGTCAGGATACCCTCCAAACAATGTGAATTCAATGCCTTACAATAATCTAGATAAGGAGAGGTTAGATGAGCTAATCGAGCAAGTAAAGAAACTAAATATGGAGGTAACCTACTTGAGGAACCAAAATGGACAACTCCAATCTGCTCAGAGGAGCATGCAATCAAATTACAATAGGGAGAAATGAGATGTTTCACGAGGGAAAAACTTCGACAGAGGGCAGCATTCTAACTGAAATCAAAATTTTGAAAGAGGACAAGGTTTTGGTTAGAACTTTGATAGAGGATAACAAGGTGGACAAGCGTTTGAAAGGAGACAACCACCTAGGTAGAATAGGTCATGGAACACCAGACCTAATAATGGAGGAGTCCCCACTCCACTGGATCAACCTTCCAATCAAGAAAAACCTTCGAGTGGAGTATATCTAATTGAAGCAGCTTTGTCAGGGTGGTGCAGGCTTCACAAGACAAGCCAACACTCTGAGCTGGATTGTCCTAAATTTTAAACTATTGCTTCCATCTTTTAGTATGAAGTTGAAAACAACTCCACCGGTCGGGAATTGGTACCCTCGAATCCTTATGATTCCCTAGTTTTGGTGTTGAATCATGCTCCTTTCCCGAGGGATGAGGACAATGAACCAGAAGAGAAGTCAAGTGGCTAGAATGAGGAGGCTGAACAAGTGCTGAATGAAGATGAAATTTTTCAGTTATTTAATGAAGGAACTGAGAATGATAATGGTCCCTTGGATGAGGAGGAAGCTGGTGTTGAAGAGGTACAAATGTTTTAGCAACCTACAATAAAGTATGATTTGAGGAACAAGCCCAATAGGAATCCACCAGCTGGTGGCCCATTTACTACATCTATTCCTCCAAACAATTTTATCACTCCACCGGACCCACATGCCAGTAATAATCCATCTTACCCTCATGTCCCAACACAATACTTTACAAAAGGAGGACAACCTGAGGCATCAAAAGGGAGCAATGTTGATACAACAAAAGATAAGCAGACTGGTCATTCTGCTTTTGATTTTTTAAGGGTCCCTGAGATCAGAAATATAGTCCTAGGGTCTTTTAATTCAAGTAAAGCACCACAACGAGTAGCAGTCAATGAGGTAGTGGGCAGGCCTCCTAGTTCACAAGCACCCAAAGGCCAAATTCAGGCACCACCTGGAGATAGGGGGAAAGAAAAAGATAGGAATCAGGTTGCACAAGTTAACACTCAGTTGAGTTTGTTCCAGGGCAAAATGGAAACCCCTCCCTTCTTGATTTCTATTCATATCATTGGGAAAAAATTTGCACAATTTTCCTTTGGATTCAGGAGCATCTACAAATGTTATGCCCTTTGTTTTCTGTAGGGCTCTAGGTATTACCCCTGTAGCCTCTCTGAAGAAGGTCACCCAGTTGGACAAGACAGAGGTAAATATAGTGTGAAAACTGAACATGATTCACATGCAAGTTACTTCAGATCCTAGAGTGCAATAGGTACTTAATATTAGGGTGGTAGATAGTCCCGACACTTATGGTTTGATCTTGGGTCGAGATTTCACTAAGGCACTAAATGGATACATATCCATAGATCATTCTCACATGTGGCTCCCCTGGAAAGGAGTCCCAAATCAAATCAGAATTGAGAGAGAACCCAGAATAAAGTATGTGATCACTGAATATCAAAATACTTTTAATGAGATATTGGTGTCAGAAATCAGCATGGGGAACTATGTCTTGGCTGCCCCTGTTTCAGATACAAAAGAAGTATTTATGTTGCAAAGCTCCTCTAATGAATCCACATCAGAAGCCAGCGGTTTTGAAGTACTACTTGAATAGGTAGAGGAACCTGATGATCAGGAAGATAGACAACTTAGCTTGCTAGATAATTTCTAAGAGTTTATCCAAAAGTGTGAGGAGGATCAGATCCAACTAGGTAGAAATATGAATTTTAAAGAATTGTTGCTCCCTAATTGGTGTAGAGTTCACAATGCCCCTCATTCTGAGTTGGAATGTTGCCTATGCCATACTGCAGTGGAATAGATACAAAGATGCATTACTCCAACCTCAGTTGTCGGATGGGGTACACCAAGCAATCATAATGATTCAAAAGGAAAGAGCCCAATGCCTCCCGAAGAACCTCCTGGCGATAGAAAGAACAACGATAGTTCAAGGAAATCAGGGGCTGGTGTTGCTTGACATTGAGATTTGATGGATCCAAATCAAAGTAAGGTGCTGGAGTAGGATTTGGACTGATCAGCCCTAAAGGTAAAACTTATTTTGTTGCTCATAGACTCCAATTCCAATGCACTAATAATGTAGTTGAGTATGAGTCTTTGGTCCAAGGTTTATTAATGGCATTGAGAAATAAAGTTAGGATCTTGCAAGTGTTTGGAGATTCTAAGCTGGTAGTTACACAAGTAAGGAAACAATACTCATGTCATGATAGAAGAATGACCAACTACATGCACAGAGTATGGGGTAAAGATTTGATGCCTTCAACATCTAGTTGATCCCTTGAAGTAAAAATCAAACTATAGATTCTCTGGCACAAGCAACTAGTACATTGCAATCCTTATCGCTTTCAGGTTTGAAGAAGTTCACTATAGAGCTCACTCCAATACCCTCAGTGCTCGAAAATGTAACCAATTTCCAGGTGTTTGAGGATGATAAGCACATCCTTGATTTTATTACTAGCTGTGATGTGTTTGCTTCTCAAGTGATTGATGAGGTAGAGCCTCAAGAGGTCGAAATGGACCTAGAAGGGGTCATTAACCTGAAAACTAATACTATCCCAAGAGGCATGGGCAATTAGAATAAATTTTTGATTTGGATAAGATAAAAGACCAGGAGCAACAAGCCAAAAGGGAGTCCCTTAGCAGTCAATGTGAAACATACAATATGTTGACCCAGGATGGTGTGAAAAATGTTGTTATCGGTAAGGTGTGCACTCCAGAGGAAAGGAGAGGGATTATTGATGTCCTACATACATATCAAGATGTGATATCCTGGAGTTAGGAGGACTTAAAGACATATGATACTTCGATCATTACACACACCATTCCCTTGAAGTCAAATGTTAAACCATCCAGGCAAAGACATAGGCCAATTAATGCCTTGTTAGAACCCATCATTTAGAGGGAGGTGCAAAAGCTATTTTCAACATGAATCATATTTCCAATAAGACACTCTATATGGGTTGCAAACTTGGTTCTAGTAAGGAAGAAAAATGGAGAAATCAGATTGTGTGTTGATTTCAGGAACCTTAACAGGGCATCAGAAAAGGACAACTATCCAGTTCCTTCCCTGGATGAAGTACTTCAAATTATCAATGGATCTCAGATGATGTCTTTTCTAGATGGGTATTCTGGATACAACCAAGTTATGGTACAATATGAGGATAGGCACAAAAATGCCTTTACTACAAAATGGGGAACTTTTGCCTACAAAAGAATTCCCTTTGGGTTAATCAATACTAGAGCTACATTCTAGAGAGAAATGGATATTGCTTTCAAGGACATTATTGGTAAGTGCATAATTATCTATATGGATGATTTGGCAGTTTTTTCTAAGAAGAGAGATGATCACGTAGGATTTATGCAAAGTATTCCAAAGGTGCAAGAAATTTGGCATCTCACTTAATTCGAAGAAATGAATATTTGGAGTCACTGAGGGAAAACTGTTAGGGCATATCATTTCAGAACGGGGCATTGCCATTGATCCAAAATGAGTGGAGGCTATACTAAAGATTCAACCTCCTACAAGCAAAAAGGAAATAAAGTCATTCTTTGGGAAAATTAACTTTGTCAGAAAGTTTGTCACTGGATTTGCAGAGATAGTGAAGCCCTTAAATGCTATGCTAAAACAAGAGGCAAAAGTTGAATGGAGTGCAGAAGCTAAGGAGGCGTTTGCAAAAATCAAGAGAGCTATTGTTGAGGCTCCAGTGTTGGTAAGTCCAAATTATGCCAAGCCTTTTTACATATACTCATTTGCTTCTGACCACTCCTATATTGGAATGTTAACTCAAAAGTCTGATCAAGGTGATGAACATCCCATAGCTTTTATGAGTGCTCATTTAAAGGATGCAAAACTGAGATACCCTAATGTGGAAAAGTAGGCCTATGATTTGGTTAGAACAGTAAAGAAGTTTAGAACACTATATACTGAGAAATAAGGTCTTTGCCATAGTCCCTCATCCTGCAGTTATGTTGTTGTTGATGCAGAATGAGTTGGGAGAATGCACAGCTAAGTGGGTAACCATGTTACAAGAATATGATATTGAGATCCAACCCATGAAATTGGTAAGGGGGCAAGGACTGACAAGACAATGGCTGAGATGGGTTCTGACCTCACGGCTCAACAATATCACCTCCAAGAAGTGTCTCCTGGGGACTAGTATAATGAAATTATCTACTATCTGTTGAACCAACAATGTCCTGAACACCTTAAGGTAGTACAAAGGAGAGATTTACGTCTGAAGAGTGACAGTTTCATGATGAAGGGAGTTGTCTTGTATAAAAGAAATCATGAGGGGGTTTATTTGATATGCCTAGGGAAGGAATAAGTTGGGAGAGTGATGTTTGAATTTCATGACAAATACGACACAATCCATGGTTCAACACCTTCCATTGCAAATCAAATCCCGAGGGTAGGCTATTATTGGCCCGCCTTGATCAAAGACACACATAACCATGTGAGGATTTGTCATGTATGTCAGACTGCAACAGGTAAGGAGAAATGTGTAGCCCTTCCACTTCAGCCTATTATAAAGGTAAAACCATTTGCACAATGGGGAATGGACTTTATAGGTCCAATCAATCCACCTTCATCTGTAGGCCATAGGTATATTCTCACTGTAACTGATTACTTTACCAGATGGACTAAGGCTCTTGCATGTAAACAATGCACTTCTGAGGTGGTAATTAATTTTATTGAGTCAGGTATTATCAATCGCTTTGGATGTCCATTGGCTTTAGTTTGTGATAATGGTCCTACATTTCCATCATTGAAATTTTCTAACTGGATGTTTGATCATGGAATTGTTATAAAATTTGCATCTAATTACTATCCACAGGGTAATAGCTTAGTTGAGTCTTCCAATAAAAATCTTTTAGCAGTCATTTGTAAGCTACTAGAGAAAAATCCCAAGGACTGGCACACCCAGCTTAGATTTTCTCTTTGGGCAGACCGCACCAGATAGAAAACATCCCTAGGAACCTCTCCTTATCACTTAGTGTATGGTTTGAAACCTGTATTTCCCATCCAGTTGAAGATCCCTACCTTGCAATTTATTAATGAATATTATGATGGAGAGAATAAATGTGAAGCCCGCTTGGCTGAACTATTACACCTTGAAGAGAGAAGAGATGAAGCCCTAGAAAACTTTGCCAAACATCAAAGTGTAGTGAAGAGATGGTTTGATAGGAGAGCCAAGGTGAAAGCCTTTATAATCTCTGACTTGGTTCTCTACTGGGATCAAGCCCACGACTGAAAAGGGGAGCATGGAAAATTTGAAAAACTTTGGCTCGGCCCTTATCAAATTGTAGAGATTCTGGGAGATAATGCTTTTCATTTGAGAACCCTCACTGGAGAGGATATCCCACTGCCTATCAATGGGCAATGTTTGAAGCATTATTTCCAATCCTGTGTTGTTTGTAACTCTTTCCTTGTACATAGGTAGATTAGGTTTCCTTTCTATTTTTCCATTTTTGCTTTGATTAGATTAGGATTTATTTTGTTTGTTTTGCTCATTTTTTGCTTTTGGTTAGAATAGGCCCGCTTTGGTTGGTTTTTCTTTTTGTTATGCTCTTGCTTTGGGTCTTCTTGCTTTCTTTTGGGCCTGTTGCATCTGTATGATTGGTTGCTTGCTCGGGGTTGTTCTGAGGATCTCTTTTACAAACTTTAATCATATTTTCAGAATCAGTTGGTGGAATTCCTTCATCTGATGTTGCATATGCTTGGAATTGGAGTCACTTGATTAAGTCAAATTCTAGAATGTATTTGGGTCTCATACTTTCACATAAATCTTAAAGTTTCTGAGGTTGCATATGGTCCTTATGAGGTCTGATTGGGTGAAAAATCTTATATTCTGCTCCAGCGCCGCTGTGGTTCTCATCCCTGAGTGTGGGCTTCATTGCTTACAAGGTGAAAAGGAAAGTTTAAAAGATCTCAAAGAGAATATCAATAGAGAAAAAGGGAAAGAAAATATTGAAAATCAAAGAAATGCTCACCTTATTAGGGGTATCCTAGTATCTCTATCAGGGCTATGGATGCCAGGCTGGCAGTAGAGCTATGCTAGGGAGGATCACAATGATAATCTCGTCGGGGCTATGAACGCCTAACTAGTAGTGAGGCTCTATCCAGGTTGCTTTTTGAGTTGGAATCCTTATGTAGCCTTATCAGACTAAGTTTGGTCCCTATTGCAACTAAGGGAAGGGAAATGAATGCCTACACACACACTTTGACCCAAGTATAGGAAAGGTTTGCTTGTTTGTGATTTCTGAAACCTTGTTCGTAGGGTGACCTAATGTAAGGACCGAAACCAGAGATTCTGGGTTCCTGATTCCAGTTTGTCATTGAAATGCTTTGAAGCATTTCCCCAGTGGATTCATCATTTATTATGTAGTTTTTGCACACACGCCCCACTGAAAGTGGGGACCCTCTCAGCTTGGTCTCTTGGCTCTTTTTTGTGGCTTTGCCTTTTGGGATTGTCTTTGAAAATCTAGGGATTTTGGTTTTTGGTCCTTTGGCCCTGGGTTTTAGTTACCTTGGAATTTTCCTTAATTCTTATATTTCTTGTAATGTGCCCCTATTGAGCTAACACTTTGAAAATTTTGAATCTTTGGGTCAATATCGGATTTTTTCCTGGTTTCGGGATTTTCCTCCCTTGACAGATTTCCTCGGTGGCCTGGAAAGCCCGACGGGGGTTGGGTCTGCACTGTCTTCGGAGATTTTAATGCTTCACATAATTTTTTCTTCCCCAAAATTTTCCGAATTTCCTTCTCCTCATCGAATTCTCGGGCTGCGTCTTTGGTTGTGTTGTTGCGGTGGTGCAGTTTACCGTCATACTACGGGGGTCTACATTTTGAGGTGCGATAGCATGGGGGCAGTTCATCTGGCGCGTGGTGTTACCGTGATGTTGTAGGTGTCTCCAAACTAGGTCGTGGTTGTGTGGTATACCACCATACTACGAGGGCTTCACACTTGGCTTGCGGTGGTGCGGTTTATCGCCTTACCTCGGGGGTTGGATTGGTGGCTTGCGGTAGTGCAGTTTTGATCACCTTGGAGGAGTGAGTAGGTTAGATTTGTCAATGAATGATGTGGGAATTATGTTGACTTCACGAGAATCCGTTGCCTTAGGAAAATCCTAAAATTCATTCCTCCTTCGTTTTCCCAGGATGTGTTAAGTCTTGTTGGTTTCAGAGATTTTTGTCCCTGACAAATTTTTTCGAAGATCTGTTATTTATCATGAACTAAAAGGATTCATGGGTTAATTGTTAATGAATGTGCATTGCATGGTTGATTTGGATCATTTGAAGGTATTTGCAAGTGTTTCTTGAGTATTGGATGCTGATTGAGTAGCTTTGCATGCTGGCTGTGCTTTCATCGCTAAAACCTGCCTGGCCCGAAATTCCTCGGAATTCCTTCTTAACTTGAATTTAGCGAAGGGGTGAAAATCCTGAACTTTGAGAAAGGATGCTTTAATGATATTTCAAGGGATTTTGACTGTTGTTTTGATCTCTTTGATGATTGAATATGTTGTTTATGATTGACTAACTTGGATTCTCATGCTATATTGGATAATTATTGTGGCCTTTTGGGCGCAGGCTGGATCGAGCAGGTTGTTGCTAGCAGGGCCGAGAGGAGGATGAGCGTACTTTAAAGATGATGCAAGATCCGTAGGATACATTCAGGTACACTTTGTTGTCGTGGGTAGGTAAAACTCGCGCGTGCACAGGAAGGTTTGTCAGCATGCTCATTGGTCGTTCACCTAAGTTGGACGTGACATGGAAAATTAGAACAGGTTGGACTCAATTAAAGTCATTGGAGATGCCCAGCTTAGCTATCGATCGGTGGCTCATTTTCAAACTCACATTGCGTGCACGTTATCATTCTTCTGCTTCGCGCTGGTGGGACATTAATGGCGGAAGGGATCTGCGGGGTTTGTTCATTCTGAATTAGGATTTGTAGAGATCCCAGGTCAATCTAAGGAAGGCGCCTCAGGCACTCAATGCGGGGTGGGGATTTAATGCGGGTTATCTAAGACCGATCTAGTTGGTGCTCGACCTTCTTTGTAACCCTAGCTCAGGCTGGCACAGGATGAAGTCTCTATAAGTATGGCATTTTGCCTCATTTGTGAAGGGTTAGACAGTGGGTTAGTTTGTTAGAATTAGATAAAAGACAGACTAGAAGATTAGAGCATAAGGTTAGAGTTAGGAGTTATTCATATTTCAAGCAAGTGTTGTAACACATAATATCAAAATTGTTGCTATTACTGGTGATTCAATGCAAGTGAAGATATTGTGTTATTATTGGTGCCTTCTTTGGATTGATTAATTTTGCATGGTTCTTGTTTTATCTTTAAAATTGCTTGGAAATGTTTGAATGCATTTTAGATTTAGAGTTAAATGATTCGATAGTGCTTGGAGTGTTGTAGCAATCTTTGGTTCATACTTTGGGCAACTTCTTGATTGTGGGTTTGTTGTGTAAGGTCAACCTATACCAAATATTTATGTGCTTAGTTCAATTGTGGGCATTTATCCAGTTCAATTGAATGAATGTCTATGATCTAAAAATCTTTAATTCCTTAGAAGATTGCACTGTATCTGTGAGATTGTAGGTATAGCCTAGGTTAAGCAGAAATTAGTTCTGAGGGATTGGTCCGTTCCAAGTATTTCATCATTAGTATTGTTGATTCTAGGAGTAGTATTAATCTTAGGATTTCTGAAACCCTTATCTTTTGTTATTTCTTTGAGCTATGGTAAAACTAGGAATTTGAGTATCATTATATTGCAAAATCTGATAAGTTTAAGGTTTCCAGTATTTGTTTTGTAAGGTCCCTTTGTGATTACTAGCATTTTCACATTTATCACTAAGTTGTTTTGTTGCAAGTCATGACCTGACACCCAAGAGACCTTGGGGTTATCTCTTTTTCAATAGAGATTGACCTTTCAAGAGAGATATGATACTATATATTTTGTCTGAGTTGTTGTTGTGCAGAAAACACCATCAACAAATAGGTCTATCTATTATCATTTTGGTGAACCTCTCTCATATTACCTAGCCTATTTTTCTTCATTTCATTTTGGTGAACCTAACTTTTGAACATCATAACTTATTGATTTGGAGTCCATTTTCAGCCCTAGATCTAGGTTTTGCATTTATTTGCATTGTATTGCATTGATTTGCATCTCATTTAGGGTTGTTCACTTGCATTAGTTTGCATCTCATTTAGGGTTGTTCACTTGCATTAGTTTGCATCTCATTTAAAGTTTCAGGTTTGCATTCTTTAAAATTTAGAAAATTCAAAAAGATCAGTCATTTTGAATAGTGTTTACATTACATTGCATAATCAGTTACTTAAATCAAAAAATTGAATCAAAATTGCATATCAAAGTAGGTATTTTTGCTTGCCATTTAGCATCATTTTGCACTTAATTTTAGACCTCATTTTACATCAATCTAAAACTGTAACTTACCATCTAAAACCAAAATTTGAAAACCATAGAAATCACTAGCCCGTGTGAGTGTGCATTATTGTTTGCATAGTGGACAACGAGTTCCACTTGTAAACATTTTTGGACAAACAACTGAGGCATGATCCATATCGCATTGGACAGTTGAGGCTTGATCTACCCCTCACCTTTTATTTTTGTTTATCCATTCTTTCTTTGAGTTTTTGGCGTTGTATGATTTAGTATCTTGTCATTTTTGCATACATATATGTTTAACCTAGGCATGCATCTCCTTGTGCCTTTGTTGGTTTTTCCATGAGATCTTAGATCTTGGGGGCTTGATCATCCTCCTTGATCTTTGTCATCTTATCCTTCTAATGATTGTACAATTATATACCTCTCTTGATTGTCTACTTTAGTGTGAGTTTGACACAAGGTTATCCTCTCACTAAAGTGGGGGCTAAATGTAGTGTAGAAAGATATATCCCTTTACATTTTCTCACTTATTTGGACCCTCCTATTTAAAATGGACTTAATAATGCCTTAATTTAGTGATGTTAAATGTACCTCTTTATATTTTCACATTTTTTTGGGCCCTCTTAAATAAATTGAGCTTAATTATGCCCTAATAAGATCTCTTATTCGTTTACAAGCCTAATAAATTACATTTTTTGAAGGGAAAACCCAACAATAATTAATGCCTAAACATAACACTTTACCTTGAACAATGTGTGTTCCAGGAATAAGGACCCGAGACCCATTCACCCATGGGTGAATGGGCTCTCCCTAAACCTTTGGACCAAAATTTAAATTATGTTTTTGATGGTATTTTAACATCTTCAAATCCATAATTCTATGTTGATTTGTGATATTTGAATTTTGGGAAATTAAGGATATAAATACAAGGTTATTTCACTAAGTTTCACCTAGATTTTCAAGAGAAGCAACCTAGCATTTTTAGAGATCTATAAGAGCATTTCAAGAGAAACCAAAGGCATTGAAGAGTATATATATTAGATATTTATTGCAACATTCAAGATCTATCCATCATGTCAAAGTCTTCTTGCATCATGCATGTTTTTGGAGCTAACATTGTGGTGTAGGTTTCAAGATCATGTCAAGCATTTAAAGTATTATTCAAGTGTCAAGATCCACATCCAATTCAACCATTTCATGCAAGTTGTAGACTTCCTAAGATCTCCATTATCAAGGTTTCTACAAGGGTTTTTTGAGTGGTAACATAGCTTTGTTCATTCTTCAGTCCCTCTTTCATGCATTATTTTAATTCAAGGTTTGATTACCAAAATAGGGTTTGACCAAGGCAAACCCCCATTCGCCCAAAAACAAATATGTTTTTCTCTTGTGTGTGTGATTTTAGATTTAGGTTAAAGAAAGATTGAAGACCTTTTGAAGTGCAAGATTTACAAAGTTGTCAAAGTTACAAAAAGTTGTCAAAGTTGTTGTCAAATCACAAAATCTAACCTATAGATCAGATTTTTGAAATTATAACATTGAAACCTGGATAAATTAAAAGCTACAGATTTGTGACAGAGGTTCCCGAAAGATTGTTGAAACCCCTATACTTGGACCCATTTGCCCATGGGCGAATGAGTCTCATATCAACTTCTAGAAAGCACTTTTGGTGACTAGTACACATGTTTCTACTCTTCTCAGATCTATAATCTATTTTTTGGTTCTAAAAATATTGAGTTTAATATTGTTGTTTTAAGTGTTAGATTGCATTTTGGAGTTGATTTGTTGTTTTTAGTTTTTATCCCCAAAGTGTTGTTTGACCTTAACCCACGTCCTTCAGTCATAAGGAAATTTGAAGATTCTCACATTGACTTGATTCACCTAAGGGTTGTTAGTCAATTCATTGTGTGGATCTCATTTCCTAATGAAATAAAGAAAAATAGGTCTATCTATTATCATTTTTGTGAACTCCTCTCATATTACCTAACCTATTTTTCTTTATTTTAAATGTATTATGAAAAATATAACTTGTTGACCCAAAACATACTTCACGCCAAAAATAAGGCTTGTAACGAACTCAAATAGGTTGGCATGGACCTATATTAGCTCCCACATGATGCATTAACACTTATTTAAACTCCACAATACTCATATCATATTAGGTTGACACCGGTAATGACCTCACATCATAATTCACCAACTGTTCAACCACAAACAAATATACGAACCTCAAAACTTCATGCCACATGGAATTGAAATACTTATGACACCTGCCAACACTCCGATAAAGCCACAAAACTAGATACCAATTTGTAGAGAAGTGTGGACTCACCAAAACATGCACCTTGTACTAGAAATCACTGTCACTGGCAAACCAAAACTTTTGTCATTTATAACTTCTTCACTAGAAACCAAAACAATACAAAACTCTAGATTTAAACTCCACTAACATCCAACAAAATTACATGAAAACCATAGAGCAAGAATCTTCACAACAGACCAATACATACCAAATTACTGGATGTCCTGTACATGAAAATACTTGTTTTGACACTCAGTCAATTTTTCACCACAACGTATTACAGTAGATCAAACCTTCTTGCAAATAAACAATAGATAACTATATTCAATCATGCTCAAGCTATACAAAATGATCTACACAAAGATCTT
Organism: Sequoiadendron giganteum; assembly: GCA_007115665.2. Classification (NCBI taxonomy): domain Eukaryota; kingdom Viridiplantae; phylum Streptophyta; class Pinopsida; order Cupressales; family Cupressaceae; genus Sequoiadendron; species Sequoiadendron giganteum. The sequence continues at coordinate 820,404,000 of CM021101.1, forward strand.
CATACCAAATCACAATGTTAACATCAATGACAACACTGTACTACATACTATGCAACTTGTATTCATACCTCACACTCATGTTGTCGATAAGTATATCAATGACAAACTTCTTATTCTTTCAACATAAATTTGGTAGAAGAAACTTGTAGAAATTTGATGAGAATCAAGTGGCAAGAAGAAATTAGGACATGGGACTAGTATGGAGTGTTGAGTATCCAATAGAGCTCAACACTAGGGATTGGAAAAGGGGGAAGGCTTAGGGTTAGATCCTATGAGGGACTGTTAGAATTGGCTATGGATGCCAAGATCTATGGACCAAACAGAAAGCACAAAGAAAAGAGAAAATAATATGACAAGAATAAACTATATTCAATGTCAATGATAATGCTTCAATGTGTATACAAATGTAGTAGAGACCCCTTGGTTATATAGCCAAGGTGAGAACATAGGAGTGCATAAGATTATGACAAGTGTCACAATCTTATGACATGAGACAACAATGAAAAGCTATCACTCCACCTAAAGTGGAAAGGTGATAATGTGATAACCACCACAAATAATGGATCTACCACAAAAGGTGGAACCCTAATCACATGATATGTCCATGAAAGGTGGAGGTGATAGAGTGATAACATAATAAGTCCACCAAAGGTGGAAATTCTCCAACAACTCCTATGTGGTCCCTAAGTAAACTTAACTAAGGTGTAATTATGACTTAGGACAAGGTACAAAATATTTAATTACACCAACAGGGACCATGCACCTAGGAAGTTAGGGAGACGAGCCCATGTGGGGATGGGGATCACATAAGGAATTAAGACTCGGGGATGGCTCTAGAGGTGTAAGGTTCCCTTGAAGGTCCGAGGTCTAAAGGGAGCATAAGAGATCAAGTATTGGGTCCCAAGAAGGAATAAGAATTGGGGATAATTGAGGATTCAAGAGGGATTAAGAACAAGGGGAGAGATGATGGGAAAAAGATTGGGTTTTAGGTTCGAGGATCAAGACTAGGAAAGGGATGGAAACCAAGACATACAAGGAGTGGGGAAACATGGAACATGGAGATAGGGGTGTGAGGTGGACCTAGTATCGATATCAATGTGGTGCCAAGGTCTGGGGTCCTCTTAGAGGTTTGGGCTTTGGGATGAATAATAAGTTAGGAAAAGGGGACCTCATAGGGATCAGGGACATATGGGGATAAGGATTAGAATAGGAATTAGGGGTCATGAGCGCAAGGGGAATTAAAAATTTAAAACTATGCTGCAAGATTTTGGTTCCACCCAAGTATTCACACCTAGTGGGAAATGGAACATCAAAGGTTAGGATCATGAGTCCCAAGGTTTTGGGCTAAAATTTGTGACAAAAGACTCATTAAGGATCGGTAACCTTAAAACATAGTCCCTTGGTCTTGAGTTCATCCATGGACTCATGACCTAGAGTATAGACTATAAAGAGGGTGGGGGTTGGGGTTCCTAGGGAACCTAAAACCTTGGGACCTAGTCCTTAGATCTCAAATACACTCATAAGCCTGCAACTTGGGAAGATGACAAGGGTCGTTTTGATCACACAAAACACCCAAATTTTTATTTAACACTTGAAAAATTTCATGGAGGGTGGACCCACTTGAGATTTCTTAAATCAATTATTAATGGTAGTTAAATATAGAAAATGCATAAAAAGAAGACAAAACTTAACCAATTTTATAATTTTTGAGGCTTGTGAATGGGCTCCAACATACTTAATTGTTGCAGGTACAAGTAATCATTAGGAAAATAGTCATTGTAGTTGGGAAATGATGAATCTTTCTTATACTCTATGTGACACAAATGGTTAGTGGCATGTTGTAGATGAATTTCGACATGACTATATTAGGAAGAGTTAATGGATATTTAGACTATGGTAGGTAGTAGTGCATGATAATAGATGTATATGATTGGTAGGTGTTTCTCTCATATGAATTCAAAGCAAAGGGTTAGACATTAATAGGTTGTGCATATGTCTTGACACTAGTTGATCAGTACCAAGAGATAAGAAATGAGTTTACAAAGTGGGTAAGATGAATTAGATTAATGGATGCTCTAGATCATCTTATTTTTTTCCCTTTTGGATCAAGGAGGATTTTGTTACATTTATATGATCCAAAGTGTTGGCTTGTGGTTATGTATTAATGTTTTGTTAGTTTAATAGCTTATAGTTTGGATTTTTATAGTTATTGATGGGTATATGATAGTTACTTGAGTGGTTGTAAAGAAATGGCTTTATAAGCTCTATTTAATAATATAAATTTAAGCTAAAATAATATATTCTATATGTTCCTCTATTTCATTTGCAAATGCAATCCTCTATCATTATTTAATATGGATTTAATCTTGGTTCCTATAGCAAAAATGTTTTAGGCAAAAAAAGAGTGTAAAAGTAACAAAGTAAAAAAACGTAAAGAGATTTCACATTTTAAAATAAGATAAAAATACTAGAAAAATATAGATTTAAAAATCCTATTATGGATAAAAACCCCTAGAAGAAGATTTCGTTATGTAAAATTAGACAAGTACACTAAACGTGCAAAAGAAAATAAGGTTTCCTTATGGTTTAATCTAGGCTAATTAAGTAAATTCAAATAACACAAATCAACTTAGATTAATCAATGATAGTTGGGATTTATAAATCTAGTAATTACAACACCTATTTTAGGAAAGTAAATGTGGTAGATAGAATACTTAGCCCTATGATTGAAGAATGTGTATCATTGAGGGATATTTTGGAATTATATTGGTGCCTACTTAAAGAAAGGTAATATTTATGTTAGTGATTATTTTGTTTGAGATCAAGTATACAAGTTCGAGTTCAATTCATAGTTGTGAATTCATCCTTTAAGTTTAGACTTGATTAGATGTAATGTAAAGCTTTGCTTTTTTGCTTGAATAATATACTTATGCTTTGCTCTTTGATGATATCCAATGGTTATAATATTTAAAAATACTTAGAAAAGCCTATCATGGTATTGCAAGGAGACAGGTTCTCCTAGATCAACCCTTGGAATTGTATAAACTTTTTTTAAGACAATAAGGGCCTTTGAAATGATATATGCATATTCATTACTCCTTTTAGTGCATCAAATCAAAACGAGTCACTATTGATTGCTCCTTTAATGTTTTAGAATGAATAAGGACTTGTGAATCCAAGATCTCTTTTGAGGATGATTAAAATGATTGCATTAAATGTCTTTAAATACTATCACGTAGCATCATATTTTGTAAAACATGTGTTTAGTCGACTCATGTGAGAAAATAAAGAGAGCTAGTTGATGAATTTGAATCTTACATTTTGGAAAGAAAATGGTCAATTTACAATTGCGATGTTGATCTTGTGACCATGCAAATTACTTGAATAAACAATCAAATTTAAGCATTTAATGATTATATAGAGATAGGTGCATAAATAAATTTAATAAATGTGTAAATACGACAAATGTATAGAAGTATGTGGATATAAGAACAAAATGAGAGCTATTAGACAAATAAATTCAACTTTATACAAGATCTTGCCATTTATCTTTTATATCAAATCATTTAATCAAAATAAATAAAAAATTAAATAAAAAATAACATAACTATACAAATCTCATAATTACAAAGAGGGGAATTTTTTTGAAGAATATAATTTAAGTGACGTTTTAAAACTAAAAACGAAGAAAAATTGATTAAAAGAATAATGAATGAATGAAGAAAGGAAGTTAAATGGATGGTAGCCTTAGGGTTTTGATATCTAATTTTTAATTTTCCCTCTAAACTGGATTTGAACATTCCCATAATCGATGTCCCAGAAGGACCACCGAAAAAGACTTCGTCAAACAAGCCGTGGGAAAAAAACAACAGAAGGGATATGTAAGAAGTAAAAGCCGGCTATAGCCTCCGCAAGAGTCGAACCTGCGCCGACGATTGGGCGTTTCAAGGCATTGCAACAGGAAAATAAGTTAAGCGGCGCAGGTTGCAAGCCACAACAACCGAGTTGTAATTTCTTTACAGCTGCTGAAACGTTCTTTTGCCGGTTATTTTTACACATTAATCTGAGTGTGTGTGTTTGTTATAGGTATGCTTTGGTTACATTTTAAAATACAATTCTGAGTGACATTTAGCATGGGCATGTAGATTTTTTGGCAAAATCAAGCTATTTTAAATTTTAATAATACATTTCAGGGACTTTAAATGAATGCCAGCCGTGTTACAGCTTTTTGTACACATGAAATATGTCTTGAAATGAATTTCAAACGACTTCATACTGTTCGTTTTCGTTAAGTATTCATGGCTAATATGATTTTTGTTTAGCTTGTGTGGAGGGCTTTGACTGATTTTCCTCAAAATTGTTCACTTAGTTAATGCGTTAGCACACTTTTCATGAACACTACAGAGTAGAAAGTAACAATGATTCGAATCAATTTAAGAAAAGGGAAATGGAAATATTAGTCTTTTATGCGGGTGGGCACTCTCATTTATGAAGAGTTACATAAACTGGGTGATTGGATGGATGTAAATAGCAACAAGAAATATAATAGAATATAAGAATTTTGACCTTCATGAGGTCAAAGATAGTCTATGGTACAGCATATCTTGTAAAGAAGTTGCAGCTAAAATACTCGTGTAATTGGCCAGAATGCAACTATAAACTTCACAATAAAAAATAAAGAGTTTTTCTGGTTCAGCTGTCCTAGCTGTGCAAAATATGCTCTATCCTCCCATTTTTGTTTGGGCATCTTCCATTTACTTGTTTCACATCCAAGATGATGTGAGTTAGTCCTCAATTGGGCTATGAATATTTTTTGCTCTCCAAGGGATATTTGCCCCTATGTAAGTCTTTTGTTGATGATTATAAGAAGGGTTATATTCGTAAAGGTAATGTTTTCTCCTTTTCCATAATGCCTTTTTCCACATAGACTTACATAATTTATCTATAACAAAAGTCTTTATTTCTTTGTTATTATTTGGACATGAATTCAAGTGAATGTTCTATTTGTTAATCCATTTGATATCTAGTTTTATCAAGATTTTTTTGCTAAGATATCCTAGGAGATGAACCATAGCAACGGCTTCAATAGAAAAGGTACCTGTTTCAGCTAGAAGAATCTCATAGGGGACCAAACCTTTTAGTTTTAATTTGCTTGTGACTAAACATTTTTGAATTTTCTCCATTTTTTTTCATTTCTCCAAAGTGCTGCTTGTCCATAATTCACACCCGTAAAGTGCCAATGGACTTATTAATCCCCCGAATAGAATCCAAATAGTTTTCCAATTTGATAGCTATGCCTATCTACTTCTGGTTTACAGTGCATAAAGTGCTCTCTAACCTCCTAAAATTCTCTTCCTTTTGCAAATTTTCAAACCGAGTTTGTTGTTGAAGTCAATCCCAAGGTATTTGTACCCTGTTATTTATTCTAGAATACTCCCTTCAAAATATAAGTTAAGTTGTTTTTTAAATTTTTGTTGGAAATAACTATGATGTTGGTCTTGCTAGTGTTAACTTTGCATAACCACTTCCTTGAAAAAGTGGTCTAAGGAATGTAAATGCTCTTGCAACCCTTTAGCAGACCTAGCAATTGAAATGAGATCGTCGGTGTACAAAATAAGTCTCACTACATACTCTCCCAAAAGAACACCATCCCATCTTTGCAAATTTAGTCATTCTTCTAGTTCTTGATATGTAAGCCAAAAAGGGTATGGAAGAGAGGGCATCCTTGCTTAATTCCAATGTCACTCCAATTTTTTTTTGAAGGCTTGCTTGAGTTCTGATTGTTATTCGAATCTTCTCGTAAAGCTTATGAATTGCCACTCTATATTGCTTTGGTATACCAAGTTCCTTCATTTTATTTTTGCACAATTTACTTAAGTTACCGGTTCAGGTTCGGGTTCGAGAACCCGGTTTGCCGGTTCAGGAAATTTTTTTTTTGGGGTTTGGGTTCAGTAATACAAAAACATATAAAAATCAGAAATATATACATATTTGCAGCAGTAATTAAGTTTAGAATACACCACCATATTAATAGTCAAATTATTCAAAGCTATGTATACTAGTATCATAATCATCCTCGAAAACACTTCATCCTTCTATATTCCTCCTCTTCTGCAATGGAGGTTAACTAGGAGAGATCTCCATCTTTACCCTTGATTCTGTGCAAGATAACCCTACATAACGAGATTATGTAAATTCAGTCTTCCTTTGTGTAGACAGTTGTGGTTGGCTTACTCTAGTTTATTGGATCTGGGGTTGTTGCTCCATGCATTCTTGTTACCTTCTTTCCTTAAATTACAAAGACAACACTAGATCCATAATTTCTGCAACAGTCCATCTGCATACATGGAAGTATTCATACATGGTCCACTTCATCTAGAGGTTTCTTTCCCAACCATTCCTCCCTAAATGTTCCTTTTTTTAACAATTTCTTCATCTAAGTAATCTTTCACCCCATGAAAAGAAATCTCTCAAAAATTTATAACCCACCACATTTGTAATAATATGTCTGTTATTTGTCCTTTTTATTAAATTGATTCCTCACTTCTCCATGTTGGCTTTCTGTTGGCTAGGATCAGCTGATTTGGATTCTCTTTCTAAATTTCCATTGTGTTTGAATGCTTTTTTATTTATTTTTAATGTGCTTTAGTGATATGCTCAGACTTAAAGAATATTCTGCATCTAATGGAAGACTTTCATTGCATACACTTTGCTGTGGGTCACAATCCAAGAAGTTCAGTTTGATAACTTTTGACAAACCCTTTGTCAGGTCAAGTTTAATGCACATCCTGGTATGATGAATTATTTCTTCTTCTTACTTATTTGGAGATTATTTTGAAATCTGCTCAATATTTTGCCAATAGTTAAGAACATTGTTTAACTTCAAAATTCTGGATGGAAGGTTAGGAGACTTACCTATGATGGACCAGAAGCTGGCATGTTTTCAAATGTTTCAATTTAAAAATTTAAAAATCATTTAATATTTTATAAAAATTCTGATTTTATGACAAATCAGGGTCTGCTCTCAAACGTTTAGTTTCTATCCTGCTGACCTGAGAATGGGACTTCATTGTAACCCTTTGGCAAAAGCATTAACCTAGATTTGCTTTTCTTTTATAGGTTGGTTCTCAAGAAAACAGTTACATGTAGTTTGGAGTGAAGGCCAGAAACTCTGTTCAACATTATTGTATTTATTTTTAGAAATTAGCATTCATCTCGGGTCTGGCAGAATTTCATGTTTTAGAGGCACATATTAGGGTTAGAAGGAATAAAAAACTCTTTAAAAGTCAACAAAGACTCAAAAAAATAATAAAAAAATGCAAAAAGGCGTTTGAAAGTTCGCCTGGGTGGGCATGAAATTCTGCCTAGGTTCGAACCGGGTTCGAAAAATTCGAACCTTGGTCGGACCCACAGTCAGGGTTTTGAACCCTAGCCGAACCCACAAGCAATTTTCTGAACCCATAGAGAATTTGGACGAACTGGACCCGAATTCCATACTCGAAATGAACCCGAATCGAACCCAGGCTTCCCAGGGGCGAACCCGGTAGCTTTGCAATTTACTCCTAGAAACCATGTTGATAACTTTCATGAAGCCTAGAAGACAACAATAATCTTCCTCCTTTTCTTTCCACTTTTTTGATGATATGTCTCAAAGTAATGCCATGATCTATTGTTGTGTGTTATGCTTTGAAACTTGCTTTCCTTTTTGCTCTGTTATCTTTTTCTTCTACGCATTTGTTGAATTTGTGCTCAAACATGTTTTTGAACAGCTATGCAAACCCATGTTGAAAGATGTTGTTGAATATTTTCTTAATGTGAAGGGTGAGTATTTTCATCCCCTATTTTAGGTATTTTTTTTTGTAGCTTGACCATGTTGCAAGCCTTACTTGTACCCAACTTCTTAATACCTTCCTTAACCTTTTGTAAAGTGAATAATTTTTTGTTGTTGTGTTGACTATGAAAGGAATCTTTGCCTCTGATTCCTACTCGTATAATTGCTTTGCATATTCAAACCATTGAGTAGCTATGATCTTATTTTTTGTTTGCTTTTTTCTTTGCTGAAGTTCCCTCCAAATATTAGCTTTTGGTTCTTCTTGCCTATATATATTAGTTCTTCTCTTCTTATGTTCATGAACTCTTCTTTTTGTAGTTTTACAATTTACTTGTACAATTTTTTGTTCGACTCCTCTTTTTTCCAGTTCTTTAAGAGCTCTCCTTGCAGCCTTGCAGTCCTCATTAGACCAAACAATTGTTGGAAAACAACTTATTTTCTTCTTCCTATTTTTTGCCTTGTTACATCTTTCAAGTGCCTCTTGAATGATGCTTGTTAGTTCATGGCTTTTGAAACTTTGTATTCATTTTCCCTTCTTTTGTATTCTTGCTTTAGTGCTTCCTTGAAGATAGATTAGTTTTCTGGGGTTATAAGACTTTTCTTCTTTGCTAGGTTTGGTGGTTGGGTTGCTCTTTTAACGTATGTTGATATCTTTTCCATCCAAGATAGCATTATACATATTGGACTATGGTCTGATTTTAATCCCAAAGGGGAATCTTTAATCATTGCCTCCATATCCTTTCTATCAAACTTTGCAAGCAAATGCCATAATCAACAATGCTCGCTCCATTGTAAGTTTTGCATGTGTAATTTCTAGATTTCTTTTGTCCACCCATACAATTGCAAATAATCAAACCATAAGTGCCACATAAAGTTAGTAAATCTTTGCCCAAATGATTAATACTCCCATTATTCTTTGAACATCTTGACCATTGATGATTTCCTCTTTGGTGAGCTGTAAAAGATTGTTATCCTCCCTGTATAAAATTCTAGTTTTCTCATTTGCAGTGCTACAAATGAAATTTCCTAAGAGAATGACTTCTCCATGTTGAGAGTATGATGGTGTATCTTTTTTAGGGCTATGTATGGGTCCTCGCCATCCATCCCATAGTTTTTGTAGGTTTTGAGGCTTATGGGGCAAGAAACAAGCTGCAATTCTTATGTGTCTTCCACTTTTTGTTATTTTAAACAAAGAGCAACTCTAGTGATACATAATGAAGCTAAAAGGTACATTAAGCTGTTTAGCTCTATGATGTATTAATAAATCTTATAAATCAGTTTGGTCTAAACAATGTTATTAGTTGTTGTCACGATCATTAAAAAATCCGTGCAAAATTTAAAGGAAGTAACTTTTTAGGAAACAAAGTTCACAAACTCTTTAGATTTTTTTGTTGGTAACATTCGGATTTTATTTTGATCTAGTGGTGCTTAGGGCTAAAATTCTAACTCATATCTATTAGGCTTTGAGACTTGGATTTGGTGAAAACTTGGCAAATCAATATTTGATTTGAACTTAACGCTTAGTGCCAAAACTTGGCACAAACTCGGTAAAAATCGACAAATTGGAAAAAATATTAAAATATAGTGAATCTTAAGAAAAAAACAATATATTACATCTCATATCAAAATAACTTTAAATACACAAAAACTAATAGTTAGATATATGATACATGTGTAGAGAACTACATAAGTAAAAAATGCCACAAACTTTAAACTTGAATGTGAATACAAAATAAAAATTGCTTTGATATGCCTAAAATTGTTGTTTGTACACAAACAATGGATTATCTACATGGTATTAGCAAAAAATACATAGAAAAATCAAATTAAGGTTGATAGGAGCTACTCCTCCCAACATTCAATCCAAGTCATTAGACCTTGTAGCTTTGAGTGCATCAAAGGTGTAGTTGCAACCATAGTTGGAAGACTCGCCGAGTTTTTGGCGAGTCTTGAAAAACTCGTGAGTTTTTTTGCCCTGCCAGTCTTTATGAATTTAACTCGCTGAGTCTTTTCCAAAAACTCGTGACACCAAAAACTTGCGAGTCTTTACAAAAGACTCTCTAGATACATAAAAAATGCGAAAAATGTAAAAAAAAAATTGAAAAAGTTGCCGAGTTTTTTGCCAAGTTTTCGTTGAGTTTTTGTTGACTCTCCAATTTTTGGCTTGGCGAGTTTTTTTCCACGGTGAGTCTTCCAACTATGGTTGCAACCATTCTATTTGCAAAAGAGGTAGCAAAGTCATCTTGAATAACATTTTTGTTTCTATTTGCATGGGTTTGTACTTTGTACCTCCTTCCTCATCGCTACAAGCTCTTCTTCATGATTAGCTTGATTGATCCATGCATGATCCTTCTCTATAAAAATGGGGTCATCTTTAGTGATCCACTTAGATGTGAGATCATACTTCTCAAATTCCATAGGGTCTAATTCTTCATTTATAGCTAAAAAACTCTAGTGGTGGAAGTGTAAATTGTATTACACAAATAGAAGGTCCTTCAACCTTTGTATTGACAACCTATTATGCTTTTTGAAGTGTATGTGCTCAAAACATACTTCAATTTCATTCACAATTTGAAGTGTTGTATGATTGGCCCAAAAATTAGATGACAATTCTTTGAAGATTGGGCACCTTAGCACCAAAATTTTTCCACTATGCATTAGTAATGATAAAATTAAAATGTTCAAAATTTACAGCTACTAAAAATTCAACATTTAATTAAAGAAGATTTTTTTTTTTTGTAAATCAATGTTTCAAAGAATGCAAGTTTTATTGGTACCTAAATTTGCTACCCCTAATTTTTTTTCTGTTAAATCATATCTTAGCCAAATGTTAGGTCATTCTTGTCACATCAATGTCAACTATGTTATCTTTCCTATCAAAATGGTTAAGTCCTTAGGTTTTAGTTTGTCTTGGTCTACTAATGATGTATGTAGGTAGCTTGTCATGAAAATTATCAAGCTATGAATCTTGAAAGAGGCTGCAACACCAACAAAAGACAGAAAAGGTGAAGTTCAGAGACTATGATGGCAGATACTAGGCATTGGCAGGAAGGATTGAGGCTAAGGCAAATCTTCCCTAGCACATTGAGACATAATCATATACGAGGATCATCTTCCAAGCATAAGGTTGTGACTTTGGAATGTACACTATCTAAGACAAGAAGTTTCAGCGAAGCCTCAAAGGTCAAACTTTATTTTTAGAAAGTTTTTATTTGTAGGAAAAACTCCTTTTTGCTTTTTCTTTTTTGTTGCGTCTTAGATTGAAAATATAGGCACAAAAAGTACAATTTTCTATTTTTAGAAAGTTAAATTTTTGGCAAAAAGTTGTGGATGGCAGAGGGAGAAAGTTACTAGAGTAGTTTCAAGCTTTGTCATGTGAAAAATGAAATTTAGAAAGATGAAAAACAATGAGAAATGCAATTTTATTAAATTCAGTGATAAAAAATGAAAGGATGGAATAAATTTAAAAGAAAATTAAAGTTGCGAGTTAATCATTTGAAAGTTGACATAAATTCACCAAATTCTTCACTAAAAGAAAATGATCACTTAAACTCAATCAAGCACCAAAATAACATTTTTTTCTTGCCAAAACGAAATGAGTAACAAAGTAAAAGTAGTGCCCAAGTTAGTATATGGGCCCAAGTGAAAAATGGACATTAAACAAAGCAAAATAAAGGAGAAAAGTGATGAATCTGAGTCCTTCATTCAAAGTGACGCCCAAGCCAAGATTGGGGATCAATTAAAACAAATTAAAGTCAAAATCAAAAGATTAGAGCCCTTGATTCATATGGAAGCTCAAGATGAGAAGCATAAACGGAAGGAAAGTAATATTTTATATTATTTTTAGAGGATGAGGATAGAATTGCTTTCAAACAATTGTTTTTATTATATTTGAAACTTCAAGAAGCTGCAATTGGAAGGTTATAAATATATGTCATTTACATATACAATGTAATGAGAGTTGATGCTAGAATTATGCTGTAGAGAGTGGTGTCATTCAAGTTTGAGGTCAATTAAATTGTTAAGTGTTTTTGTGTTAAGTATGTGAAGTTGAAGCTTGCTTATGCTAACAAGATTTTCCATTCAAGTTCAATCCCAAGCATTGTAATCATTCAAGCAAAAAATGTTAAGTTTGTGTGACATTGTGGTTCGAATCTATGAAGTAGTTTTGAATGCTTTGTGATAATTAATTGTCTTCATCTATTCTTCTTCTAGGTTGAAATATTCTCTCTCAATTTTGTTGATTTTTTAACCAGACAATTACAATAGAATCATTCACCCGTTAAGGTTAGCATAACCAAAACGTACATGAAAGAACTCTAACCAAGAATGCGCCCTAAAACCACTTAAGGAGGAGGGGCGAGCATATGGTTAGAGGATCCCTAGGATCTACTGAAACAATGAATACAAGATTCTATTGAAAGAGAACTTTTAAACTCGACACCAAGAATGTGCACTCAAGATCCTTTTGCAGGCGAGGTGCTAATATATGGTGGAGTACTACTGCTGAAATGAAATAACAATAATTAAACTTCTTTTGCTGTAGCAGACATCCACTGAAACGTGGGGATTCTCCACTTGAAGTGGGTATGAGAGTGTTACAACAAATTTTTCCTCACTGGTGGTAAACCATCCAGGGGTGCCTTATGTGAATTAATTAACTATTGTAGTAAGCTAAGACTGAAACAGTACTACTGTTAAACAGTTAATACAAGTAAAAGCTGCAAATTACAAAGCTCAGCACCAATTTCAAACACCACTCTAATATAATAATTTCCGAGTTAGAGAACAAGAGAAGAGAAGATAGAATCTGAAAGTTTTTAATGCACTGCTCTATCTCAGGAAACTGTAATTCTGGAAACGGAAATCAGCAATTGCAGAATTATATAAAAGCTCATAACTTGATCAAAATACCTCCAAATGATGTGAAATCACAGGTGAGGTTCAAATGGAAGATAGGCGCCCAAGTTGAGACACCAAAAACAGCTCCAAATACTTGCATTTATTAATGGCACAATTCCCAATGCACATGTTGGAAAGTACGGCCCTTGAGAGGGGTGATTTTCATTATAAAATTGCACACTTCAAAATAAAGTCTAAATTTGCTTGGAGATGGTCGCCTAGACCTTAGGAATATATTTCTCAAGTGCCCAGAACAATACAAAATTCGTACAATTAATCATGAGCAAAAACACAGTTCAGCTGTATGCAAACAGCAACTGTAAAACTGGAAAATACAGCAATAATTCACCTTGAAATACAATCTGCTAGTCTGTGTGAGAAGCAGTAATAATTCAACTAGGTGTTGTCTTTCAAACACGAAATTGAATGAAGAACTAGGAGGTCAGCATTCTTCGAAGTAGAAAATGACAAAGCATTTTGACAGCATAACTTTAGCAAAATAATGGATGATCAATACTGAATACAAACCTCACTTTTAAAGGACAAAAGGAAACTGTTCAAGTCTCCCCAAGAGGTACGCCAATAGACAAGACTCTTCAAATTTCCAAAGGAAAAGCCATTCTTCAAAAATACGCCCCACTTGAGAAATGAGGATTTTAATTAAAATTAAAACCTTTTGACTTCTTTATGTGGCGCCACCCTCAAGACCCCTTTTTCAAAACAACTTAAGTTCATTCCTTAGGCCAAGGGGGTCAACTGCAAATTAGAATTAATTGCTCAATTAATGAAGCATTTCATTAATATTTTAATGGCCAAGGCTTAATGTTGATAACTGCTTACTGCCAGAAGTGGTATTTACTATAAATAGTAAATAATGAGAAAGAACCACAAAACCTCCATGAATGGAATCCTTGGAAAGATCTCAACAAGCCTACAGGAATCCGGAATAGACTGATGAGCTAATAACAGGATCACTGTCAAAAGGGGAACATTACATAGGTATTGTTATTTTCATGTGTTATGTTTTCTTTAAGATCAAATTAATTGTCGATACAACTCCAAATATCTTTGTTTTAATCTTTGGTTAGTAGTTTTTCTTATGTTTTAACTGTCATAAATTGAGAAATTCATTGGTGAGAATAGGAGTTCTTCAAAGTCTTGTACTCTAGCTTTTGAGATAAAAACACATAGATTAAGTTTGCTTATTTATTTTATCCTTATTAAAAACCCCAAAGGATAGATTGTATAGTGTTAATATTAGTAGGCTTTTTTGTTTTGTTTTAGATTTTAGAGTAGATTAAATTTGGGAGCTTCCCTTGAAAATTTGGAGAGAGGATTTTCTCGTCCATCTTTTTGTTCTAGAAGTTGGCCTTGTTGACTTGCATATGTCTTATCCTAGTGCTTGTTTATAGATCTCAATCTTGGACATAGTCTTTGCCTTCAATTGTGGGCTCTACCCCACAACCTATTATATTGTAAAGGCCTCCAATGACTTCTTTATCAGTCTTGAAGCTCCCCAAGAAATTGAAAAGCTGGGTTGAGGAAGTATGTACAAGCATGGAGTGACCTATGAAATTGTCTTATCTATCCCAAATGGGCCCATATATGTTCTCCACATAACCATAGAAATGTTTAATATACTCCTTGACTTGGTCCATTTCCTAGAGAAAATGTAGCCCATTGGCTTTTCTCCATTGAGAATATGGAGGAGAGAGACCGACAATTCAATTGCCTATAAAAAGTTAAAGTTCAAATAATTAAAAAAGTAACTCCAATTTTTCTATACTTAAGCCTTAATTTGTAAATGAGGGAAAAATAAAATTTATAAATACTAAAAAACTAAATGTTTAAATCTACAATCTCTTTTATAGGAGTAAAAAGATGGGTCTCATTGAATACCCAATCGATCACATCAATACCAACAATTGTTTTTGAGCATGAAGACTTGCTCCATTGCTCACTGACAAGCATTTGTTTCAAAGAAGCTTTTGCTTGGAACAAAGATTGCAAGTTGATGAGTGAGGTTGCAAGACGAGTAAAATCAGGTTGAACCAACTCCCTATTATTTGTGAACGTTCTCATCGAAGAGAGTACCCATGATGGAATTAAAAATTATAAACAAAACTCTAATCAACATAGACAACACCGAAGTAATATCTCACTGCACTTTATCATTGATTTAGATGACTGTTCATACAAGTAAATATAAAATTGAATTACATAACTAATGCCACCTGAACATAACTGCTTGTAACAAAAAACTGATTTAGAGTATTGCAATGTTTATTATCCTATATACTCCCCCATAATAAACATTGAAAAAAAATGGTCATTATTTCATATTTTCTCCCCATAATGAACATTTTGAAGAAAAAAACTCCAAAATACATGCTGCAACACTATCTTGACTTAGGGCCTCTCCCTAGCCATCTCCCAAAAAACGATGAATTTGCATTCTCCAATCGTCAATGTAGGCACTCTGCAAACCAAAATGATCAAACTATAGTTGACCATCATGAGTCACTCTTTTGGTGCTCACTCCAAACCATGACCATACATAGTCAGCTCTCCTCTATTGGCAATGTCCTGCAACCTCAATCCTGGGACCTGTCTCACAATCCAACCATAAATCCGCAATTTTCCTGATGTCTTACAAGACAATATCTGTCACTCTTCTGAAACCTCCAAACCTTGATTGATTACTATCATCTTTGATATATAAATGTTGATACTTGTACAATCTTGTGAACATACTTGTAATCTTTTCCCAATTCGATCCAATACTCCATCCACAATTCATTCGCTTGCATTTTGTCATACATTCATTTTTCCATGTTTTATGCCAACACATCTTTTCAAAATGATTTTTTAAACCGCATATACTACAAGGATGTATATCCCAACACATATCCTTTGTATGTCCTTCCCTGTTACAATGAGAGCATTGCACACATTGCATTCCTTGAACAGATTTGTTTGAACCTATAACACTTGTAACATCATTCCCTTTACCGGTGACATAATCAAGACCTTCATACTTTGGCCTCATAATTGGTTCAATTGGCTCTTTGATTCCTTGTCCATGTTTTCCTAATCCTTGACCTTTATATGCCATTTTTTTCATGATTTTGAAACCGATATTCTTCTTGTTACAACTAACAAGATTTGCAAATTCAAACATATTATCATCTTCATTTTTACACTCTTCATCAGAAATAACTTCAACAATATTAGACAAATCAACTGATTGATCAAAGGAGCAACACAAATCTTCTGTGCCACATGAAGCATCACAAACTAATGGCTTTGATTTCAAACATTCATTTACCTTTTGACATTATGCAAGCAACTGATCTATTTGACTATTTTGTTCTATCAACCTAGATTCTCATCATTCTGTAATCTATTTTTCTCTTCTAACTTTTTCAAATTTTCTTCCAAATCATCATTCTTCTTTTGAACTTCTTCAAACAACTCCAATCTGTCTTCTAATTCACCAGTTTTTGTTTTAACATTGCCCAATTTGTTTTCAAGATTATGACTTTTACACAAATATTCATATCGTTTCTTGTGAACTTCCTTTAAATCTGCTATCAATTTGGAATTAGATTGCTTAACTTCCAATAGTTCTTCTAAACATATTTTTCCTTCTTTATTCTTTTACCAATTTTTCCCATTTTGCATACAATACACCCTTATTTTCCTTATTACTCCAATAACAATAGTTTTAAAAAACTCATAAATTGTTAAACAACATAGTTAACACCTCAAATTGTAATATCATTGCTCTTATCAACTATGCATTCGTTGATAATGTTTACCCCAAAATAGAACAAGACTTTTGATTAAAATGTAGGGTGTATTTTGCAAATCTTTTCGTTTACACAACCATTCCCTCTAGCTTTTAGGACACTCCTTTATATATGCCAATGGATGACTTTACAACCTAAACAAAGACTTGGTGGATTCGAAAATAATAGATGACACTATGCTTGGCAATCATTAAAAGATAGAAGACATGAAATAATAGTTACAAGAAAAATGTAGTATTAGATACCTCCTAATGCCTTATGCCCCGTGGCTTTATGCACGTGCTGAATATACAGAATGACCCGCCGACTATCATAGGCAGCATTGCACTTTCTTCTCCTTTGTACACATCATGTATGTGCCTTAATAGAGATTACTTCATGCACACTTTCACACCTTTGTTATTCCTTTTTATAGTGTTTACGAACTTTCAGATACTTGTATTTCTCTCGACTTTCCTGTAATAGCACACTTTACCACTAAAGGTAACATAAATATTCCAATGGCCTCAGAATATCTTCAGACTAATTTTCCATCGCAGCACTGGTCGTATGTATGACAATGACAGAAAATTCTATCTGTTGCATGGAGTCATGCCTTTCACGGGTGCTTGTATTGGCTTCCTTAACGTTTCTGCGCCTTTCATTGTTTATCCATTGCCTCACTTTATCCTGGGATAAAAATGTGCAAGAATGATTGCTCCACTACAAAAATAGCTAAAATTATTGGCTCAACTTATTCTCAATATTATCAGCAATGTCTAGGGTTCCGCATCCAACACAGCAAGAAAAAAATGTCCTCTTTTGCAAAGTCAACAAGTTTGCATTTGTATTTTATTTGAACGGCACTACTTCTCCGCACATCTTATGATACTTGTAACCAAAATGAATTTTTATTTTCCATTCCACCTTCAAACACTTTTCTGCACAACAACAAATTCATATCGGCTTCCAAAAAAACTTTATCAATGCATCTCACGCTCAACAAAGAATTAGCCGTATCCTCTTCTCTGTTAGTTTTTAAGATCAGATATATAAAACTGAAAGCAATCAGAAAATGCAACAATGAACACAATCAGATACCTTGGGAAAACCCTCCAACATGAGGGAGGAAAACCCAGCAAATATGTCTCTTATATATTGATGAAGTAAGAGCAGAAATCTGCTTACAACACAGGCACAACACAATGCCGATTTGATACAAGGAATAATTTGCACCTCTCCTAGATGCAAATACAAATGAATATGTTACTCCTTGAAATCAATCTGCTGTTACAAATGATGATCTGCTGCTCAGATCGAACTTCCTCTCTTCACACGAATTATGCTGAATGAACTTGATTATCAAATGAATGATCTTCATCTTGTATTTATACATATGCCAATGAAGGGATGCGTCTCCACCAAACAAGAGGTCGGCCACCAAACAAGGGATGTGTCTCATAAAAAATCGCGCCTCTTCTAGAAGTCGGCCCCAATAAAATATTATTTATTAAATAATAAAAATCATTTTATTTTATTACAAGTATATGAAGTGCCTCTTCATAAATTATATTGGCCATATAAATTAAATAGCCATAGGCTACGTTTAATTTGTTTGTCTTCATAGGAATTTGTGCCTGGAAGTAGAGGCCCGCGGTTGCAATAACATCAACACTCCCTCTCAGCTAGGGAGGAATACTTCCAGCTGTACAAGACATATCACCTCATCGTGATGTCAACCACCATGGCTACTCCCATGTGGAAAGAGCATATCACCTCATCGTGATAACGACCACCATGGCTACACCCATGTGTGGAAAGGAGCATATCACCTCATTGTGATATCAACCATTATGGCTACTCCCATGAATGCTATATGTGCTCAAGTGTCCATCACTCAACGTGATGTCATCACCTCATCGTGACATTCACCATAGATGCTCCCAGAGGGTGAATAAACACAAGTACAAGGACATCATCACGAACTCTCTCACGTGATGTCATGGAGTCGCACACATGACATCCACCTTGGCTACTCCCAGAGGGTGGAAACAAGGGCTTGCACCTCAAATCTCTCTTATAGAGAGAAATGCATTAAAGCAAATCATAGAAGATCATGGAAGCGGAGACTCCCTCTCAGCTAGGGCTTCATTCTCCACAATACCAAGCTTGTCTCGGAAGTACACAAACTTTACTTTGGAGAGGGGCTTGGTGAGAATGTTTGCCGTCTGCTCATCAGTGCTAATGTATTTCAACTGAATTGCTTTCCTCAATACCATATCTCTGATATAGTGGTATTTGATCTCAACATGCTTGGTCCTATCATGAAACACTGGATTGACAGAAAGCTTCACACAACTTTGATTATCACAGTGAATGATAGTAGGCTCCTATGATTGTCCAAATAATCCTGCAAGGAGCTTTTGAAGCCACACTGCTTCTCGAGATGCCATACATGCTGCAATATTCTTTGCCTCTGCGGTACTCAGTGCCACTGAAGACTTCTTCCTGCTACACCAGGAGATCATAGTAGACCCCAAACTGAAACAACATTTAGAGGTGCTCTTCCGATCAATGACACACCCTACCTAATCGGAATCAGTATAACCATGTAGCTTCAAGTCCACACCAGAAGAATATCTCAAGCCATATCCAACTGTGCCACGCAAGTATCTCAGGATATGCTTTGCTGCAACTAGATGTATTTGCCTTGGTTCACACATGAACTGACTAAGTGCACTCACTGCATAGCAAATATTTGGTCTAGTATTGACTAGATACATCAACGATCCAATCAACTGCCTGTACATAGTGGGATCCACCGGATCTGAATTGGTTGCAGCTTCCCTTAGCTTCTGAAAGTTTGTTTCCATAGGTGTAGACATGGATTTACAATCCATCATACCAAATCTCTTCAAGATGTCAATAGTATACTTCCCTTGACTCATAATGATCTCATCTGGTTTCTGCTATGCTTCTAGGCCAAGGAAGTAGTGCATGAGACCAATATCCTTCATTTCAAATTCAGAAGCGAGCTCCTTCTTGCATTTGAAAATGAGGTGTTCTTCTCTAGTAAGAATTAGATAATCAACATATAGAACTAAAATCAATGCTTTGCCATCAATTACCTTGAAGTAAAGGTTTGAATCAACATCATTCTTAGAGAAACCCAAACTCATAAGGTATTGATCAATTCTTTCGTACCAAGCACGAGGAGCCTGCTTAAGGCCATACAATGCCTTCTTCAACCTGCAAACATGAGACTCTTTCCCATGAACCTCAAAGCCATCAGGCTGCTCAATATATACCTCTTCCTCAATTACACCATTTAGAAATGCCGTCTTCACATCCATTTGGTGTATCTTCCATCCCTTGGATGTTGCAAGAGCAATGATGGTCTTGACGAATGTATAACGAGCAACTGGAGCAAATGTTTCCTCATAATCTATCCCCTCTTTCTGAGAGAATCCTCTAGCCACAAATCTAGCCTTGTACTTCTCAATGCTCCCATCTGTTGCATGCTTGATCTTGAAGAGCCATTTAAAAGATACCACAAATTTTCCTTCAGGTCTAGGTACGATGTCCCAAACATCATTTTTGAGGATAGAGTGATATTCCTCAGACATAGCATCTTTCCATACTTGCTGACTTGTAACTTCCTCAGCACTGGAAGGCTTAGACTCAATCATTCGACTCATCAAGGCAACATAGTTTGAAAACTTTTGAGGTCTTTTGCTTTCTCTGAATGTTCCTCTAGGAGCTGCAAAGTTTTCTGCTTCCTGCATTGTTCGCCTAGCCCATAGAGGTCTCTTTTTACCAATAACAATGTTGGTAGGCCCATCAGTAGGTTCCAAGGGCTCAACTGGATCATCATCTTCTTTTGGATCGATAGCCTCCCTTTGAATCTCAGGAGTATGGTCAACTTCCATATCTTGAGAAGACTCTTGATCTTCATTGTCTATCTCCATGTGAGTGCCCTTGGATCTTTGGAATGCAACATCCTCTTCGAATGTAACATCCATGCTAATCTCAATCAACTTCTGACTTGGAATGTAGATCCTGTAGGCTTTAAAAGTCTCACTGTAGCCCACAAATATTCCCTTCTTGCCAGATGGTTCCAATTTAGTCTTTTATCTTTAGGTACATGAATATACACAGGACAGCCATAGGACAGCCAAATATTCTCAAATGACTGACTTCAGGCTTTATACCTGTAAAAGCTTCTTCAGGAGTCATGTCCTCCAAGATGCAATGAGGGTCTTCGATTCAGAAAATACATAGCTGTCCTAGAAGCTTCAGCCCAAAGAAAGGTTTGCAGATCTTGATCATGGATCATGGCTTTAGCTGCTTCTACAATAGATATGTTCTTTCTTTCTGCTACACCGTTTTGTTGAGGATTGTAGGGAACACAAAACAACCTCTTAATTCCTGCTTCAATACAAAAGTTTTGAAAGCTTCTAGAGATGTATTCTCCTCCGTTGTCAGATCTCAAGACTTTCATCCTCTTTTCGGACAAGTTTTCTACTTGAGCTTTGAATTCCTTGAATCTTTGAAGTACTTCCTCAAATTCTTTAGTCTTTAAGAAATAAATCCAAGTCTTTCTAGAGTAGTCATCAATAAAAATTACATAATACGGGAAACCACTCAAGAAGTAATAGACATTGGACCACACAAATTAAAATGAACAAGATCTAAAATACATTTAGATCTACTTTCACTACTATGGAAAGGTCTTTTAGTGTTCTTACCCAAAGCGCATCCTCGACAAGTACCTTCATGCTCCTGGCTTAATTTGGGAATGCCGGTGACCATCTTCTCCAATGTTGGAAGAGCACGAAAGTGAATGTGAGCAAATCTTCTATGCCAAAGCTCACATGAACTTGAAGCATCATGCAACAAGGCTTGTAGAGGACGGGTGGAGAGCCTATAGAGATATTCTTGTCGAACACCAATCACACTAGCTGTCTTG
Source organism: Sequoiadendron giganteum (assembly GCA_007115665.2). Taxonomy (NCBI): domain Eukaryota; kingdom Viridiplantae; phylum Streptophyta; class Pinopsida; order Cupressales; family Cupressaceae; genus Sequoiadendron; species Sequoiadendron giganteum. Next base: position 820,425,493 of record CM021101.1, read on the forward strand.
ATGTTAGAGTTATTTGGCCATGCAAGAACTTTTCCTTCAGAGAATGCTACTTGATACCCCTTGTCTTCTAAGGCTGTTGAGACAAGGTTCCTCTTGATGCCAGGTACAAATAGTACATCACTCAACTGCAAGGTGATTCTTGAATCTAAGTGGATGGTGGAGGTTCTGATGCCTTTCACAGAGTAACTTGCAACATCTCAAATTATTACTTGAACACTTGAATCTCTCATCACCAAATCTGAGAGATGTTCTCTAAACCCAGTGATATGACGAGAGGCGCCACTATCAATCAACCAAGTGTTGCTATCTGTTGGAACATTGCTTGATAATGCAAAATAGAATAAGAATTCCCTAGAATCCTTTTGAGGAGAGATCTCATCCACATTCGCAAATGAAGCATGTTGCTTAGGCTTGGTTGGGCAATCCTTTGCATAGTGACCAAACTTGTCACATCTAAAACATTGAACACAAGATAGATCCCTCTTCTTCTTGAATGCAGGGGCACCATCTGACCCTTTATCTCTATTCCTCTTGAAGTATCCTTTCTTTCCTTCTTTTCCTTTCTTCTTCGAGGATTGAGTGGAAAGAACATGAATGTCTTCATTTGTAGAGTTTTGACCAATGCCTCTTGCAGCCAACCTTGATTCTTCTTGAATACAATCTGCTCTCAATCAATCAAACTTAGGAAGTTTTGATCTCGCACTGATTCCTTGAATGTATGACTCCCAAGTTTTAGGGAGACCATTGAGAGCCAACATAGTCAGATCCTTGCTATCAACAATATGCCCAATAGTAGAGAGCTGATCTTTCAATTCGGTGATCTTCATGAAGTATGAGATGATCGATTCTCCTTTTGCCATCTTAATATGATGAAGTTGTTGTTTTAATGCAAGAGCCCGACTTGTTTTGTTGATTTCATACATCTCCTCCAAGGTCTTGAACATATCTCTTGCTGTTTGCAACTTAGAGATGATTGGCACAATGTGATCTTTCACGGAATCAACCAACATCTTTTTCGCTTTAGTGTTATTTCTCTTCCATTGAGGCTTCTCATTCTCTTCGGTTGGTTCCAGAACTTCATTCTCCACGAACTCAGCTAACTCATTTTCCTCCAAGGCGAGCATCACTCCAAACTTCTAGGATGCGAAGTTTGATGCACCCTCAAGTCTGTCTTTGACCTTGAGTCCGTTCACCATCTTGACGATAAGATAGATGTAAACTGAAATGTGAACAATAATGGAGGATATTGCTGCTTGAACGAAATCTGATCTAGATCTTCTTATACCCACTCTGATACCATGTTAGTTTTTAAGATCAGATATATAAAACTGAAAGCAATCAGAAAATGCAGCAATTAAGACAATGAACACAATCAGATACCCTGGGAAAACCCTCCAACATGAGGAAGAAAAACCCAACAAATATGTCTCTTATATATTGATGAAGTAAGAGCAGAAATCTGCTTACAACACAGGCACAACACAATGCCGATTTGATACAAGGAATAATTTGCACCTCTCCTAGATGCAAATACAAATGAATATGTTACTCCTTGAAATCGATCTGCTGTTACAAATGATGATCTGCTGCTCAGATCGAACTTCCTCTCTTCACACGAATTATGCTGAATGAAATTGATTATCAAATGAATGATCTTCATCTTGTATTTATATATATGCCAATGAAGGGATGCGTCTCCACCAAACAAGAGGTCGGCCACCAAACAAGGGATGTGTCTCATAAAAAATTGCGCCTCTTCTAGAAGTCGGCCCCAATAAAATATTATTTATTAAATAATAAAAATCATTTTATTTTATGACAAGTATATGAAGTGCCTCTTCATAAATTATATCGGCCATATAAATTAAATAGCCATAGGCTACGTTTAATTTGTTTGTCTTCATAGGAATTTGTGCCTGGAAGTAGAGGCCCGTGGCTGCAATAACATTAACATTCTCATATGCAATCTTCACATAGGCACATCAAATCAATAATGCTCTGATACCAAATGATGGAATTAAGAATTACAAACAAAACTCTAATCAACAAAGACAACACAAAAATAATATCTCACTGCACTTTATCATTGATTTAGATGACTATTTATACGAGTAAATATAAAACTGAATCACATAACTACTGCCACCCGAACATAACTGCCTGTAACAGAAAACTGATTTAGAGAATAGCAATGTTTATTATCGTACAACCCAAACATGGTTATAAATGTGTTTGCAATTTGTTTTGTCAATGCTTCACAATTGGTTGATCCACTCTAGTTTGTGAACATCCTCGAACATTATATCAATGTAATGTATTGAGCAAAGAGTCCAAAAATGTTAGAAATGCTTATCTATTAGTAATTTACCTGCAACAACATAATTTGCTATATTATTGATGACTAGTTGTACTACATTTTCCTCCCTTGTTTCTGCCAAGAATTCTTCCAAACACCACATAAGTAATCTGCATTTTTAATCTTCTCGAAAACATCAACTGACTACAAGAAGATTGTGGCACTTGGAGAAGATACTAAAAAATTCAGCAACATCCTATTTTCTGTTAGTCCATTCATCAAGCGTGATAGGGCAATACTTTTTCCTCTAGATAGCCTGCTGCTTATCAATAATGTATTGTACATCAGTCACCTTCTACATCAAAAGTGGTCCTAGAAGGTCATGAAGAGAAGGGGCTTTGAACTACTGACCAGCTATGAAAATTGCATCAACCATTGCTCGCCAATAAAGGTTTCTAAAACACCCCAAAAAGAAAAGAATTTAAAAAGAAATTGAAAAACATAAACACTGAACATAACAGTGAAAGTTAAAAATAAAAAATAATAAAAATGAGACAAAAATTAAAATGTTATCTCAATGCATTGAAGGGAATGTCACAAAATTACTAGAAATCACCAATTGTACTTATTGCTGCTTTGTGGTTGTCTTATTCCAACTCATGCTTTCCAAGTTCCAACAATAACTTGAAACTAGGAGCATTGCGTGGCACAACCCAACTCTCCAAGTTATAAACTCTAGGCCCAATGCTAGTAGAATTCAATCCACTTTTGGGCATTGAAGAAGTGGGAGTTGCAGCTATTGTTGGTTTTGCCTTATTCTTTGATCCTTTTTTTCTTGAAATGATGCCAATTGCGTTCTCACCTCCCTCACAACCTCAGGCTCAATATTTTTGCATAATGAAACATCATGTCTAGGTATGTGAGCAAGGTGGTATTTGATGCGATCAATGCCTCCTCATACCACAATATTTTGTCCCTTGTGCCCAGCCTACAATGCTTCTAAGCAGGATCTTTCTTTTGTGGTTTTGACTATTAAAATTGTAAAACCTACATTATGGAGAGAGAAAAAAACACAAGGGTTAATTAAAAATGCAAGCAATGAAGCTAACAAAAATGTAAGAAAAAATTAAAAGAAAAGAAAAGCAAGATAAAAATAAAATTGCAAGGAAAAAATAAATAAAAAAGATAAAATCATAGGGTATTATTAAAATGTATAAAACTGAAAGTCTGAAAATAAAACCATAAAATTTAAAGAGGAATGCATGAGAACAAAAACAGACAAAAAGTGAAGATTTTTAACTTACTGTTGCTTGACACTTGAAGCTTGAAGTTGGGAATATGTAACTCAAATCCAAGGCCTTATATCAGCTCCTCTTTTGCACAAATGGCCTTAGTTTTTCCTATAGTTCTTTGTTAGAAGTATTGTCATTGATGTCAAATGCCAAAGCGAATTATAAGAAAACGATATGTAGATGATCAGATCAATATTCTACTTTCAGACTTGGCACTATCAAAATTTGACAAGAAATCTTCAGATTCCGACTTATGCTCGGATTTGAAGTTCAGATATGGATAAATCAAACTGTGATATTCAAAAGCATTAAAAGTATGTTGTGCATATTCAAAGATGTAATAACACGTGGACCACCTTGATGTGGAGTCATGAACAGAATCGTATTATCCAACTTCCAAGCATCTTTGAAAATGTCAAAGGATCGAATACATTTTTGAAGGCAGCGATTATATTTATTGGCAGCGATTATATTTATTGGTAGTGATTATTTTATAAAAGAAAGTCTATATAAAGAATATTCAACACGGGTCATTCAATTAAGCTCATTTAAATCTGATAAGTTTATATCTGTTCAAAATCATTCTGAAGATAAATGAAGTTACTGAGATAAAAGTCCATATAAGTTTACTTTCAGATCATTGAAGGTAAATAAGAAGACCCAATCGAAAGTAAATAGAAGACCCGATCATTGAAGATCTCAAACATATTTGTTAAAGATAACAAAGGATGATAACTGATTTATTAAGAAATTTGTTTAAGAAATAAACAAAGGACGATAACAGATATCAGATCAGTCAAGTGTCCCATCTCTTTGTGTGGGCTTAGAGTGATATCATTTATCACATAGAGCAGATTGGAGAGTTGGGTTTGTGCAGATCAGATTGAAGGCAGTCTTACATCCATCAAGACAAAGTTTGGTGCCTTGCACTAGGGGTTGGTGCTCCTTGTAGGTAGGAGCCTACTAAATTTGTAAAGGTCTAGGTGTTCCTTGTAGGCTACATTCTACTAAATCATCTTGTTGTAAATCTGTAGGTTGGTGCCTACTTTGTAAAAATCATTTTAGTAAAGTAGTGTCAACTTGTGGAAATTGGTTCATATCAAAAGTTGATTGTAATTAGTTTCAAAAAGAATAAAATTGAAAGTTTGTATTGATTTACTGATTCACCCCCCCCCCCTTCTCAGTAAATCTTTGTGCTCTTCAATTGGTATCAGAGCGAGGTCCTTCTTGAAAGCTTAATTGCTTGAAGGAGATCCTTAAGAGCACATATGGCAAATCTAAGCAACACTGTGAAAGCACCCATCTTTGATGGGACTAATTATGCCTTTTGGAATATCAAGATGGAAGCATACTTGAATGCATTTGGGTTTGATGTGTGACAATCTGTTGTTGATGGGTATTTACCTCCAGCTACCCCTCCAACGGATCAAGCAGGGAAAAAGAGAAGTGAAAACAATGCAAGGCTAAGCATGCTCTTCTTTGTAGCCTAACAGATTCAGAGTTTACAAAAGTCATGAGATGCAAATCAGCAAAAGAAATTTGGGACAAACTTCAAAATATTTATGAAGGAGATGCAAAAGTTAAAAAGGCAAAGTTGCAAACTCATAGAAGAAAGTTGGAGACTCTCAAAATGGAGGATGATGAAGATATTGCTTCATATTTCCTTCGTGTTGATGAAACAGTGAATATCATGAGGGGACTTGGTGAAGAGATCAAGGATGACTTCATTATTGACAAAATTCTAAGATCTCTTTCTACAAAGTTTGAAGCCAAGGTTGCAGCATTGGAGGAATTAACAAACTTGGATCAGCTAACCAAAGATGAATTACATGGAATCCTTGCTGCCTATGAGATGAGGATTGAAGGAAGATCACCACAAAAGGAAGTCTCATTCAAAGCATCCAAAAAGGGCAAGAACAAGCATGAAGAAAAGGATGAAAAATCAAGTGATGAAGCAGAAGCTTACTTCATGGGTAAACTTAAGAAAGGAAAAGGAAAATACAAAGGAAAATTTCCTTTTAAGTGCTTCAATTGTGGAAAAGTTGGACATTATGCCTCAAAATGTCCTCAAAATGAAAACAGCTCTAGTGAAGAAGAAAAAGAAATCAGCAACAAGAAAAAGGGAAAGAAGAATTTCAATAATAACTCAAAGAAGAAGTTTCAAAAACATAAGAAGAGTTTCTATTCAAAGAAAGATAGTAGCACCTCCAAAGAACAAAGTGAAGATTGCTCTAGCAATGGTGAAGAGGAAATATTGTTCATGGCTGAATGTGAAGAACTAAATGCTGATGAAGATTTTGATGAAGAAAAAAAGATTGATCAAGAATGTAATGAAGAAGAGGAAGTGGATCTTGAAGAAGAACTGCACTATGCTTATAAGAAGAATGAAGATTTGAAGAAGAAGGCTACCAAGTACAAATTGAAGGTCAAAGTGATAACAAAAGACTTGGAGAATTCAAGCAAAACCATTGAAGATTTGAGAGCTCAAATCATGGAAGCTGAAAGAAATGAAGAAGAATTAAAAAACAAACTCAATACAAAGGAGATGAAATGTAACAAGCTGGAGCAAGAGATAGCAATGCTAAAATTGGAATTGGAGAAAACAAAGGTTCAACACACAAAGATTGATGAAGAATCCAGCAAATTGATTGAGCTAATGAAGGCTCAAGATTTTCTTCAAAACAAAATGGGAGGTAGTTTTGAAGAACAATCCAAGAAGGTCACTAACTCCAAAGAAGATTTCAAGACCTTCTCAAAGCAAGTTGAAGAAGAATGGATAAGTGCTGATCCTAAAAGAAAATCAAACACTAGGCAATCATATACATTCAATGGGTATTGTTTTCTATGTAACAAATTTGGCCACAAGGCCTTAAATTGTAAAAATAAAGTAAAAAATATTCCTAGCTACCTTAGGAGAGATTATAATCCTTCACACCATTAATGGACTATAATAGTCTATGCTCACATGACAGGTGACAAGAGCAAATTCATCTCTCTTGAACCTACTGATGAAGGAACAATAAGATTTGGTGATAATACAAGAAAACAAATAAAAGGAAAAGGAACACTTAGTCTAGATAATGGGAGAACAAAAACAGAAAATGTTTTGTATGTTAAGGGCCTAAAAGAAAATCTTCTAAGTGTTAGTCAACTTTGTGATCAAGGACATAGTATCACATTTCTTTCTAATACATGTGATATCAAGAAAGATGGAAAGCTGGTTGCTCAAGCTGAAAGGAAACATAATTTGTATATCTTAAAGGAGATAAGTTGTGAAAGTTGCAACCTAGTACAAGAGGATGAAAGTTGGTTATGGCACAAGAGGCTAGGCCATCTCAACTTTGATAACATTGTCAAAGTTAGCAAATCAAATGCTGTGAGAGATATGCCAAGCATAACGAAACCTTCTAATATCATTTGCAGAGAGTGTCAACTTGGAAAGCAAACAAGGTCAAGCTTTAAGTCTAAGGAGTATTCCTCATCAAAGCCATTAGAACTCATACATACAGATCTTTGTGGGCCAACCAAATCCAAGAGCATGAATGGAGAAAGATATTTTATGTTGCTGATTGATGACTTCTCAAGAATGACTTGGGTTGCATTTTTGAAAGAAAAATCTGAAGCCTTTGATAAATTCAAAGCTTTCAAAGAGCTGGTTGAAAATGAAGCAAACATCAAGATAAAATGCCTTAGATCAGATCGAGGAGGAGAATTCACATCAAAGGAATTTGAAAATTTCTGCATAGAGCATGGAATTAAAAGGCAATTTTCTGCAGCAAGAACCCCTCAACAAAATGGGGTTGTAGAAAGAAAAAATAGGACGGTTCAAGAAATGGCAAGGGCAATGCTAAATGAAACCAAGATAGCAGATTCCTTTTGGAAGGAAGCAATTCATACAGCAGTTTACATCTTGAATCGTGCACAAATAAGAGTGAACAATGAGAAGACACCATATGAACTTTGGAAAGGTAGACCAGCAACTGTCAAGTACTTCAAAATTTTTGGAAGCACTTGCTACATTATAAGAGATGGAGAAGATTTGAGCAAATTTGACACAAGAGCAGATGAGGGAATCTTTCTTGGCTACTCATCAAAAAGTAAGGCATATAAATGCTACAACAAAAGAACTCACAAAATTGTTGAAAGTGCTAATGTAAGAATTGATGAAGGAAAGCAATTCAAAGAAGTTGGACAAAGTGATCACCATATTCAAACTATGAATAATGAAGACAAAGAGGATGAGGACTGCCAAGAGGAAGAAAAGTAGGAAGAGGCAAAGGAAGAAGAGTCTTCACAAAAGACTCCCATGAAGACACCAAAGACACCTTCCAAGTTTGTTCAAAAGAACCATCTTGAAGATTTGATTCTTCAAGATAGATGTAGATCTACAAGGAAAATGGTGAATTACAATGAAGATTGTCATGCAACATTCCTATCTCAAGTTGAGCCCAAAACCTTTGAAGAAGCAAGCAAAGACAAATGTTGGATTGGTGCAATGAATGGAGAATTGGATCAAATAGAGAAAAATGAAACTTGGGAACTTGTCCCAAGACCAAAAGATAAAAATGTAATTGGCACAAAATGGGTTTTTAGAAACAAATTAAATGAAGATGGTCAAGTCACAAGGAACAAAGCAAGGTTAGTGTGCAAGGGCTACGCACAAGTTGAAGGAGTAGATTTCGGGGAAACATTCACACCAGTTGCAAGGATTGAAGCAATTAGAATGTTTTTATCCTATGCAAGTCACAAGAAGTTTAAGGTGTATCAAATGGACGTCAAATCTGCTTTTCTTAATGGAGATCTAGAGGAGGAAGTTTATATTGAACAACCCGAAGGCTTCCTATTATCAGAAGACAAGGATTATGTGTGCAAATTAAAGAAAGCTCTCTATGGGCTTAAACAAGCTCCTAGAGCTTGGTATTCTAGACTTGACAAGTATCTCAAAGAGCAAGGTTTTAAAAGAGGAGATGTAGACAGCAATTTATACATCAAAGAAGAGGATGGACACCTATTGATTGTGGTGGTGTATGTAGATGACATCATTTTTGGTGGAGATAAGGACAAAATGTGCAAAGAATTTTCATCATGTATGCAAAAAGAGTTTGAAATGTCAATGTTGGGAGAATTATCATTTTTCCTTGGGCTACAAATTTCACGATCAAGTAAAGGTATTTTCATCTCCCAAACCAAATATGTGAAAGAAATGTTAAAAAGGTTTAGAATGGAAGCTTGCAATCCTGTGAGCACTCCCATGGTTACAGGTTGCAAGCTAAGCAAAGATGATGAATCCCAAGAAGTGAATCAAACACTATATAGATCAATGATTGGGAGTTTGTTGTATCTAACTTCTACAAGACCAGACATAATGCAAGCTGTTGGAGTTGTGGCAAGATTTCAAGCAGCACCAAAAGAAACACATGTTCATGCAGTAAAGCGTATATTCAAGTATTTGAAAGGCACAATGGAATATGGTCTATGGTACCCTAGTAGCAAGGATTTCACTCTTGAAGCATTCACAGATGCTGATTGGGCTGGCAATGTGGATGATAGAAAAAGTACAAGTGGAGGAGCCTTTTTTTTTGGAGGAAATCTAGTGTCTTGGATGAGCAAAAAACAAGAATCAGTCTCTCTATCTACAACAAAAGCTGAATATATTGCAGCAGCAGCATGTTGCACTCAACTTTTGTGGATGAGGCAAACTTTAAGAGACATCAAGGTGGAGTATGATCATCCCTGCGCTATCTATTGTGATAATACTAGTGCAATCAATATCTCCAAAAATCCAGTGATGCACTCAAGAACCAAGCACATCCCTATTAAGTATCACTTTTTGAGAGAACAAGTAGGAGAAGGACAAGTGTGTTTAGAATACATAACTACAAAAGAGCAAATTGCTGATATATTTACTAAACCACTTCCAAGGAATACATTTGAATATCTAAGGGACAAATTGAGAGTTGTTTCACATTCATCAAATTAATTGATGGAAGTATGTATTTAGGGGGAGCTACGCACAAAATCTTGTAGCTTCATGGAGCTGACATATTGTTGGAAGACCCCTTGCCATTGATGTCAAAGGGGGAGAAATTGGACACAGGGGGAGCAAACAGAGGATCAAGTTGCCATTGGAGAAGTTGCCATCAATGACAAAGGGGGAGATTGTTAGAAGTATTGTCATTGATGTCAAATGCCAAAGCGAATTATAAATAAAACGATATGTAGATGATCAGATCAATATTCTACTTTCAGACTTGGCACTATCAAAATTTGATAGGAAATCTTCAGATTCTGACTTATGCTCAGATTTGAAGTTCAGATATGGATAAATCAAACTGTGATATTCAAAAGCATTAAAAGTATGTTGTGCATATTCGAAGATGTAATAACACGTGGACCACCTTGATGTGGAGTCATGAACAGAATCGTATTATCCAGCTTCCAAGCATCTTTGAAAATGTCAAAGGATCGAATACATTTCTGAAGGCAACGATTATATTTATTGGCAGTGATTATATTTATTGGTAGTGATTATTTTATAAAAGAAAGTCTATATAAAGAATATTCAACACGGGTCATTCAATTAAGCTCATTTAAATCTGATAAGTTTATATCTGTTTAAAATCATTTTGAAGATAAATGAAGTTACTAAGATAAAAGTCCATATAAGTTTACTTTCAGATCATTGAAGGTAAATAAGAAGACCCAATCGAAAGTAAATAGAAGACCCGATCATTGAAGATCTCAAACATATTTGTTAAAGATAACAAAGGACGATAATCGATTTATTAAGAAATTTGTTTAAGAAATAAACAAAGGACGATAACAGATATCAAATTAGTACAATAAAGGAGATTGAAGAAAATGACGAAACACCAAAGACACGTCTCTACAAGAATTGGTGCGACTAAAGATAAAGACGTATGAAGCAGTACGTCCTTTCTGCTTAAACTTCAGATCAATGAAACATCAGATTTAATAAAAGGGTGCGATCTTTCTTAATGATGCAAAGTCTTTCGAATGGTGTGATTCATTTCAGTTTATTAAAACAACTCAAATGTGATTAAGAGAAGAAGTGCGAATTAGAATACTGAAGAAATATGTTAGTTCCAAGGGAGAGATGCGATTAAGCCACCAAATGGTGAGATCTGCTTATGAATGAAGGGACACATTGCTAAATAAAGAGTCGTAATCTTTTAGAATATGCATATATAAAAAAAAAAAATGATGTCCAAAATGGTGTGTGGGTGGTTGTTTTGAGGATTTGCAGATTAGTCAAGTGTCCCATCTCTTTGTGTGGGCTTAGAGTGATATCATTTATCACATAGAGCAGATTGGAGAGTTGGGTTTGTGCATATCAGATTGAAGGCAGTCTTACATCCATCAAGACAAGGTTTGGTGCCTTGCACTAGGGGTTGGTGCTCCTTGTAGGTAGGAGCCTATTAAATTTGTAAAGGTCTAGGTGTTCCTTGTAGGCTACATTCTACTAAATCATCTTGTTGTAAATTTATAGGTTGGTGCTTACTTTGTAAAAATCATTTCAGTAAAGTAGTATCAACTTGTGGAAATTGGTTCATATCAAAAGTTGATTGTAATTAGTTTCAAAAAGAATAAAATTGAAAGTTTGTATTGATTTACTGATTCACCCCCGCCCCCCTCTCAGTAAATCTTTGTGCTCTTCATTCTTGTGGAGAGGAAGATAAAAGGAAAATGATTTATGCAAGAAGCAGTATTGACCTCTATTTCTCATATGATAAGCATATTGCTCAAACATGTAATCTCTTTAATTCCTTACATTGTCTATTTATATTGCAAAGAGTGCAGTTAATATAGGACAGCCATGGTTAGCTCTATTTATACTTAAAGATTTGTAAACAATAAATAGGTTTATCAGGGACTTGGAGAAGATCTGAAGTTAGATTCTTCTTTTGAAGCACATTCTTATTCATTTTCAAAAGTTAGGAGTGTATATACCAGCTTCATTTCAATCACCCTACAAGGAGGAAGCCTTTCAAAAGGAAGAACCAACAAGTACATACCCCAAATGGGTGTAACTGTATTTATACTAGAAATTGAGTACATGAGTTGACTAGGGAGGAAAGTAACATCTTCCATGCTTCGAGGAAGGAGAACTGTTTCAAGTCCCTGGATTACCTTTTGGTTCTGTCATTTTTTCATGGATGGGTTATGTTTGACTGTGGTGAAACATGTCAGCTGTGCATAGTCCCATCACAACAAGTTTGATTTTGGTCTAATTTCTCAGTTGCAGACATTTTTCCACAGTTTCTTCTGTTTCTGCCCGACTTTTCTGTTTTCTGTCTCACAGCATCTTGGATCTCTTGTTACCTTGTCTGATTAAATATCCTATTTTTTTCAGATCAAACACCCTTTTGAGAATTGGATATTCTTGGTAAGGGTGTTACATAGTATGTGAGATGATATTCTTTGTAATTCAAAAAAATAAAAAATAAAAATTGGCTTAATCCTTCCGAGATATGTAAGTTAATTTAAATATTCTTTTAACATCCACAAAGTAGGAGACTGAATAAACCATTCGCATGGTGATTTTTTGTATTTAATAATATCCATCCAGAAGAAATTGCCGTTGGTACCTTTTCCTATCATGCAACGTTAACAGTATTGGAGACCTGAAAAGTATAATGTGACTGTAGTTGGTTTTTCCAAAATCAGCTTTGCAGATTGTTTAGAGTCTAGACTACTCTATTTCATGTTAATATGTTTTATATCTTAATAAGTCTTTATTTTCATGCGTTGCATAACAGGTAGAAGGTTTTTGCACTGACTCTTCCATGGCATTACGGTTTGAGGTACATTGCTTTTACTAGATTTTTTTTCTTTTTCCGTTTCCTGAAAAGAATGCACAATATTTTACAAAAAAAATTCTCCTATTGAGGACCAACTATAACACATACAATAAACTTAACAAGGAACTCTGATAATGACTTATATGTATAAAATATATAGAACAAATTTTCTATGCTGCCCTTGATTGAGCCTTGTTGTAGATACATAAAAATGAGAGACATTATTCATGATATATTGGATTTCACCCCCAAAGAGATTACGAGAGGATCAAACTTACAAGAGGTGTCATGGCATTAGAAGTTGTACTCTTGCTTACCTGAAGTCAATACTACGAGCATATTGTTGAAGTCATACTTAATAAAGAAATACTATTGTAAATTCAATTTATTCTAGGCCTTTAACAAATATATGCAAATATATATAATTTCCATTCCTGGACATTGGGATTATCTTTAGTTGAATTTAGTTCGTAAATTGTTATGACTATCTCTCTTGTTGATATTCACTCCAATCATCCTCTTCCCAATTCTTTGAAATTTTTGTATCATTTCTAGGTGAGAGGAAAAATCAACAATGTTTAAGGTAATGTGGGAAAGAACAATATCAATTATAAGCTATATTGACTGAATTGGCTAGTTATAGCCTTGTTTCTGAGTACAAGTTGTACTGGAATCGGGTATTGATCCAAATTGCCTATAGAATTGGGCAGTGCTTGGATTTTTTCAGGTGGAAGCTTTGGAAACAACACATTGTGTACCTAGACAATTTCGACATCGAGATGGTGATTCTAATCCAAATCCAAGTCGATTCCAGGGTCAGCAGATTTTTCAATCAAATTTTTAACTTTGTGAGAGACAAAACTCTAAATACCCATCCCAAACACCAAACAACCACTTTATTTCAGATTTTGTGTAAAGGAAAAATGCTCGCAGGAAAAATGCTCATGATTTGCTTGGGACTGAACTAAGTGCAGACACATTTAAATATGCTCACGATTTTATTTAGTTATGAAGCAGTGTGGAAAGGAAGAAGAAAGAGGAACAATTGCTTTTAATCTGTATGCATAGCTAAAGAAATAATTGTGTATACATTTTTACATTTGTTTAGCCTTGTGTGTACATACTGTTTTCAATAGTTATTTAGGGCTTGGTGGTGAGAAAATCATGAACTAGATTGATAAATGCCCAATCGGATGAGTCTCTCATATAGTTGTTCCATAGAATTGCCATTAATCTATAGTGTGGAATATTGTTGAAGCAACCCATGCTAGCGACTTTCATCTCAATTGAAAAATGGGGATATGAATGTGTGAAACTAATCAGCTGTGCATATATTTATGTATTATATACTTGAGCTGTGCGTATATACTGTTTTTAATATTCTTATTTCTAATCTTATTTAACATGGTAATATTTATATACTTTTAATATTTCTATACTGTTTTCTAATATTTATATAGAAATAAAAGTCTATATAAATTTATATAATTATATACTTAGAAATCTGGGGATTATATTTTTTAAATTTTTTTTATCATAATGTAAATTTATTATTACAATTTTAAAATCTAATATAATGAATTATAAATTCTTTCACTTTCCAAAGAATGTGTTGGTGTAAGAACTAACACCTCTAGAGTGTAAGTTTGTACGGACAGCTATGCACACTACGTAATGAGTGCTCTTCAAATTAGGAGGGGAAGCTCCCTCGTTGTGTTGGAATGCATGGAATAGAAAAGTAAACTAAATCCTATCTTTTTGTTCTCAGCTGGTAGAGGCACAAGGTTAAGAAAACCTAGAACGTTGCAGCTAAGTATTTTCTGGTTTCGCAGATCATCTAACTACAACTAAGCTAACTTCTTTAAATCTATCCAGTTTCCTCAAGAAACAGAGCATGAGGAAATGGAGCAGGAATGTATTACACGATAAACCTCAGGTACGGGTTCACAACATGAAGGCAAGGTAGGCGCAACTATTTGCTTATTCGGGAAGAAGCTTATTAAAACAAACGAATAAACGGTAAACTTGGTACAACTTCACAATATGAAGGCAAGGTAGGCGCAACTATCTGCTTGGTTGAATGAGTTTACTATCACACACATCAAACGATAAGCTTTGAGTACAGATTCACAACGTGAAGGCAAGGTGGGCAGAACTATTTGCTCTTTTGAATAGGCTCATGATAAACAAAACACAAGGTAAGCAACTGGGATAGTATATTGTATAGACGAAACATGCATGCAATAACGATCAAACCAGCAACCCCATTTAACTAAGATTGAATAAACACCATGACAATAACATGAAGGCAAGGTAGGCGCAACAATTTATTATAACAGCAATCACTCTTGAACAGATACAGTAATAACAATACTACAGGCAAGGTAGGCGTAGCATGTATGCTATCAAACAAAATTTAAATTACAAATGAGCCAAATGCTCTTATTTATAGACTTCAAGGTGTAGGCAACCCTAAAATCACCTTGAGTCAACTACAGTCTTGCAAGACATGCAAGATCTTATTTCTAAACCCTAATTGAATGAAACTATACAGTTAACTGGGAAACTATCATCAGTTAACTGAAATATCTAATTTAAATGGACAAGGTGTAACATGCACGTCCTTATTGAAAGCAAGTCAACTGGAATGCTATCATCAGTCAACTGAAAGATCTAATCTAAGCTCCAAGTGTATGTAGATGTTTCCAAGAAAGACATGGCATGTAATATGTAACAGCCAGTTAACTCGGAAAGAAGCCTCGAGTTTAACTCTTGTGTCTAATGTCTATCTTGGAAAAGGTGGGACGCCTTGAACTGAAGTTTACTGGCCTTGATCTCTGGCAATTAACCCATCCACGAAGTTGCCGACTGCATCACCCTCTGGGGAACTGAAGCTCTGGCGGAGAATCCCATGTCTATGCAGCATGTCTTCTCCACTAGTTATCTGACACTGGAACTCACCCTTATTCCTGGTCGCCTCATTTGACATGACTGTAAGTTGATTCAACTTGCAGCCAATGGTCTCACCACTAAAAATATTGTGAATAAGTTCTTGGAGCTCTAATTGAACATTAGTAAGCTCAACATAGTCACCACCCACATGCTGATACAAGCATGGTAATTGAGACACAAAGTTTCTCACATAGTGGAGTGCATTGGTAACATGCACTCTACTCTTAGCCAACTCAGATGCTATCTTTTCTTCTATCTCCGCCTTGAAGATCAACTGTGTTCTCCAAACGTAAACATCTTCTTTGTCCTTTGCATCTGTGATTGAGTCAAATGACATTCCTAGGTTAGCAATCATAATCTCATCCCTGGGTCTAGTGATGGCCAAATCACGCTCCTCCTGAAGTCGTAGACGAAGCTCGCGTGCATTATACCGCAATTGGTACAACTCTGAAAGTACAAGGCGTCCTCTAGCAATGAATTCCTCCTCCCACTCGTCTAACCGCTCGCCATATGCAACCAAGTGATCAATCTGACCCTATTTTGTTGGTGGTTCTAACATATGTGGAAGCGCGGTAACAACATCCCCTGTCCTATGTACAAGGCTAGAAATATACTGGCGAAGTTGCTGTATTTCAGCCTTGAGAGCTGATTTATCTTCACCATCTTTCACCATCCTATCCCTGGCACTATTTGTAGCAACCTGTAGGAGGTCAATGTCCATTTGACGAGTACTTTTACTGAAGTTGACTGTGATAACTTCGAAGTCTTGTGCTTCCATCTCGTCCAGACTCTTATCTTCAGGAGGTGCAGCTGTCTCAACAATGATTTCCTTAGCTGCATTCTTCTCAACGTGGACCTGTTTCTTGATCCTCTTTTCAGGTACATCTTGATGATCATGATCGAAATCAGAATGATCAAGTACATAAGATGGCTGTCTCCTTTTTCTTCCCAGTTGACTCTCAAGCCAAGACGAATCCCGACTAATCCCACTGGAATGATCTGTACTGTTCATAGGATCCGATGAAAGTGAATGCGTAGAAGGATTGCTGCGAGGAGGTGAATCCACGTCCAAATCAATGTGAATTGGCACCGGAGGCTGCTCTGGTGTTGGCAACGGTAAATGCGGCTGTGGTGAACTTTGCACAACTTCTACAACAGGCTCTATATGTGGAATCGCAACAGATGCTTTTCCCTTTGAATTACTAGGCGTTGGATTCTTACTAGGAAGGTTACTCCTCTTCTTCTACTTCGGCTTTGATGAGAAGGGTAGTATATCTCCTTCTGGTGGTGGCTCTGCTCTAGGCACGGATGTCTTTCTCAACCTTCTGCTTTCTAAGTAAAGCATACTACTCTGGATGACCCTGCTCGATCTCTCCTTCACTGATGTGAACTCCTTGGCATACCAGTTCACTAACGGTAGTGGTTGTCCATCAACCTGCTCTCTGTAAAATTGAGGAAGTGTATCTCCCTCATCCTTTGACAATCTTTCCACATCTTTTGCCAAGAAGACAGAAATCTGCGGAAGTGAGAACCTGCTATAGCTACGTCTGCGAACCTCGAAATCATCCTCGCAATTCACCCAGTAATTTTCCATCGTAGGTTTGTGATAAGAGAGATTACCAAGGCGAGCTGCGTAGTGACCCCAAGGATCATATGTGCGTGTATCAACTAGGTACTTGAGTTTGAGATTTTCTAACTCTTGACCTGCAACCTTAGAATCAACTGCCGTTTTACACCAATACATCCCAAACTGCAAAGGAAACTCAGCAGCTGGTTTACGCTTGTTGTGTAAGCGTTTGTGAACTTCATACAGTTGCCTCATGAACTCCATGAACATAGTTTTATCCGAAGGATAACGTGGTAACATGGCTGATTTTCCTGTGTATCCATAGACACGGATATAGGTGTAAGTAGGAAATTGAATGTACCAGTCTGCCCAATTCTTTATTGCTGCTTTGGCAACTGTTGAGATGGGAATGTGCAACTCTCGATCCAAGTTTCTCACTGTATATGTCAAGAAAGCCTCCTGCACACCTTTAAAATGACTTTCAGCTTTGGTAAACTCAAGCTGGTCATAATAATGATAGACTTTCTGTACACTGAGTATGCTCATCGTGTTCAACCCGTTAAATTGATTTTGATAAGCGATCAAGTACACCAGGTAAGAACACATATGAAATTGATGCGCAGCTATGAAACCGGTGATTTGCTCATGAATAGCATCGCTGATGAAGGATGCCCAGTCATAATGCTCTTGCCTCGAGATGATTCTACCAATGATATAATACATCCACAGGTGAAATTTGTTTGCATCCACATGACCTGAGACATGATTAAGCAGTGTAATCAGAATACCGTATTCATCCTTGCACTCGCCACGACCCAAGTTGTTTGGCAACTTGTTCTTCTTTTGTTTTAGCCACCTCTCCGTCATCTTATTCTGACATTTATCCAATTCCGCATTGAATGTTTGCTCGCTCTGACTCATGGAAATAACCAACCCATCTGGATGTTGAGGAATATCCAGACTTCGCTCAATATCAAGGGGTTTGAGACTGCATATGACACGCCCATCTACTGACTGTATCTCTCGTGTAGCGGAATTGTAATGCTTGATGCAAGATATTACAAACTCCATGCAATGCACTGAAATAGGTATGGAAGTGGCCTCGAGTAAACCGGATTGCTGAATGTTCTTGATAACCGAATCCCTGATCTTAAGTGGATCCAAAACTACTTCCCGCAATACCTTATGTAGATTTGTATCAACTGTCCCGATCAAGTTATGAGCTAAGACCGACTTGGTCTTGAATTTGAGCTGACTGAACTGCATTTTGGAAAACTTGCCTGTTGACTGTGAACACGGCTATATTCTGACAACTTTTATGGAAAGCCAAAAATAGCCTGCTGAGGCTAAAAATAGCTTGTCGGATGAGAATTTTTACGGAAAAATCTGAGATATGGGTTTTGTCCAGAAAGTGATTCTAAGACAACCCAAAATGTCAAAAATGTAAAAATTTGACCTTTACTCAGCCATGCAAAAGAATTTCGATTGAGAAAATTAAAGCTTCGAGAACAGATGTTTTGGAACAAATTTTCTTGAAAAATTCTGGCACATGGGTTTTGCTGAGAAAGCTCTTCTGAATCAACCCAGATACTTTGTTTCGCCAAAATTTGCTAACACTTCGAACATGCGAGAGAATTTAAGACAAGAAGATGGAAGAAATATAGAAGAGAAAAAGACGTTTTTATTATTTTAATTGTTTTTATGTCTTCTTTCAAAATCGCTACTCTGTCTTGAATCTGATGCTGAATCTGGACTTGAACCTGCAAAATATTTTACCTATTGCCTTCGAGCTTGATTATCTGATGAAAATTCGCTAATCTCTTTGAGGAAATTCGAACTTTCAAAGCTGTGTGAATGAGAAAAGATGCCATGCTTGGTTAAATAGATGAAATCGTACCCTCATGCATGCATGCTGAAACCCTAATTGTGAAGAAGGAATTCGATTGGTCTCTCACCAGTTGAACTGCCATTGTCTTTGAGTCTTAGACTAAAAATAATATTTTAATTTCAAAACATGCAAAGAACCAAAAGTGGCGCCAATATTCATCTTTGAAGAAATTCGTCACTTTCAATGCTCTGCATGCAAAAATATATTTTTTAATCATTTTGCCAAAATAATCTCTTGCTGTGCTCAATACACTTCACTGATTCTAAAAAGTCAAATTTTGATCTTTTAGGCGTCCATCTACAAGAGTTTGAGATTTTTGAGAATCTCCTATTTTATAGCTGACTACGAAATAACATCTGACCATGTTCAACTCTGATTTTCGGATGATTGAATGATCCTGCGACCGTGCTGACATATCCACTGTGAAGCCTGTATAACAAGGATGAAATGTCTGCCGGGAGCAACAATTGCTAAAATCATCATTTGACACCTTAGAAAATTAGGCGCCTCTGATCAAATTGATGCATTGATTCCAGACTTAGCCATTTCTCCATATTGCCTTCTGATGCTTCAAATTGCTATTGACGGTGAATGATGAACCTTGCTTACTGAATAGTGGATTCATTGAGTGACTGGAAGTATTCTGCATCCAATGACTGTACGTAAGGTATCTGAAAATTGTATCAGGAACCCCAAAAGGATGGGCGCCCCTATTCTGTGATAGCACAAATACCATTCTGACAAAAGTATCACTTTCATCCGAACACCATACTTTGACCCTTGATACCGGGAGCTGGAATGCTCCGATTCTCGTGCCGTCTGTCTCTCTGTATAGTTTGGTCAACTTGCAAGAGATGTTCTTGGATACGATGAAGCCAAAAAATTGCTTCTAAGGCCTTTAAAAGAGAATCGCCTTTTGCAAGGAAAATTCTAGTCTTATACTTAGTCATTTTTGAAATGTCTTCAACCACCTCCACTTTACAGCATTGTCACCTTGACCTCACACGTACGAGCATCCGCCAAATCCCAGAGGCTGTCGGCTAGACTCGTTGAATGGCTGGAGTAATTGCACACAAGTCTTGTGAAGACTGCAATTGCAAATGGTATCTGGCAGGCCTAAAGGCTAGGCGCCCCTAGCCTACAGATGTGTAGCTTCGTGTAGCCATGCTTCACCATTCACTGTTTTACGTGCTCGGTGGAACCTCTGTCATGATCTCTCAGAATGCCGGATCGTCTTGTGAACGGGTGCATTACGAAGCTAGACTAAATTGGAAAAGATCTTAGAAAGACCCTATATGCAAACTCATCCATTTGACAAGTCATATTCAAGGGCACCCTTGGGCTACAGGGGCGCTCAAACCATGTTCTAGCAATCTTTGATCACATGTATCCTGCCTGCAGTTTCCACTTCTGACGCTGATAACCAGAGTTCTGCCTTGGATACGCTTCCGCTTGATAGCTCGATGAAAAGCCAGACTAATTCTGCAAAGACTGAATCCATTAGCAAACACATGCATCCAGTTCCGGGCCTTCAAAAAGAAGGGCGCCCCTGGGCTACAAGGGCACAAATTTGCATTTCTAGACTGCCTTCATGTGGAAAACACTCTTTGTAACCTCTGCTTCCGTCTTCGTTTGCCGGAGTTCTATAACTCAGATGACCTTGCTCCATAGTTAGCTAGAAAGCTGATTGAAAACTGAACACAATGAATGTATCCATCATCCAAAGCAATCAAATCTTGACCTTAAAAAAGAAGGGCGCCCCTGGGCTACAGGGGTGCAGATTTGCTCTGAATTCATTGATTTTCACCATTTTATGCTTTATAAACATTGTATCTGCTATTAAGGTTGACCATGTTGAAGCGTTGTGAATGCCGAGGTGTGTGTATGACTATACTTCATCATTTTCACATGTACGAACACTGTAAAGTTGATTTTGCACGTTGATTGCGCAAGTGTCTACTACGTTACATAGTGAAAAGTTCCGAGACTTAGAATATTTTAGCACTTTTTGCCAATTTGAAAATCCCCTCCGTCAAAAAGCATATTTTTCAACATTTTCATCGTAGAGCGTTCTGCTTTGAGTTTCAGGCTTAGATTTTGATAACTGGTACTGGCCAACTGCCATTGACGACCTCAGAGGTCCTAACTTTTCTCCTGAAAAAGTGACAACTACCCACCAGCCTTAAACTGACTTCTAACTGAAACTGACTTCACCATTGTGATCGTGATGTGAAATAAGCCAATCAAAATTAATTTCAGCCAATTTTGACAAGTTCCTATTTTTTAGGGTTTTGTGCTAAAAATAGAGTTCAGAAACCCTAATTTTCAAAATTTTCAAATTTTGCCAGTATCTCCTTGACATCACATTGACTAAAAGCCCATACTCTATTTGCCCAAAAACTGAGTTTTGACCTCATTTTTACAAGGTTTAGACCATTCTAAGCAAAATGCCTTAATGAAGCAAAAAAATTGGTTTGGGTACAACACAATGTAAATTATAAATCGTTTCAATTTCTGAACTTCTATAATGACATTTAAGTTTGACAACTTAATGTTGAATTATTATATTATATTTTAAATCTGTACTATGTATGGTAGTTTTGTTTAACATATGCATGATGTGTGATATTCTGAGCTTAATTCCTGCTTTTAGTGTATATATATATATTTATGATTTTTTATATTTTTCTTGTATGGATGTACCCAGCCCCCAATTTGTTTTTGTCATACTGGAGTATTGTACCCATGTACCCGATTCTGATTTGGTAACTTAGATTACAAGAGCAATCATAGGAGTAAGGATGGCATTAAAAGTCACAGCTAGCTTAGAAGAAGAGAATTTATGATATTAGGGTTAAACCTTTTTCAAACTTATTTAAACTAATCTATCCTATAAGCAAAAGGAAGTGTTGGGAAGAGGGAAAATATTCATTAACAGGTCTTTAAGCCTCACAACAGAATGCACTCTTCAGGAGTGTTTTTAATGAATGATTTTGAGTGGTTGTTTGTTAAAGACTAATCATTGGCCAAATGCAATGCCTATATTACTCTTGTATCATTTTAGGCCTGAGTCAATAGCCATGCCTTTTCAGAACATTTCCTAATCATTTGTTGAAATTTTTTCAGTAGGGTTTATTTTGAACTTTTGTCAATTGTATTATCATTTTCTTGCTACCTAATAGTTTAGATGTTTACACCTTATTGAAAGGAATAATTACATAATATTTTTAACATTAATCTCAGTTTACGCTTAGCAAGTGTCATGTTTTCTAATAGAAGGCCTGAAGGCATAAAAGTAGGAGCTTGGGCATAATTTGATCTTTTGAGTCTCGTTTCATTGTTCCTTCAAGTTTTCAGGAAGAAAGGTTTACAGCACAGCACACAAAACTTAGTTGCAACATGTCAAATACTGTCTTTCATTTGTTGACAGTATAATGGTGTATGGTAGTTTAATATAGATAGATTCTTCAGACTGTGAGGGCACTGTCTTGTGACAAATTTAGAAAAGTAAGCATGCATTATGAGTTGAAATAGTTTGTGCCAAATATTAAATTTGGTTCTGATGGGACAGACTCAATGTACTGGAATAATTCAGAATGTCAGAAAAAAATAATATCTCTCTGAATTGGTTGTTGAATTTTGTAAGTCTATTAGTCTGTAAAATATGTCTGTCAGCTGCCAAAGCCAATACTTTTGAAGTTCTCATTTGTATCCAATCTTATTACAAAATGAATAAGATTAAACCATTGAATTTGTGCTGTTTTTTTGAGGTTCTCACTTAAGGCTTGGGCCAAACAATGAATAGGTGCCAGACATGGTATCCAGGAAGAGTATTGGCTGCAAATTTGTAAAGCAATTTTTGATTCATACTGATGCAGGATCGCGAACGCGCAATCCTGCGTCAACAGAAAAAATATTGTTTCGAGAGTTCGGTAAGGTTTCATGGAAAATGCTCTTATAGGCAGAATTCAGGCTCCATCTTGGATTTGATGGTGGAAGTTTCGAAGTCCAGCAATTAATAGTTTTGGAGACTTAATGGTTCCCTGACTTCAGCTGGTAACTTGGTGTTTTAAAATCTCACCATCCGTGAGTTTAGAGGTGAAATGGTTTGGTGAAAAGTTTTGTTATGCCAATTTATGCATCTCTGTGAGTTTTCATAAGTTTCTGAATTCGTGGGAAAAAATTATAACAAAAGTTGGTTTTAGCCTCATTAGCCGATGGGTGCATGATATAGTTTGGTGTTTGCTTCTTTCAATAATATTTCCTCGAGTTGTCATCTAATGTGGAGAATGTAATCTGAACGCCAAGATGCCATGGTGAACAAAATGTAAGTCTATTTCTTTGTAAGTTTGGGAATACTAAAAGTTTGCACAAGAAGGTGAATGGAGGTGTAAGCAATGAGGAAATGGACAGTCAAGGGGCATCATGTTTAAATTTAGATTGAAAGAAGACAAGGATGGGAGGAGAGAGGTGCAGTGGAAGGAGACAGGGGAGGCGGTTTGAAGGAGAGAGGCGTGGCATCAGGCAATGTAAGGAAGAGCTTTAATTGATGCCAGCCCAGAGGTCAAGTGCAGATTATAGTATAATGGAACAAGAAATGTGTTGAGGTAATAGCGAAAGAGGGATTGAAGGAGGTAGAGTTGAGAGTGTGCATGTTAGAGGGGTATGCGCCAAGACAAGAAGAAGGTGTTGCTAAACCAAGGAAGTTTGGCAGGCTGCACTAGAGTTGCAAAAGAAATTACAAGAAGAAATAACAAGTTACCACACAGACAAAGGAAATATAAAGCTTAGCATGGATAATGGAGGGCTAGCGGCAGTATAGTTGGAAAACAAAGGCATAGAAGCCTATCGATCAAGTGGAGATTGGCATGAGGAGACAAAAAGGCTGCAACATATAGAAAAGGGGCTGCAAAGAGCTTATGAGGGTGATATGAAGAATAGAGTAACGGTTATGAATTCGATGGAGGGAGAACAATCAATGTTAGCATGGAGACAATGAAGATTGCAATTAAAAGCTTGGGAATGTAGAAGAAGCTACGTGAGAGGCTGCAAGAAGGGAAGATTGTGTAAAAAACCATATGGTCTGCGCAGGGGAAAGGTACACGCAGCCAAGAGAAGATGAAAGGTGGTAATACCAACCAATAGAACAAAAATGCTTTCAAATAAGAGGGCGCAGAGGTTGAATTTGGAGAGGCGCATAATGCTGAGCAATGTTTTAAATTCATTATGAATTAAGATTTACGCAGAATAGAGGAAATGAAGGCTGCAAAGGACTGAAGAATTGTTTGAATGCTGACTGGCTCAGGGAAACAGTAAGCTGCACCATTTGACAAAGGAAGATGAATGGTGATGAATTGGCGATCAGAAGGTAAGAGGCCAAAATAGAGCAAGCAACAGGAGAATACAGAGGAGTGATTTGAAAGAATTGTAATTGTACATTTTTCATGAAATCTGAAAGAATAAATGAATTATTTGATTTGTTTTCAAATTGGAGTATATAGTTGTGCAATGGTGAATTGATTTTAAATCGACACAAGTAATTGTCGATTTAGTATTAAACGTTTATGGAGTCTTTTGTAATCTGAAAATTTGTGAATCTGGGTTGAAATTTGGAGAGGGTTTTTCTATCTTCATCACATACTATGCCTGAAAATAAAATATCAAGCAACACATTTGTCTGGAACAGATAAATTAGAAGCTTTGATGCCACCTGCCTGAAATTTCTGGACTGTGTTTGTCACAATAATACAACTAAATGTGGCTCATGAACCTTTTTTTAATCTCTGGAATAGTCTAAATGCGTCTCTATTAAGAGTCAAAATTTCAGCTGTCAATTTCCCTTCTTATAGCTGAAAACTGGGTTTTAAGAGTAGTGAATCCCTATTCTGGATTTGTTTGGTCTCCGTTCAGGAATGAATTGATCATTATCAGGTTTTGGTGTAAGAATTGGTATATAATACTTTATAGTTTATACCATGCAAGATTTGGCTATGAAGATAGTCACTCAATATCTAGGAGCTTCGATGAAAGCACAAGAGAGACCAAACATGAGTGAATAATTATATTCTATCAAAGGATGCAAACGCACAAAATGTGTACTTGAATATGATTGATTAAGATTACAATGAGAACCCCTTGGTTATATATGCCAAGGTGAGACATAGGACAACATAAGATTATAACATACATTTTAATCTTATGACTTGAGACATAAAGTGATAATGCCCTACGTAAACTTAAGTAAACTAGTGTGAATAAGACTTTAAAGAGGTAAAGTAGTTAGGTAATATACCCAATCACTTCAACACCCCCCCTTAAGTTGGAGAATGAGAAAACATGCAAAGATTCAATGATGGGTCTTGACAAGGCCATGTTAGGTGCACATGTACAAATGAATCTTTCACAAATGGAGAAATGGGAAAAAACTTGCAAGAAAAGATCCCTTTGCAAAAGAGAGAAAATACAAGGTGCTCTCCAAAAATATGAAAAGAACAAAATCCCATGTGAGAAAAATGTTCCCACATAAAAGAGAAAAAGAGAGACCATGCGACTCCCCTCAAAATAGAATCTCCTCCAGTGATGGTTGATGCCTGACAATGAAGGTTGAAGATGATCCAAAACTGTCGAACACCATTCTTTCCCCTAGGGAGAAACAAAACCAAGAATATATGTAGGATGCCTTCTCATTCTTGAAAGGAATATGAGAGAAGAAAGATCAAGATGTGTGAAGTCTTTGAACTTTGCTCAAGTGTCGCCATGTTAGTGCCAAAAGGTGCTACAATCAAGTTAGGTGTTCTTGGCCACATTGATGTAGGTGACAATCTAGATTCTTGTGGAAATGGATGTTGAACATAATCCAAAGACAAAGATACCTTCTCCAAATGTTGCTCAAAGATCTCCACACTAATGCCAAATTGTGACAAATGATGCAGAGAAGGAACAAGAGGGACTGAAGGTGCCTTCACAACATATGAAGAAGATGATGCAACTCCATAGGAGAAAACATCAAATAGAAGATGACTATCCTCAGCAGTGCCTTCTAATTCTTAAAGATAGGACTCACAAAACAATGTGGAATGTTTGTCAAATGCTCATCCCAAGTAGTTGTATTTGGAACATGATGAATGCTTTTCTGCAATGAATCATTAGGAGCCATGGATGTACCGATATTAGTTTTATCAAAAGCAATAGTAGATGGAGGAGATGGAATGCCAACACATGTCTCTAGAATCTCATTCGATTAAAGATGTAAAATGCCTTTCTCAGTTGAATGGAGTTCTTGCGATTATTTCAATTTGATAGATGTTCCATTTTATAAAATTAAACACATCACATTGCATGTAAAATAATCAACTTCACAATGAAAAGATATGCATGAATACGATAGTCAAAGTCTGAGCTTTATTTCACTATTCTTAACTAAGATCTTACACCTTATGAGCAGAAATACACTTTAGACTTTAATACAACCATACCGTGCACTGTTTTGAAGATGATTACACTTAGAGATAAATAGCAGTAGGAAAGAATCACAATCTATGACTGTTACAGTGATACTATAAGCTTGTGATAAGTAGTAAACCACCCAGAATGAACTTTTAGACTTGAACAAGCTTATCAAAATCTTAATATGAGCAGATTGTTAGAATAATATATTCATCATATTAATGGTCGAATGTAATGTCTTAGTGAGTTTATTGTCTACTGTTGCTACAGTAGTCAGTAGGTAGATATTTAATATCTACATTAAATTTCCTTTTATATATTTTGTAACCTCTTTTTCAGTTTAATACAAGAAATCCTTTACCATTCACATGGTATCAGAGCTTTAGAGTTTCTGGGCGTGTTTTAAGTTTGTAATTCGTGAAAGGAAAAAATTTCATTTGAGACTTTCTGAAATCATGGGTCTGCTTCTGAAAAATCGTGCCTCTGTGTTTAAGATTTTTGTGCCTCTGTTATAGGCAAATATCGCAAGTTTTTTTTACAGACTTGTGCCCTAGGCCTGCGGATTTTTTCGTGGCTTCTGTTGTTTGGGCGCGTGTTTTTTCTATTTGCGTTTGGAGGCCACCTGAAACGCGTTTTCGCGTTTTTTCTGTTCGCGCGACCTATTTTTGCGGACTTCTGGGCACGATTTTTTTTATTATCTCTGGTTGCGTTTTGGACGCGACCTTTGCATTTCTCTACGCATCTCCTAGCCGCGCGACCTCTGCTGGGTGTTCTTTGGTGTACGCGATTTGAGTTCTTTCTGGCGTCGATGGGAATTTTTTCCTTGCAGACAGACGCGATTTGAAGATCTTCGAACGCGTGTGTTAGACAGGTTTTCTGCTTTCAAAAATCTGCATTTTTTAGCGTCATTTCTAAAATTCAAAAGGTCGTTTTTTGTCTGTACCAGTGACGGCTAGGGTTTTTACCACCTGGGTGCTACGATTTCAGCAGATTCGAGCTCATTTCTGCAATTTTTTTGAGCTTTCATGGCGGCTAGGGCATTCTGCAACTTCGACTAGGGTTTTGACTAGTCAAATCACCTCATATTTTTTTTTGATTGCAGATTCTTGGTGGGTTTTTCGAGAGCTGAACTGGGTTATCTTTAGTTTTTTTTGGGTACCTTATTTTTCGTGCCTCGAAATTTGTGCAAGTGGGTGTTGATTATTTTTTGGGTATTCAGAAATTTTTCTTAGTTTTCAACATCCTTTTCTGGGTACTCTTCAGATCTTTTGGGTTTTGTTTTCAAAGTGCCTCGAAATATGTGTTAGGGTTTCTACTTTGAATTTGTGCAACTTTTGTTTTTCGTTTTTCCTTCACCAGTTTGACCTTAATGTACGTGATGGCATCTCTAACGAACATAATGCTCGAAAGCAATCATAATTTCAACGGGAAGAATTACAACACCTGGAAGCAACGCATGATTACGATCTTCGAATATCGTTGCCTCGATCAGATCATTTTGGGGAACTCACCTCGTCCCACTATAGTCGGAAAAGACCAGGACAAATGGGATGAATGCAACCGGGAAGCCATCATGCTCATCAAACTCTCAGTCACAGATGAGCAGCTACTTCAGGTATCGTCTGGCAAAACTGTTCCGAAAATCTGGGATAACTTGAAGGCCCTTCATGAAACCTCCGACAAGAGCAAAGCATTCTTTCTCAAGAACATGCTCTTTTCCATCATGATGGATGAGAAAATGTCCTTACAGGAACATTTGACGAAGATCAAGGAAATTCCTGATCAGTTGGAGGCGATTGGTCGAACAATGGAGGAAGAAGACATGGTCGTCATTACTCTGAAGAGTCTTTCGCGTTCGTATGAGCATTTCATCGAGACGTTGAATATCACCTCCACCAATGTTGATCTCAAATTTGAAGATCTTTGCAACAAGCTCTTGCAGTAGGATTGATGGCGACAACAGTTTGGAAGCAGTACCAGTTCCACCTCCACAGAGCAAGCGTTCTCTGCCAAATCTTTTGCTAAGAACAAAGGGAAGGCTCAATCTTCTCAGTCGAAAGGCTCTGGTTCTTCTCAGGACAGCAAGAAAAAGAAGACTGTTCAGTGCAATTATTGCCATAAATATGGTCACATGAAGGTTGATTGTTGAATTCGGATGGCTTTTGAACAAAAGAAGCAGGGAGGGTCTCAACAAAAGGCAAATGTCGCGGAGCACATTGAGCAGAAAGAGTCTGCATTCTATGCTTTTATGGCCAAGAGAACTGCAGATCCAGTCCAATCCTTTGCTTGGTATATTGATTCAGGGGCTTCTTGGCATTTTACTCATCGTCGAGGTTGGTTCACCAAATATGAACCATTCACTGATTCAGTGATCTTTGGAGGCGGCGAAGAGTACACAGTTGCCGGTAAGGGCAATGTTCAGATTCACTCTAGAGGAAGAAATTTACTCTTTCTTGATGTCTACTATGTTCCAGGCATGGAACATAATCTTCTCTCTGTCAGCCAGATCATGAAGCATTCTCCTCAGTTGGATGTTATTTTTAGTTCGTCCACTTGCAACATTGTTGATAAGGTGACACGTATTACGATTGTTATGGAACTTGAGGATCATGGTCTGTATAGACTTGCTAATTTTGGTGATTCTTAGGAGCACGCTCTTGCAGCCAGGAGTACTTCCATTAGCAAACTTTGGCATCAGCATTATGGGCACTTGAATGTGCACTATCTCTCTCAATTGTCTCGGGAGGGTTTGGTTGCTGGTCTACCTGAGATCCAAACTCAAAATCATGGAGTTTGTGGAGCCTGTCAAGCTGGCAAGCAGCATCGGACACCGTTCTCGGATGGTGATTCTTGGCGAGCCTCCAAGGTACTTCAATTGGTTCACGCTGATGTATGTGGACCAACGAACACTCCATCTATTACTAGATCCGGGTACTATTTACTATTTGTTGATGATTTTAGTCAAAAAATGTGGGTGTATTTTTTTGAAACATAAATCAGATGTGTTCAGTACATTTCAGCAGTATAAGGCCTTAGTTGAGAAGGAATTAGGGTCTCACATTGTTACTCTAAGGTCAGATAATGGGGGGGAGTTTTGTTCAGCTGACTTCTCCACTTTTTTGTGCTCAACACGGCATTAAACGCCAACTCACTACACCATACACCCCTCAGCAGAATGGTGTCATTGAACGTAGGAATCGCACTATTATTGAAATGGCTCGTTCTATGTTGGAGGACAAAAATGTTCCCAAGAAATACCGGGCTGAAGCAGTTTATATTGCAGTCTACCTTCTGAATCGGTCACCTACACAGGCCGTTAAGAAGATGACTCCAGAAGAAGCCTGGTCAGGACGTAAGCCTAAGGTTTGGTTCTACAACTCATGTATGGATTCCAGAAGCCAAGCGTGCCAAGTTGGACTCCAAGAGCCAACAACTTATGTTTACTGGTTACAGCGACAATCACAAGGCATAGAGGTTGATTGATGTGGAGACGGATCGTCTCATATTCAGTTGTGATGTTGTGATTGATGAGACTACTGGTCCATTTGTTCCTACTACTAGCCCTGAGGATCAGCCTATGAAGGTTCCTGATGATGGTGTTCGTCTTCCTCTTGGTTCCCCTGATGGGAGGGCTTCAGAGCATTCTGACTCTGAAGATGAGGAGTCTACCGGTCATGATCTAGCACCACCTGATTTTCCTCAGGATACATCTCCAGATGACTCTGTTCCAGAAATTCCAGATGATGTTGTTTCTCCTATTCCAGATGTTGGTACTTCTACTTGTCGGCCTAAGTGGTGGCTCAAGACTATCGGAGATCTTCATAATGATGAACTCATTGAGGGTAGATCAGCTTGCAGAAAGAGCAAGCAGCCAAACACAGTCAATTTTGCTCTTATGGCCAACCTACACAGCATCTATGAGCCTCAGACATATTCAGAGGCTAAAGGAATTCCAGAGTGGGACAAGGCTATGGAGACCGAATACCATAGTCTTTTGAAGAATCACACTTGGGTTCTTTCTGATCTTCCTCCTAGGAAGAAACCTATCAGCTGCAAATGGGTTTATAAGGTCAAGTATCATGCAGATGGCACTTTGGATAAATACAAGGCCAGATTAGTTGCTCGGGGATTTACACAGCGGGAGGGCATTGACTACGAGGAGACTTTTGCTCCTACTGCCAAGATGAGCACAATTCGTCTTCTTATCGCTATTGCAGCCCAATCCGGATGGACAGTTCATCAGATGGATGTCAAGAGTGCCTTTGTCAATGGTGAGTTGCAAGAAGAAGTCTACATGACGCAGCCTCCTGGTTTCAAGGTTGCCGAAAAAGAACATCAGGTTTGTAGGCTCGTAAAAGCACTCTATGGATTGAAACAGGCTCCCCGTGCATGGTACATCACGATTGATCAGTACTTGGTTGATCATGGTTTTCAGCGCAGTCTTTCTGACAGTAATCTGTATGTCAAACACTCTGGTGATGATATTCTCTTTCTTGTTGTCTATGTTGATGACTTGATCATTACTGGCAGTTCAACACATTTGATTACAACAATCAAACAAGATTTGTGTCAGGCTTTTGACATGACAGTTTTGGGGCTTCTCCATTATTGTTTGGGTATTGAGGCTTGGCAGACCGCTGGTGGCATCTTTATCTCTCAGTCTAAATACGCCCGGAGTCTACTTGACAAATTTCGGATGCAGGATTGCAAACCTGCCTCCACACCTATAGAGAAGCGGCTGAAGTTATCAGCGAACTCTGCTTCACCTCCGGTCGATGAAATGACATTCAGGCAACTAGTGGGCAGTCTCATCTACCTCATTGCCACTAGACCCGACATCAGTTTTGCAGTGAGCTACATTTCTCGCTTCATGACAACTCCCAAAGCTGATCATTGGTTTGCAGTGAAGCGAGTGCTGAGATATGTTAAGGGCACTTCAGATTATGGCATTCTGTATGGCAGATGCAAGGATCCAAAGCTGATTGGTTACACAGACTTAGATTGGGCAAGTTCTGTGGATGACTGAAAATCTACTTCTGGGTATGTATTCAGTTTGGGTATCGGTGCTATAACATGGACCAGCAAGAAGCAATAGGCAGTGGCTCTTTCCTCGACTGAAGCAGAATATTGAGGAACCGTTAAGGCAGCATGTGAGGCAGTTTGGCTCCGCAGGATGCTTTTTGACATGCACATGTCACAAGCAGGACCTTCACCCTTGTACACTGATAATCAAGGGGTGCTCAAACTCGCCAAAAATCCAGTCTTCCATGAACGTACCAAGCAGGTCGAGCTTCATTGTCACTACATCCACAAGCTGGTAGAAGACGGATCAGTTCAGCTACAGTATGTTCCAACAGCGGATCAAACTGCAGATATTCTCACCAAGTCTTTGAGCCCGGATAAGTTTGTGAAATTCAGGGGGCAACGTGGTGTTTTTGACCGATTGACCATTAAGGGAGGGTGTTAGAATAATAGATTAATCATATTAATGGTCAAATGTATTCATCATATTAATGGTCAAATGTAATGTCTTAGTTTATTGTCTACTGTTGCTACAATAGTCAATAGGTAGATATTTAATATCTACAGTAAATTTCCTTTTATATATTTGGTAACCTCTTTTTCAGTTTAATACAAGAAATCCTTTACCATTCACACAGATTACATGAAGTTCATGCACAAATATGATCTGATAGCAGTATAGGCAACTCTTTTCTTACACACAGACCTTAGATATGCAACAACAGATCCCTATTCGCAGTTACAGACTGAGCAACAACAATATACAAGCAATTATAAATAACTCAAACCTGGTTATGAGTTTTCTTGGGTGAAGTGGTGGTTGATTCTTGCATAGAATGGGCCCAAAAATGCTGCAGCAGCAAGTGATTGAGTTCTGATATACCAGGCGCCCAAACTTAGACTGGTTCCTCCCTTTAATTTCCCACACAACCATTGAAAGAGGGCCCACGAGTTAATAAGGGCTTCTTACAGCTCCAGAAAAGCCACGAGCAAGTCTATATGGTTAAAATGCCCCCAAACAAATGATTTCAGACTGGTATAAGATACACAGGAGCAGTCTATATGAATTGCTTCCCTCAGATGAGGAACACACCCCTCTAAAAGGACTCCCAACTCTCCCAAATGACCACATCCATACTCAAAAAGGTGACATAACCCAACGCCTAGGGTTTGGAGTGTTGCACGATTTCTTGAAAGCTGAGATCAGCATAAAATTAAGCTATTTGATGTTGCAAATGAAAGCTCAGTGAGGGATATCGCCCAGATTGCAGAAAAAAAGATATTTGTCCAAGCTCGAAACCCTTGCACAGATACAAATTGGATATATATTCGTTCTACACCAATTTTGTCTCTGAAAGAGACTCACAAAATTGCATTATCGCTCAAGTAGAAGACTTGAATGATCTCCTCCACGAACCAGCTAGGGTAGAATCGTTTCACCACCGAAACTGGATGCCCTAGGGTTTCCCTGTCCCCAAGACCAAGAAGCTTCGAGAGCTTTCTAAAGTGAAAAGTGAGAAATAAATCAAGCATAAAGAAAATGAGCCTCCAAATCCCTTTTTATATTTATCACTTTAATTTCCCGCTCAAATAATAATAAAGTGACTTTATTAAGCTACTTTTTAATATTTCCCCAAAAGTCACTTTATAACATATTTAATTAATCACTTAACATTACCTTTTTAATTTTCACTTTTCTCGCCAGGTAATATTAAATAATTAAATAAATGAATTCCCTTATTCCACTTTTAGCCTACTAGAATTAAATAGGCTAAAATAACCTCCTCGGTGAACCAAAACCAAATGTCCCTCCCCATCCAATAGAGACAATTGTGCTGATGTAGTAACCTGCTGCCCCAGTGCCTTCTTGAGGCACGAAACGTGAAAGACATTGTGAATTTTGCTGTTCTCTGGCAAATCCAACTCATAGGCTACTTCCTCCACTTGCTTGTTTTATCCTGGAAGGGCCATAAAATTGTGGCTTGAATTTCTCTGCATCACTCCTCTTTAGTGAAGACTGCCTGTAGGGCTGCAATCGTAGGAAAACTAGATCTCCCACCTCAAAATTGCGCTCAACCCTGTGCTTGTCTGCATAGGTCTTTTGTTGATTCTGTGCCACCTATAAATTCTCCTTAAGAGCCTTGAGAATGTCTCGGTTCTCCTGTATCCAATCCTTGGCTTTAGGAGCCCTACTATCCCCAAAAGCCAAGTCCATAAATGAAGGTGCATCATATCCATATAATGCACGGAAAGGCGTCATACCAATCAACATGTGGTAAGTGGTGTTTATAACAATGCTTCCCCAAATGTAACCACTTAATCCATGCTCTTTGCTGTCCCGAAACATAATTCTGTAGATACCCTTCAACTCACTTATTCTCTATCTCAGTCTGACCATCTGTCTGAGGGTGGTAACTTGTACTCGGAGTCAAATCAGTACCTGGCAATCTAAACAGCTCTTACCAAAATGCACTCAGGAACCTGCTGTTCCTATCATTGATTATGTACTTCGGCAACTCGTGAAGTTTGAAAACCTCTTTGAAGAACAACTTTGCCACTTGTGGTGCTTTGTATTCGAAAGAAATAGCAAAGAAGTGAGCAAATTTAGTCAGCCGATCCACCACCACATAGATACAGTCTCTGCCATGAACCTTGGGTAAACCAGTGATGAAATCCATCGAAATACTCTCCCACTTCTGCTTAGGAATTGGTAATGGCTGCAATAAACCTGCTGGATGAGTATGCTCCGATTTGTTTTGCTGACAAGTCGCACACTCCCTCGCGTACAGTAATACATCATCCTTGAGGCCCTTCCCGGAGAACCTCTCTCTAACCTACCAGTATGTCTTAAAGTCATAGATTACATACTCTCCGATTACTCTCCGAGTAGCCGAGTAATCTCCAAAAAATTTGCATGCCGAGTAATTTCTGCTTTTACTCTCGGGCAGTATGCAGATGGATTTTCTCTTGTCAAATTATCGAGTAATCGCCAATAGCTCGCAAAAAACCCACAAACTTGGCAAGTTTGTGTGTGCATAAATATTTATGTGTGTGTATATGCATGCAAACTTGGCATCCTGTGTATGTTTATAGATATGTATGTGTGCACAATGCAGTCCTGAGTATACACATACATAAATATCCACACACATTTGCCGAGTATTTTCCGAGTATTTGCCGAGTATTTCCCGAGTTTTTCCCAAGTCAATTTTTTTGGGCTTGCCGAGTACTCTCCGATTCCGAGTATGTAAACTATGAGTTAAAGTAACCCTGATGGCCTGCCAAAGGAGTATTGTGTGTAGCTCACATGATTTTCTCCTTGAGCTTGGATTCCGACACTAAATAAATCTTGTCCTTGTAGAAGATGATATCATCCACTACACTGTAACGATCATCCTGAATCTATTCGTCCATCAACTCACAGGAAAATTTGTTCTTGGAGTACACCAATAAATGAGATTTCCAATCTGTTGAAATCTTTGTGAGAGAGCAAGCTGGTGGTTTTCTGGAAAGGGCATTTGCAACTATGTTCTTCTTGCCCTTTATGTACTCTATGTCAAAATCGTAGGCCTGTATTTTGCTGACCCACTTTTGCTGCCTCTCGTTTAGGTCCTTTTGCTCCAAGAAATACTTAAGGCTATTGTGGTTAGTCCTCACCACAAGCTTCCTACCTACCAGGTATTGCCTGAACTTTGCCAAAGCATGCATTATGGCGAGCATCTCCTTATCATAAATAGAATATAGTCTCTCAGCCCCCCTCAACTTATGACTATCGAATGCAATGGGATGCTTATTTTGCATCAACCCTGCTCCTATGCCCTCACCTGATGCATCACTCCAAAAAGAATGGTTGAGTGAAATCTGAAAGTGTCAGGATAGGACAATTGCTCATCACCTCCGTGAGCTTATCAAAAGCTCTCTATGCTTCCTTTGACCATTTGAAAGCTCCTTTCTTAGTGAGATCCGTCAATGGTGCACTCAACTGTGAGAACCCCTTGACAAAGTGCCTGTAGTAACTGCATAGCCCAAATAATTTGCACAACTTAGTAAGGGACTTAGGTGGTGGCCGATCAAGAATTGCCTAGATCTTCTCTTGATGAACCTGTACACCTTGTGCATTGATCACATGACCCAAGTATATAATCTCCTTAAGGCCAAACTCATACTTCGAGGCCTTAGCATACAAGGACTGCTCCCCCATGACGCCCAAAACCTCATCCAACTGTTTGAGGTGATCATCCCAAGTTTTACTGTAAATTAGCAAATCATCAAAGAACACCGAAAGATATTTACGCAACTGCTTGTTGAAAATATGGTTCATGCAGGACTGAAAGGTAGCAGGGGCATTAGTCAACCCGAAGGGCATGACTAAGAACTCATAGTGCCCGTAGTGACACTTGAAAGTTGTCTTGGGAATATCTTGTTCACGGACCCTGATCTGATGGTACCCAGAACGAAGATCAATCTTCGAAAAATACACTGCCCCATGTAACTCATCCAATAACTCATTGATCTTGGGTATAGGGTACTTGTTCTTAATGGTTTTCTTGTTTAGTGCCCAATAGTCTATACACATCTGCATCGTCCCATCCTTCTTCTTAACCAAGACTACAAAAGAAGCAAAGGGATTGGAGCTGGGTCTAATGTGCCCCATGTTAAGCAATTCCTTAATTGCTTTCTCGATCTCATCCTTAATTTTCTTAGGATGTCTATAGGGGGTGGTTATGATGGGCTTGGCCCCCTCCTCCAACTCAATGGTATGCTCAAAACCCCTATTCGGTGGTCTCTTGGGAGGAATCTCTCCAAACACTTTGTCGTGCTTACCTAGTAATGACTGGATATCCACATGGTAAGGCTGATCACCGTCAGGAGTCTCCTTAGTAGTAATCAAACACTCCACTGCCCATGGAACATCTCCATGCTTGAAGATGCTCTCCATCCTCTTAGCGGATGCTACCTTCGAAGAACCATTTGCCATACCTCTGAGCACAACCTTTTTTCCATCTGCTGCCCTGAACTTGAGCTCCATAGTCTGGAAGTTCTGTGAATACTTCCCCAATGAGTGTAACCACTATATACCTAGAATAGCATTTGTATCACCCAGGCCCATCACATAGAAATCATTTGTAACAGTATAATTGCCCAAGGTGACACCCAGTTGAGGAACCCTCTATGTGCAAGTCATACTGAACCCATCGGTAACCATCACAGTGAATCCCTCAAATCCCTCTGTAGGTATAACCCTGCAACCATCACATTGAATCCCTCAAATCCCTTTGTAGATATAACCCTTCTTAGCCACTAAGGCTGAATCAATGAAATTGTGGGTTGCCCCACTATCAATCAGCACAGTAACACGCTGGCCCTGTAATACTCCCCTAACTTTGAAGGAATTAAACCTAGGAGTACTTGAGATGGTAGCAATGGCGCCACTCTTAGTCTCCACCTGTGGCTGCTCATCCTTCAAATTGCTATCATCGCTGTCTTGTACCTGTCCAGTCTCTCCATCATCCTCGCTATCCGACACAACCTCAATGTAATGAACCTTACCCTTACCCATGCATCTGTGTCTAGGCTCCCAAGGCTCCTTACAGCTGTAACACAACTTTTTTCTCCTCAACTCTCTACGAGCCTCGTCATCTAGTTTGTCCTTCTTGGGCCACTCATTCTGAAGGAGCTTCTTATCTTTGTTCTTTTAAGGTACAAAAGGCTTAGATGGAAATTTACTCTTAGGCACCGAATGCTTCATGTCACGTTCCCGAATGATAACATCCTGTAGGGACTTGGATTTGAAAGCGTTAATCCAACGACGAAGTGGCTCAGATAGACCCTCAATGAATAGCATAATCAATCTGTGTTCCGATACATTAGCCACCATAACTGCAAGCCTCTGGAACTCAAAAATATAAGAATCCACTGCACCACTCTGCTTGAGTTGAGCCAACTCCCTGAAGTGCAACTTTGGATCCTTCTGGTCAAACCCATCCATCAACTTCTGAGTGAAATTTAGATATGATGTGATGCTAGCATGGCCCAAGGTGACTAACCCATGGTACCACCACTCATGGGCCTCACCCTCTAAATGCAAGGTAGCATACTTAATATCCTCTGACTCCAACATAGGGTTGAGTTGGAAGTAAGTGTCCAACTTCTGAACCTATGTTCTCGCTGTGCATTTACTAGACCCATCAAATGAAGGAATAGAAAGTTTGCCCACCTTACGTTGCAAGTCTTGATTCTGAGGGCCCCTATTGTGATCCCTAGGTCTATTCCTATAGTATATGGTGCAAAAGTCCTGTAGTGTTATAGCAGCATGAAACTCATCTCCAAGGGACTGATACTCCCTCAAATAGTTTGTGAATCCTTCACTCTGTGCTTGCTGTCCCTGATTACCATCTAGCTATTCTCCCAAAAATTGAGGCATAAGAGGCTTAGGAGTCACCCTACTAGCTGTTCTAGTGTGACTTTGTGCAGTAATATGTTTATTACTTCCTTTTGTATTGTTTCCATCATTCCCATTGCCTCCATTATGACCATTTGTACCTCCTATACCATTGTTACCAGCGTTGTTTCTATCATTTATCAACTGAGTTAGGAGCCATACTACCTGTTGTTGGCCTCTAGCAAGGTCATTAAGGATCTGTAATGTGCTGTCCTCAGGTATTTCACGTCTATCACCCATGTTTTCTTTTTCTGATGAATCTGAAGCAAATGGATCAAATGCTTCTTCTCTTTCCCTTCTCTTATATGTTATGTAGGTCTGATCTTCTGGATTCATAACATTTTATGCAACTGAAACCACTGAATACTCTGAACACACAGGCTGGCAGGAAGACCAGCTCTAATACCATTGTAAAATGCCTGTCTCAGTTGAATGGAGTTTTTGTGATTATTTCAATTTGATAGATGTTCCATTTTATCAAATTAAACACATTGCATTGCATGTAAAATAATCAACTTCACAATGAAAAGATATGCATGAATACGATAGTCAAAGTCTCAGCTTTATTTCACTATTCTTGACTGAGATCTTACACCTTATGAGCAGAAATACATTTCAGACTTTAATACAACCATACTGTGCACTGTTTTAGGACTGTTTTGAAGATGATTACACTTAGAGATAAATAGCAGCAGGAAAGAACCACAATCTATGACTGTTACAGTGATACTATAAGCTTGTGATAAGTAGTAAACCACCCAGAATGAACTTTCAGACTTGAACAAGCTTATCAGAATCTTAATATGAGCAGATTACATGAAGTTTATGCACCAATATGATCTGACAGCAGTATAGGCAACTCTTTTCTTACACACAGACCTTAGATATGCAACAACAGATCCCTATTCGCAGATACAGACTGAGCAACAACAATATACAAGCAATTATAATTAACTCAGACCTGGTTATGAGTTCTCCTGGGTGAAGTGGAGGTAGATTCTTGCATAGAATGGGCCCAGAAATGCTGCAGCAGCAAGCGACTTAGTTCTGATATACCAGGCGCCCAAACTCAGACTGGTTCCTCCCTTAAATCTCCCATGCGCCATTGAAAGAGGGCCCACGAGTTAATAAGGGCTGCTTACAGTTCCAGAAAAGCCACGAGCAGGTCTATATGGTTAAAATACCCCCAAACAAATGATTTCAGACTGGTATAAGATACACACGAGCAGTCTATATGAATCGCTTCCCTCAAATGATGAACACACCCCTCTAAAAAGACTCCCAACTCTCCCAAATGACCACGTCCATACTCAGAAAGGTGACATAACCCAGCACCTAAGGTTTGGAGTGCTGCACGATTTCTTTAAAGCTGAGACCACCATAAAATTAAGCTATTTGATGTTGCAAATGAAAGCTCAGTGATGGATATCGCCTAGATTGCGGAAAAGAAGATATTCGTCCAAGCTTGAAACCCTTGCACAGATATAAACCGAATATATATTCGTTCTACACCAATTTTGTCTCTGAAAGAGACTCACAAAATTGTATTATCGCTCAAGTAGAAGACTTGAATGATCTCCACGAACCAGCTAGGGTGGAATCGTTTCACCACTGAAATTGGATGCCCTAGGGTTTCCTTGTCCCCAAGAGTAAGAAGCTTCGAGAACTGTTTAAAGTGAAAAGTGAGAAATCAACCAAGCATAGTGAAAATGAGCCTCCAAATCCCTTTTTATATTTTTCACTTTAATTTCCCGCTCAAATAATAATAAAGTGACTTTATTAAGTTACCTTTTAATATTTCTCCAAAAGTCGCTTTATGACATATTTAATTAATCACTTAACATTACCTTTTTAATTTTCACTTTTCCCACTAGTTAAATATTAAATAATTATATAAATGAATTCCCTTATTTCACCTGTTGGTGTGCGTTTTAATACTCACCGAACACAGAATAAAATGCCCAAAGACATTCTATCCTCTCTTGAACAAAGTTGCTGCATATGCTAAGATTGCAAAGAAGATCATATAGCAACTCCAAGGTTTCTTTCGTCAGGTCATGACACGTGGATAAGATCAGTGGGCGTTGTGATATGCTGGTATCACAAAGGGACTTACTTTAGAATTTGTTCACAAGTTAAGGATTTAGAGGTTTTATCATTGAATGCTCTTTCCATTGGGTATTTCAGATTTCCAAAAAAAATGCAAAAAGATGAGGGTTTAGAAGTGTAAACTACGCCTAAGAACTCAAGAGACGGCAATGATTGGATGAAACTGGAATAACCACACTTTGTTTCGCCTCCCTGGGACAACTACGCAAAGTGGGTGCAATCTTCTACGGAGGTTATAATAATTTTCATGTCTGAACTAATAATTATTCAAACTGAAGTTAAGCATCCACAATTTAAGAGCTCAGGCTAACTTTACGCATTGGATACAAATCATCTATCCAAAGAAAGCATGAGCAAAATTTCATCAATCACTGCTGTCAGATCTTTCATTCACTAACAAACATTCAAATGGAAATGCTAAATTAACTTTAATCTAAGTGTTGAAGGAGAATATGTAAACCTTGCACACCACTTGAGAATAAAAGTGATTCTAAGCAAATCATGGAAAAGAGCTTTTATTAACTGAAATGGTATAACGCAACAATCTCATACTACTCACTTCACAAATTGAAAATGAGAGTACGCAAGTTTATATAGAGTTTCAGAAAGAAATGAGTGGCCCAGATTAAAATAAGCCAACGACCAAGATTAAAACAATTAAACCCTAATTAGGGCTTCCCAATTAACATCAGTGAACAATGAGTTGACAAAGAGTGAGGTGGTGCCTGGAGCTACTTTCAAGGGAGTGCATCCCTATCCTCTCGGGTTGTCGTGTGTTCGATGAATCTGGACACAATTAAGACAACCTCCTCCACAGTGACCTGTGGGAGCATGCCGATCTTGAACTCCAGCCCGTCCAAGCCTTCAGCGCACCTGGCAAAGATGTCCTCCCATTCTGGCTCAATCCTCACAAAGGCCTCCTGGATGGCTGTAGCCATGGTGGTTGACATCACGATGAGGTGATATGTCTTGTACAGCTAGAAGTATTCCTCCCTAGCTGAGAGGGAGTGTTGATGTTATTGCAGCCGCATGCCTCATACCTTCCAGGGACAATTTCTTATGAAGGAAATAAATTAAATATAGCCAATGTGAAATATACCCCTTAATTTTTGCCTTTAATTTTCAGTCACAACAATGCAAATCATGCACCCGTTAAGGATTAGCTCTAAACCAAAACACAGCTGAAACAACTCTAACCGAGAATGCGCCCTAAAACCATTTAAGGAGGAGGGGCGGGCATATAATCAGAGGATCCCTAGGATCTAATAACTTGATTAACAACTGAAAATAGAGAGCTAAACTCAACACCAAGAATGTGCACGCAAGATCCTTTTGCAAGGTGAGGTGCTAACATATGGTGGAGTGCTAGATATTAAATTGAAATACAACTTCTTCTGCTGATGCAAGCATCCACAAGCGGTGGGAATAATCCACTTATTTCGTGGGTGTGATTATTACAAACATTTAAAGGCAGCAAGCCAGCCAATTAACCTCACTTCCACTTAAACTGTGGGGGGTATAAAATCCACACAACCACTTTATTACGTGGGGGGAAAACAACAAAGTAAATTGCAACAAACAAACAAATTGTTGTTAGTACTACTAAACAGCTTACAAACGATTAATAAACAGTTGCAATGTATCAACCATGAATTCCCAAAATGAGCAATGGTTAGAGTATCACTTCCTCTAACATTTACAATGCCAAAATGAGATAGAAAGAAACTTAAAACAGCATTATAACAATTTCAATCTAATTTGATCAGAAACAGGAAATACAGAAAATCAGATCAGCAAAGAGATAATTCACCAAATTGGATGTATCTTCTTCAATTCAGCTCAGAAAGCTCTCAAACCACAGCCAATCAACAGCTAAGAGCTAGGCGTCCAATCTCCATTGAGAAAACGAGCCCAAAACAGAGAGAAACAATTGGCACGATTCCCAAGGAAATCAAGAAGGAAGGTATGGCCTCTAGGAAGGGTTGACCTTCTCCCAAAAATCAGAAACTCAATGATAAGATCTGCAAACTTGCAGAAAGGGGTGCCCTCTACAGTAGAACAGCATGGGCTAACACCCAGAACGAAACCAAAATCTGAATTGAAGCTATGAACAGAAAATAGCTT
Organism: Sequoiadendron giganteum; assembly: GCA_007115665.2. Lineage (NCBI taxonomy): Eukaryota > Viridiplantae > Streptophyta > Pinopsida > Cupressales > Cupressaceae > Sequoiadendron > Sequoiadendron giganteum. The sequence goes on from CM021101.1 coordinate 820,467,453, forward strand.
CAGCCAAGCCAAATCAGCAACTTGCAAAAACAGGTTTTACATCAGCAACCTGTTCGATTCAAACAATTGAAGCTCCATCTGTATTTCAAAGTGAAATACAGCCATGATGATCCACCTAAGAAGCCATAGTTGCAGGCCCGAAGGATGGATTGAATTCGTTAAGCTTCCCCTTAGCTAGGTTCTGGATTCAAAACAGCAACATAACCTTACTATTCAATTTCCTAGATGAGATACAAAGAACAAGGCACCAATATATAAGCTTAACCAAGAGGAGATGAAGCATTTGTAACTCCCCAAGAAAACTCTTCCTCTTCCCAAAAGGGACGCCTATTTTCAAAAAGGCACCATTTAAAATATAACAATAAACTCTCCATTAATCCCCTTCAAGTCGTCCCACTTTAGATGAGGAATAAACATTTAATAAAATATTAAATGTATCACTTTATGGCCCCAACTTAAAAGCAACTTAAAGTCATTAAGCTAGGTGTGGGGTACAACTTCAAAACACAATTTTAACTAAGTATAAAACTTAGTCCAAGGAGACAATTATCACCAAACTGTAAACTGAGACATTACCAAAATTTGGATAATGAACTGCACCATACTACTGATGAAGACGTTGCCAAACTAGACTTACTAAAAATAGGCAATGCCACAAATAGTAAGTTCACTGCAAATTCAACAGAAAGCGAAACTGAACAGCCACACTGAACTGCAAAAGGCTGAACTGTTGCTAGAATGATACTGCTATAAATTGACTTACCAAAAATAGCAACTACTATAAATAGTAAGTTTGCAAAACATCAATTGAACACCAACTGAGCAGTAAACAAGACTTACTATAAATAGTAAGTGTTTCCAAACGCCTTCTGAGCACAAACCGGGAAGCCAACATGGCTTACTATAAATAGTAAGTGTCTGGAAAAGTTATCAGATGGAGATGCATGATACACTATTCTGAAGCTTTCTAAAAACCCAGAAAACTCCACCAAACATGCATCAAAAACTCATGCATGTAAGCCCTCAAAACTGTATCTTAAACCTCCTATAAAATAGGAAACCCTAATTTTCCATTCTGCTTAGCCTACGAGTTTCCGGAAATAGGCTAAAACCTCAAGAAGAGCGTAGGGCTAAATTGGGGACATTACACAATGGCTATTTAATTTATATATCGATTTATGAAGAGGTGCTTTGTAATGTCCCCCTTTTCGACATGATCTTGTTTGATGGTGGTTGGCCTATTACTCAGACTCTCGTAGGCTAATAGGATCTGGTTAGAGGGTCAGTAGCCATTTTAGTGGGTATTGTCATTGCCCATTTCTTCACTCCAGTATTGGTTTCAGTACAGGCATTTATGGTTCAGTGTTCGCCAACTTCTGACGGCATGAAGATATATGGAGTTTGGAGAGAGTTATGGATATTTAAGTGATTTAATTTAATTATTTAACTTAACTTTTTGTTATAAAGTCAAATTGACTTTATAAATATTATATCATTTGAATATTTCATAAAGTGATTAAAATTAAATCATTTAAAGTACAAAAGTGCGCTCAACTTGGTAAAGCAATAATTTAATTGCCAAATTATGGAAAAGTGAATTAAATACATTTTAAATGTATTTTTTATGAGCCAAGCCGTGCTTTTCTTGAAACTCGTGCCTTTTGGGGATATAAGGCATTTTTGGCAAATAAAACTCATTCATGAATTTTTTGACTTTGCCATTTTGGTTTTCTCCTATGCTATTCTCTGAGACAAGGGTTTGAGCATTTCTTCCATTGGAGAGCGAATTCTTCTTTAGTGTTGAGCATTTTTGAGATTGTGAGAGACCAGTCGAATTAGTGCATCTGTGAGGGCTTCATTCAGAGGTTCTATTGAGCTTAATCAGAGTTTTTGTTGAGTTGTTTACCAGTTACAATAAGGAAGAGGGTTTCTACACCAGAGACGTCTTCTTCATCCATTTTGCAACTTTCAGCATTTGTTTTTCAGCTTCTTTCCTTGGCCGTACCATTTGACTTCGAAAATGTGTCTTTCTGGAGGCTAGGCGTGTGAAGTAGCTTGCAAAAACGCCTTCCTTTTGGCTTCAGACAGTGTTCCATTCTTGGCGTCCCTCCTTCACATCTGTTTGTATCCAGTTTATGTTGGGGAGAAGTCAAATTTGTAGCTCTGGCGTCCAATTCTGTCAGTTTCACCATTCTTGGTTGGCAATTGGAATTATTTTTTTATTTAAATAATCTAGAGCATTTTGAGTATGCCTGTAATTTGTATTTTCATTGTTTTAGTTATTAAATACCTTTTGCACTTCCATTTTGCAAGTTTTAGCTCAGATTTGAGTTTTGTGAGCATTTATATGATGTACGCCCCTTCTCTTCTGTCTAGAAATCTTCTCTAAAAAACTAAAAAACACAAAAAGATAAACAAAAATACAAGGGTTTGAGTTAGGAGCCAGCAGGGCTCATCACATGCTTCATATGAAAACAATAAAATAAATATTAAATATTATTAATATTTAATTATGTCGACTTTTGAGAAGTCGCGATTTTCTCTAAGGCCGACATCATGATAATCTAAGAGACACGTCTCTTTGTCTTTTGCTGGGCCGACTTGATAACATGAGGAGACACGTCTTTCCTTGGTGTGTGTATAAATACAAGATGATGATCATTCATTTGATCATCAAGTTCATTCATCATAATTCGCATATCTAGAAGAAGTTCATTTGCAGCAGCAGATGATCATCCTGTAGCAGCAGTTCGATCTCAAGGAGAAACATATTCATTTGTATCTGCATCTAGGAGAGGTGCGATTATTTATTGTATCAAAATTGGCATTTAATTGTGCCTAAGTTGTAAGCGGATTTCTGCTCTTATTGCTGCAATATATAAGAGATATAATTGTTGGGTTTTCTCCCTCAAGAGGAGGGTTTTCCCAGGATATATTGTTGTGTTCATTGTCTTAAGTGCTGCATTTTCTGATTACTTTCAGTTTGAATTATCTGATCATAAAAACTAATAAAGTAGGGAATCAAAATCCTCAAATTGGAATGTATCGAGATGCATTGGAGGAGTCAACAAAAATGTTATCAATCATAGTGGGAGTACCAACACAATGTCTAATAATTCTCACCAAGGATACTCCAAAGCTAAGTCAAGCTTACCAATCCTAGAAGGTTGTCAATGTTGTGAATCCTAGAAGGTTGTCAATGTTGTGTAGAACCCCCCCTAACATTCAGGGAGGAATAACTACTAGTAGTAGGAAAAAAATGGTAATGTGAGCTTGCCTCTAAAATCTGCACCATGGAAGGGGAGGTCAGTGAGGATCCCCAATGACAAGATGAAATAGAATCACAACCATTATTGTGAGAGTCGAGGTGCAAAGGAACCTTAATCGTAGATTTGAAGGAAGACCAATGCCTCATCGATTCATACACATCCATATGCAAATTAGCAGTGTCCAAAGGGAAATAAATACCTGCAACAATGGTTATGGGTTGAAAGAAAGAAGTAATCAATCTAGTTGGTATGGGATCACCACATAAAGATGTAAGCTTGAACCTATAGATCCCACAAAGAAAAAGGGTCAAGCATCTTTGATCAAGGTAGTATAATAAAGTGGAAAGAGAGCCACCAAAAATCTTTATATAAACAATAGTACCTCACGGGTTTCATAGTAGAATAGACACTAGAAAATAAAATGCTACTCAAATTCCCCCTCTGAAAGAGAATAGAGGAGGCATAATCTTTCACTCTCTAAAATATGGTGGTAAAGGTATATGAAATATACCCTCTTAATTTTTTCCCAGTTTTTCACACAAACTTTAACCGTTAGCGTTAGCCCAATGTAAAGATAAGCAAACAGGAAGCAACCCTTCACTTTCTGATCACCCAGATCCCAGAGTGGGAAAGGTGAGAGCATACGGTGTAAGGGGATCTGAAATACAATATCAATGTTGGAAGTACAATGAGGTATTGGTGGCAAGCCAGCCAATAGAAAAATGTAAAACACTTGGCGACAAAGCCAACCACTTCCACTTTTCAACGGGCTATAGAAAAACAAAGTAAAGAACTTGGCGGCACAGCCAGCCACTTCCATTTTTCAACGGGCAACAAGAAATGAAAGAAAACTCAACCACTTCTTCAGCGGGAGTGCATTACAAAATAATTGAAAGGAGAAAGCTGATTAGTACTACTATATCAGCGTTACAATATGAAGTAATACAATATATCATGAGATAATCAAACTATATGAAAGCCCAAGTATTAGATATACATTTCAAAGACATTACAATGATATGGCGTCATGAAAATATGAGAATACAATGAAAATACCAGGTCTGATACGCTGCAACAGCAGTCTGATATGATAGGGCGGCAAACTGGAAACTTTAATCAGCCTTCAAGAAATCATCATAACTCTCTCCAAACACCTCGAAATGAACCCAAATCAATTGCAAATGACCAAGCAGGCCTAGGTGTCCAAAACCAAACAACCAAACACCCCAAAATTGTCACCAACTCCCAAGCATGGATTCCAATGCACAACCAGAGATAGTACGACCTCCTTAGGAAGGTCGACCTTGCTTTAAAATTCCAATACACCACCAAAAATCACAATAACTTGAGCATAGGGTCGCCCAAGTATGAGGAAAGCATAGAAACAGTACCGATAAAAAAACTCTCACCTCTTCAGATCAATGCAAGCCAAAACGTGCATCAGCCATACCCAAACCAGCAACTTGAAAATTGATAAAAAACCCAAAAGATATCCAACTGAAAAATCTCACACCCACACCAAAATATCAAAAAACATCAAAACCCACAAGAATAGTAAACATGAAAGAAGCCATC